>CM021104.1:368871493-369085597 GCA_007115665.2 Sequoiadendron giganteum
GTACCAACTGGTGAAATCATGCCTATCACCTCTCTGAATTACACCTCCATCCACCAAGGTTTCTAGAGGTACATGCATCAAAGCCCCCAAACGAAGTACAGTCTTCGTTTGATAGATGCGAGTATCACCCCAGGCCTGATCTACTATATCCCTCCGTGCCAAAATACTTGAGGCCTGTCGATAAGCATCGGCGAGGTCCTCCATGAATTTCCCTGTCTCAGTATGAACACGGCTAACCCACTTGTCTGCCTCCGTTTCCATTTTCTTCAAATCCTCTAAGGCAACAACTGACTCCTTCGGAAGCTCTGATGGACGTTCCACTGTTGCGTTTGTTGGTTCACCTGGATGTGCTAGATTTTGTACATATCCTATCAAAGTTTTGTGCTCCTTCTTCAATTTCTTAAACTTCCCCTCCGTGCGGAGCAACTGATCTTTCAATGCCTGATAGGAGTTATCGAACTCCTCGATAACTTGGGCTCCCGTAGGACGACCCAACTCTACTGTGGTGATCACATAATTTTCAGGCCTCTCCTCGGTTTGATCACAATCTTCCCTCGGAATAGCCACCTGAAGCGTGCGAGAGCCTGACTCGTCGGTCGAGATCTTTGAAAACTTTCGGGCCCTTTTCTTCTCTGGTGGCGCACTGATCCTCCTGAGGAACTCTTCCATCTCAATGGCCGGATCCGTGTCATCCTCGGGTTCTCCTCATTAAACCGGGAAAGCCAGTAGGGCATGGCTGTGGATTACAAATGAAGCGGGGAGTTGCTCTTACATTTGCCTCCATCGTGCACTACTCTCTTCTTGCCTTTGGTACGCTCAGGGCTCATCCTCCTCTATGAGCTGAGTATCTCCCGACCCTTGGGTCCCCTGTTCTGTGTTTTCTTCTTCTTCCAAAGCCGTGTCCAACATCTGCTGAAAATGGGTGTCAGCCATTGTTTCCTCTTCCTCCTCCTGTTGGCCGCCCCTGGATAGACTGACGCTAGCTGATTCCCGAGCGTTGGGCTGATCTACCTCCTCAAGTCCCCGCTCTTCCTCTAATCCTGCCCTCTGATCGGCAAATAATGAAACCACTCTCAAGCTCGAAGACTGAGTTTGTGAGTGCACGGGTGATGCTTGTTCTATCCTCAACGGTATCGGTTGGGTTGGCACTTCCACTTGTGCCCTCGATGTCTGAGCAATTTGTTTCCCCTTTTTTACCGATAACGGCCTTGGGTCACCCATCAAACTATAAGTAAGGGCGATCGACTTGCTCTTGAGTCTGCATACATGTCTGTCGACCCAAGTCCTGGTAAAAGTCATCACCGGGATAGAAAGAGTGTCCAAGTCCATGATCTCTGGCTCGGACCAATCAGGTGGTGGGACAGGAGTATCCCTAACTGACCCATAGTCGGGTTGCATGGCGTTGACATCCTCCTCCACCTGGTCGGGAACTGGAATAATCTCACATTCTCTAATCAACTTGAGAGGAAGTCTGGAAAACATCCTTCTTCTTATCTCAGCCTCATCCACTGCATTTGCCCAAAAGTCCTCCAGATGAGCTCTGTGCCGGTATTCAACGTTTTGTATCATCCGGATGTTCCTGTAAGGATCGAAATCTTGCCTGCCTGTGTGATATGACAAATGATAAGATTGCAGCTCGTCCTCTGCCTCTCGGGCTGCCTGTAAAGAGGGACACACCTCAATGGAATTTCCCATGGTGATAGGGAAATCAAGTCCACCCTTCTTTTTCCTTTTCTGAATCTTATCGTAGGCAATCAATTGCCTAGATGCCTCAAGCATTACTATGTGATCAGTGGGGTATCGTGGTAACCGATACGGATACGAAGTGAACCCCTGCAGCCTAATATATGTGAATTTCGGGAATTGGATGAGCCAATACCCATATTCCTCAATCAATGTCCGTGCTTCTTTAGATATTCTCTGCTGCGTCCTTTGCTGAAGTGTCCTCGCAATGTGCATTGTGAATGCATCATTTGCCCATTTATAGTTGGCAATGTTAGCTAAATGTAGCTGTGTGCAGGCTTCATGGATTTTGAATTGACCAGGGGCACAGCCGATTGGCTCCTTGTACGAAATCCCTCTGTACTTAGTCATTTTGGCCAACATGTAAATTACATATGAGCTCATGTAGAAAGTCTTTGTCACCTTCAAGCTCCTGAATTGCTCATCGATGTGGTTGCTAATCATCCTAGCCCAATCGACACACTCCTTTCCCTCCAAGATGATCTCGATGAAGTAGAACATCCAAGGCTTGAAAATGTAAGCCTGTGCACTCCCATTTACCCGGCTCAACATCATTATCAAATCATAGTATTCTTGTTTCACGTCTTCGGCAATTATCTGCTTTGGGAGCTTAGTGCGGGGTGGCCTCGGCTTCTGCATCCAAACTTTGTTGATGACTGCAGTGACTCTTTCGAAAGAGGAAGAGTACATCTTATCCGCCCTCTTATTTGTCCTGTATAACATCTCCTCAGTAGTCGGAATCCCAAATGCCTCTCCGATGGCATCCGGTGTGAAGTTGGCGAGCAGTTTACCATCTGGAGAGACAATCGTCCTACGTTCTGGCTTGTAGTGATTGGCGCACTCCATAATTAGCTCTGGACACTTAATTGTTGGCGGAAAACTAGCAGCTGCGTAGATTCCACTCTTCATTATATTATGTGCCGTGACTGATGGTTGATGGCCCCCTAGCCCGAACATCCTCGATTTGAGTGCATTTAGATTAAATGAACCAAGGTTGGTGTCATTTAATCCCGCCAACTTTGAAACTATTGCTGACTTTGGGAGAAATGGCTTAGCGAGCCTTTTAATCATTGCCTGTCGGGATGAGCTAGCCTTGCCCGCTTCATTGTTTGCAGCTCTGCCTGCGGCTCTGCTTGTTCCTGCAACATCCTTTGCTCCGGCCATCTGCAAAATAAAATAGAATAGCAATAAGCTAGGCTGCAGATTTTTTAAATAAAATGAAGTAACCTCCGAGACGGCTGCGAATGTGGAGTTAGCTTTTTCAAAATAAAAATTCTCAGCATAAATTACTAACTCCAAACCTCGTACTGTATAAAAAACTTCAAGCTTATAAAGAAGCTTTCAACGACTGCACTTCCGACTGGCGAAGAAAATTGCAGCCAACTACCAACTTTCAGCAATGTGGATACTTTCTCAGCACAAAATGAATTTCTGCAACTCAACACTCTGCAGCAACTTCAACAAATAAACCTTCCAGCAACTCGGAAAACAACTTCAACCTTCAACTTCGAAATTGCAGCAACACACTTTCAGCTTTTCGAAAGAAAGAGTCTCGGCAAATGAAAATTTCTCCAGCACTTCGCACTTTCAGCAACTCAACACTCCGAAATAAAATAAACTCTCAAAGAATTTCTCTCCTCAACCACTTGGAAAATATTTCAATCTCTCAAGAACTTCTTCAGCAACTTCAACTTCGAAACAATGTGAGGAGAAATGAGAGAAGAGATTGTTTAAATAACTCTTCTCGGAGAATCCTGCTAAGTAGTGCTGGGGCTATTTTTAGCACCTTCATCAATTTTCCACTCTCTTCGTTCGGAATCTTCTAATTCAAGCGCAGTAGTGGGCTAGTCGTCAGCCGGTCATTATGGCAGTTGCCATTAATAATGATTCCTTCCTTGTAAAAATTCGAATCCTTCCTCTTAGTCTGCCAGTTAACTCTTGGCGATTTAAACAACTCGCGAGAAAAACAATCACTTGACTTGATTTAAAATTCCATTTTAAAATCTCGCAGTGTTTAAATAAATTCAACTCGAAAAATTTCGTGGGAGTTGTAAATATATTTCCAACTTTTAAAATGTCTGTCATTTAAATCCTCGATTTCATAAAATTTGCCTTAGACATTTTAAATTCTCTCATTAAAATGTTCAACTCCGGGTGATTAAAAATTATTTGCGTGCTCGAAATAATTCATCCTTTGAGATTTAACTTCCGTCAGGAAAATAATCTAGGCAAAACAAATTTCCTCTGAAAATATTAAAATTTCCCTTAGGAAATTAATTTTCAAACTCTGTTAACTCATGGGTGCATTTTAAACGGGTTCATTTGATTTTCACTTGACCCATGGAAAATATTCATCGATATCAAATCTTCCCCTTGAAAAATATTCGTCAACCTTCAACTGCCTTTGGAAAATTTTAAAACTCATCAAATCATCCTTCCACGCCAAGGGCGTATTTTTCCCTAGTGAAATGCTATCTCAATTAGAAAAAATTTCTAACATTTTCTCTCTTGGCGTATTTCCCTTGGTATAATTTTTCTCTGATAAAAAAAAAATCTCCATGCCTTATGAATTAAAATTTAAATCCCTCTTCAAGGGCGCATTCTTACCTTGGCACTTTCGTTTTCAACACTTAGAAACTTTTTCTAAGTCCTTACTTTCAACTTGGGTGCATTTTAGATGTTGAACTTTCGATTTGATGCCTTAGGCGTTTTTTCAACATTTTCAATGTCTTGAAGGTGGGCGCATTTTGAAGGGTCTACTTTCATTTTACCTTAGAACTTTTTTTAACATTTTCAATGTCTTGAAGGTGGGCACATTTTGACCCATGAGCTTTCACTTTGATGACTTAGAATTTTCTTTGAGGGTCTTCACTTTACCTTGGGCGCAAATACTACCTCAAGCTTTCATTTTATGCCTTAGAAGAATTTCAAGGCTTCCATTATCCTTCTCAAGGTGAGGGCGCATTTCACTAGGTGAGCTCCTATTTTCAATGCCTTAGTAGAATTTCATGTTAACCTCTCCATGGTGGGCACATTTAGGGGGTGGTATTTTCAAGTGAGGGCGCATTTCTACCCCTCCACTTTCATTTCAATGCCTTAGCCGCTTTTCTCCAGCAACCCCTTTTACACTTGAGGTGGGCGCACTTTGAAGGGTCTACTTTCATTTTACACGCCTTAGTTTATTTTCAAACTTCTCAACACTTCCAATTACCTTGGGCGCATTCACCACTTCCAGCTTTCATTTTCCATACATAGGCGTTTTTACCTAACCTCTTGTTTCATGCCTTAGAAGAATTTCACTTAACAACACTTGCAAGGTGGGCGCATTTACTAGGCCAAGCTTTCACTCAAACACTTAGGTGTTTTTCACATGTAAGCCTTGACTTGAGGGCGCATTTTGACCTCTCTACTTTCATTTCAATGCCTTAGGCGTTTTCCTTGTTAACCTCTCCATGGTGGGCGCACTTTGATGGGGTAGCTTCAAGATGAAGGCGCATTTCATGGGGTGAGCTTTCAACTTTGCCTTAGGCGTTTCAATGCCTTCATCACTTTCTTCAAGGTGAGGGCGCATTTTGAAGGGGATACTTTCATTTTCCCACACTTAGAATATTTTCCATGCCTCTGCCTGTCTTTGTTTATGCATTCTATTTTTAGCAAGTTGTGCTATTTTTAGCAAGTCCCTTGATTTTCAACCTCTAAGGCTCCGTTTTGCCTGAAAATTTCATCATATGATATTCTCTGCCTTGTGAACCCGTTTTGCCAGTCCTCTGCCCTGACCTGCTATTTATAGCCACCTGCTATTTATAGTAAGTTTTGACTTTCTGACTTCAGTAGCTCCGTTTTGCCTGAAAGTTGCAACGCTTGATCTTGATAGCTTAAGGGTCACTCCGATGCCAACCTCGGGTGCAGACCTGCTATTTATAGCCGTGCCCTGACTTACTAAAATAGTAAGTTCTCCGATTTCGCTCAAATTTTGCCAGCAGGTACCTTGCAGTGTGCTGACATTGGTGGGGTTTCGTTTCGGCTATTTTTGGATTTTACCCCCTATAAAAGTGGAAACCCTAATTTGACTTGTATGTATCCCGAACGGTCTCCGTTTGTCCTCGTTCCTTCTGCATGTCGTTCTGCTTGCTGAACTGGAGTGTTGGGCGGCTGCCAGAGCGTACCTGCTAAAAATAGAAACTGCCTGAAAAGTGACTCATCCACTGCCGGATGGTTTTGCATGTCATATTGCCCGTGGGATCTCAAAAAACCCAGAAAAACCCAGAAAACTGGTCTGCATGCATGCACTGGCTAAAAATAGTAAGTCCTCAAAACTCGATCTTCTCCGCTTGCAAGTCACACCGTTGCGAAGCTCTCGAAAAACCCATAAAGAAAAACTCGACATGCGTTGAAAAACACTGCATGCGAACCCTAAAAGCGTAGCCTCAGGAATATGACTTAGAAAGTGGTTAATCTCGGTTTGCATGTTACATCACTGAAGGTTTGGAAAACCAGAAGGATTCTCCAGACATGCATCTGAAAAGCTCATGTGGAAACCCGAAAATGGCTCTTGAAGCCTGAACTGCCAAAAATAGCAAGTCGTCTGATCTGGCTCAAAATTTACGTGTAGGCAGCTTGATGTTACCCGGATGCAGTGGAACTGACAGAATTCCAAAATCTCAATAAAATAGTCCCAAATTGAATACTTACTAAAAATAGTAAGTTGCCGGAATACAGTGAAAATTTAGGGGGACTCTGCTGGAAGTCTTCTGACTGCTGCACTAAGCTTAGATTTCAATTTTATAACTCAATTTGACCTTTAATAAGCCTGAAGGATGAAAACCCTAATTACACAGACTTAACCAATACTTTAACCTGGGTCAAACGACAGGACATCCCTGGAAGGACCAGAGACCAGAGAGAGAGCGAACCAAAGCCAAGAGACCAGAATGGAGCAAAATTTAGGGGGTCCCCATCTTGATGGGGTGATGTGTGAAAAAGGTCACAACAGGTAAGTTGACACAAAAAAATTAAAATTAAATTTTTCTAAGGCATTTTCAAAGGTGAGAGATACGCCTAGAGGAGATGATGAAGTTAGAATTTTCCAAGTGCTAGGCGAAACGTGCTCGGGAACAGGAGGGAATTTCTTCAGGAAAATCAAGGAAAATGCCAAGGCAGGAAAAATGAAGATTGCAGGTGTGGAATGCATCCGGAATGAAAATGAGCAGACGTTAGCAAATTTTATTATTTTTCTCAAAATAATAAAAATTAAACATACCCCTTCGTTCGGATACACATGAAAACGATGAGTTCTGAAGGGAAATTTCTTCTGGGTATTGGACATTTCCCACTGGGAGATGATTTTAACTTGTTCCACACCTAGCTCGTGTTGTTTAGACAGAAATTTTCGCTTGGCGCCAGTTTAATGAATTTCCTAGGCGAAATTGAAATTTCTCTAAGGCAAATGTTTTTACAAAACATGCTTTGGCTTGTGAATTGAGCTAGATGATTGGAATAATTTTGCAGAGTAAAATCAAATTCCCTAGCCAGATGAAATGAAATTGTTTATGAAGAAGTGATTGATTTAATGCAACTTGATGAACCAGGCCTATGCAGGGGTGATGAATTTTCAAAGTTCTAGAAGTCAAATATTCCGATGCTTCGAATGACAAGTGTTGTGACTAGCAGAGGAGGGAAAACGGAAATTCGAAAGTTTGCTAAGTTTAGCCTCTTCTAGAATTCGACCTGGCTATAAGAATTCTACTTCTTTTCATATTCCTCACTGGTTGTTGAATGCAAAACTTCTCATGTTGCTGAAAAGTACGAATTTGAGAAGAGAAGTTCTAAATTGCTAAAGGGTGCGATTTGGGAAGAAAGAAAGTGAGTTGCTGAAAAGTACGAATTTGAGAAGAGAGGTTTTGAAATTGCTGAAGTGCAAGTTTGCAAAGAGAGATTTCTCAAGTTGCTAAAGTGTACGAATTTGAGAGGAAATCTCTCAAGTTGCTGAAGTGCGAATTTAAGAATAGAGTGAAGTTGCTGAAAAGTGTGAATTTAAGAAGAGAAGATTTAAGTTGCTGAAACTTCCAAATTGCTGCGAACACATCTTTCAAGTGTTGAGCGTTGTGTTGCTGCAAGTTTAAAAACTTCTAAGCGTTGAAGTGATAAAGGCGTTGAGATTTGCAGTTGGAAATGTTGAAGTGTTGCAGCCTTTTTATTTTTTCGAAAATCTACTGGCACTCTCAAAATGTTATTGTTTTATAAAATCTTATGACTGCCTTTTATCTTTGCAGAATGGTTGAAACACGTAGAAGAGCTGCAGGAAGAGGAAATCATGCTGAATCCAGCAGAGCGAGCACATCAAGGTAGGCTGTAATAAAGAAGCTGAGCAAATCCTTCTTGCCAGAGTCAAAGTTTTCTTCGAAATTGGGCAAGTTAAGTGACACAAATCTTGGCTCATTCAACTTGGAGACTTTTAGAAGGCGAACGATGGGAACTTTAGGTCATCATCCATCGGTCACTTCGCACAACATTGTCAGAAGTGGACTTTATGCAGCTGCTAGTTTTCCACCAGCAATCCGGTGCCCAAAGCTGATTATGGAGTGTGCAAATTGCTACAACACGAAGCAGAGGACTATCATTTCACCGGATGGCAAGCTGTTGGCCAACCTTACACCTGAAGCAATTGGGGAGGCATTTGGAATCCCAGTCCATGAGAAGATGATTTACAAAATGAGGGGGAGGGCTGAAAGAATGTACTCATCCACATTTGATCGATGTGATGACTTGATAAATTCCAGGTGGATTAACACGCCTAAGCCAACTCGAACAAAGCTGCCGAAGTAGATAATTTCAGAAGACTTGAGGCAGGAATTTTGTGACTTAATTATGATGCTGAGCAGAGTTGGAGGGTGCCCCCAAGTATTCATCTTTGAACCTTGGATGTTTTACTATATCAACCTTGTGCTGGAAGGCAAAGAGCACATGGATTGGGCGTTGATGATCAGTGATAATCTACATGAGCAGCTCAGAAGTCTACGTAGAACGAAAACATTTTACATGAGCTCCTATATTATTTACATGCTGGCCTGAATGACAAAGTATAGAGGGATATCATACAAGGAGCCGATTGGGTGTGGCTCTCAGCAGTTTAAAATTCATGAAGCTTGTCCGCAATTACACTTGACAAGCACTTCCAATTACAAGAGGGTCAATGACACCTTCACAATGCACATAACGAGGACCTTGCAGCAAAGGACGCATCACAGAATATCCAAAGAGGCACAAGAGCTGATTGAAAAGTTCGGATGTTGGTTTATCCAGTTTCCGAAGTTTACTTACATCAGGCTACAAAGGTTTTCCTCTTATCCATACAGATTGCCCCAGTATCCCACAAACAAAATTGTGATGTTGGAAATATCTAGGCAACTCATTGCCTATGATAAGATTCAAAAGAAGAAGAAGAAGGGCGGACTTGGATTCCCTATCACCATGGGGGATTCGGATGAAATTTGTCCATCACTACAGGTAGCTAGGGAAGTGGAGAGTGAGCTTCAGTTCTTCCAATTTTTCCTACCATACCAGCAGACAACATTATGACCCCCATAAGAATATCAGATGGATATTGTCCGAGGAGTTCAGGCATAAGGCACAGATTGTGGACTTTTGGGCGAGTGCAGTAGATGAGGCTGAAGTCAACAAGAGGATGTTTTTGCGGATACCATTGGAGATGATTAGGGAATGCGAGATTGTCCCAGTGCCAGACAAGATTGAGGAAGATATAAATGTGATACAGGCCAATTACGAGACGGTGAGGGATACGCCACTCCCACTCCCAGATTGGTCAGAGCCAGAGATCACAAACTTGGATACACTTTGCATCCCAGTCTTGACATTCACACGGAGTTGGGTGGAGAGGCGTGTAAACTGGCTTAAAGGCAGACCAATTCCCCTTACTTACAATTTGATGGGAGATCACAGATCACCGACTGCTAGGCAGGGAAGGCAAGATGCTCAGGCTCTAGAGCCACGAGGAAATGAACCGGTCCGACCTGAACCTCAAAGAATTGAGGAGTCCACACATACACCATCACATGCACATTCTCCGAGTATGCAGGAAGTTTCACTATTTGTTGATCAGAGAGAAAAATTGAATGAAGAACAGGTGTTGCGAGAGACAGGTTAGCCACCTCGTAGAGAGTCAGTGGGCCAAAGCATCAACATGCCTAGAGAGGAAAATCAGCAGGAGACAGAGGAAGGAACAGCCACTGATACTCAATTTCAGCATGAGATTGAGGCGGCTCTTGAGGATGATGCTACTTTAGATCAGGAGGCCCAGAGCTCAGGAGATACCGAGCCTTTGGATATCGATGAGCCTTGTCAGCACGAAGGCATAGAAGAGGTTCATGAGGTAGAGGCCAGAGTTGAGCAGCTCTCGTTACTTCTGACTTACGGCAGGAAGTGCCAGAATGGCTAAGGGACAGGATGAGACATGATCCTGTTGATGAAATTGATCTAGCGGCTGAGATGGAAGAATTGTTGAGTAGGATTAGTGCACCTCCAACAAAGAAGAAGGCCAGAAAGTTCTCTAAAATTTCAACTGATGAGGATGGCTCTTGGATGTTGCACGTGGCTGTGCCTAGGATAGAATGTGATCGAGATGAGGCTGTTCCAGAGAATTATGTGATCACTAGTATGGAACTTGGCCGCCCTACTAGAGCACAGGTGGTTGAGGAGTGCGACAATTCATATCAGGCACTCAAGGACAAATTGCTCCATATCGAGGGCAAATACAAAAGATTGAAGGTGGAACACAAGACATTGATTGGCTATGTACAACACTTGTCTCGTCCTTGTGGGCAAGAAAATCCGGCAGTTGAGCTCCCAGCCGAATTTCCTAGAGAGTCAATCAGTGGTCTAGAGGATTTGAAAAGAATGGCACAAGAGGCAGATAAATGGGTTGCCAATGTTCAAGTTGAGACATAAAGTTTATGGAGGATCTTGCACATGCCTATCGGCAAGCCTCCGACATTATGGCAAGAATGGAGGCAGTTAACCATGCTTGGGGTGAAGCTTGTATCTATCAGAGAGAGTTGTACTTCGCCTAGGGGCTTTGATGCACACACCTCTACAGGCTTTGGTTGAGGGAGGCGTGATTCGGGAAGGTGATAGGTATGACTTCGCCAGCTGGTACTCTTCAGTGGTCATGGGCTGAGGATTCTATGATGCATCATAGGCAAATTCGGTCAGGGTTAGAAAAGCCATGACAAATATTTTTGATGGAGTCCTCAATACGCTATCTTTACCAAGAGGCTGACTTCTGAGGAGGTGACTGCAGATGGTTTGAAGAGTAGATTGGCACCATTCTTTTCTGAGGTGAAGGCCTTTGTCCAGGATGATTTTGAGAACACCTCCACCTTCTCTAGCATTATTTAGAATACCCAGGATGCTCTAGTTGCCTGGAAGAAATCTTGTGCCCGGCATGGGAAAACAGTTACAGTATTGGAATTTCAGTTGGATCATATCCCTCCCATTTCAGATCAAGAAGTTGAGGCTGTGTTGACCAGGTTCATTGATTTTGCAGCCAGGGAAAAGAAGAAAGGAAACGTCCTTCTGGATGATGATCTTCTGGAAGGGGATGATGTGCATTGATAGTTGATAGTGGTTCCTATGGAGGATTGGAGAATGTCTGGTGCATTCATTGCCCCACTCCTATCAGTGGCGGTTTTTAGGGCAGAAACCCTAATCAGGGCATATGTGGCTCAATCTGAGCCATCCATTGTATTTGAATCTAAACCATCCACTGGATTGGGCTTGGTATAAAAGGGGCATCCCCCCTCATTTGTAATATATAGTTGGACAAGAAATCAGAGATAGAGTTGAACTAGAGAGTAGAGAGCATATAGTGAATAGTTAGAAGTTAGCTTAGTTTGAAAAGGAAAGAAAAGCTTTCCCTTTGAAAGTTTTTGTAAGAAGTTGTTGTGGAAGACTCTCATAATACAAAAAATTTCATTGATTGGTGATTCTCTCTTTCGTTGTGAGTAGTTGGCAAGGTTTTTTCGTCTTTCCGATTCAAGTAGATAGAGTAAAGTAGACTTTTATTTCATGCAAGTAGTTGTTAGCCGTGGAATGCGTGGTTTGATTTAAGCAAGCTTCTTTCATCCATACCACTAGCGGGCTCGTTGACGGTGAGTTCGCCCTGCGTGATCAACTGGAGTATTGATACTTAACTTCGATTGTGATTCATATGTCCATATGCGTCGTTGTGATGGTATCTACATGTTGTGTCATAATTTGAACACCTTTCTCATCATTTGAAGATTGCACCAATTTTGTAGAAGTTGTCTGAAGGGAGGCGAGGCAAAGTCTGGTTCGAAGCCTGTTAAAGTTGATCCTCGTATTCCACCTTTAGGAGTAGACTATAGAGTCCCTATCCTTATCCCTTTAAATTCAACATTTTCTCGGTTAGTCTAGAAATCAGAGCGTCATAGCCAAATCTTTCATCTGCTTCAGAAGTTGAACAATTACGTAAGTCCCCTTGGAATACCCAACATATTCACATCAAACCAGCTGAGGCTATCCTCTTTGCATAAGGAACCTTGGAGTCGAACGCATGATCTTTCATGCAATCTTAGCATGCGGGACACTTTGATCAAGAGAGGATAGAGTATCCGTTGGAAACTTTATTCTGTGTTGGTGCGGTCATAAAACACCCGTCGACAGGTAGTTTTCACTTTTTCAAGTGAAAAGTTAGCATCTCTGAGGTCAACAATGGTAGATGGCCAGGTGCCAGGTGTCGAAATCTAAGCTTGAAACACTACGGTGAAGGTTTTATGGCGAGATATGTCTGAAATGATGCTTCATCTCGGAGGGGATTTTCTTCGAGGTGAAAATATTGAAATTTTTTCTAACTTTGGAGCAAAAGCGCACTTGTGAGCTAGGCGCGCCCTTGATTTTGGAGGCCTAGATCAAATTTTTGAGACTTGTCACTTCCAAGAGGACTTCTCTGGAATCTTGTTAGCTTCACGATGAGCCAACTAGCCAGTCCAACAGATATGTCTAGCACGTGAAGCGGGAGATTGAACGAAAACTAGGGAGATGAAAAATGACTAACACTGGAGTGAAAAGTGTGCCTCTTAGCTAGGGGCGCCCATCTTTTTAAAGCACCAAATGAGGTTTTTTGATCAAATGACACCCAGGATGTTTGTCTCAGACTTGATCTGGCTTCGCAATGCATCTGTCAATGGGTGAATCAGAGTTGCTGAACTGCCAGAATCAGGAGTCAAACATAAGGTTTTAGTCATGGTCGAAAATGTCCAAGAATAGCAAAAGCGCCCCTGGAGGCTAGGGGTGTCCAAGGTTTTGGAGCCTCAAACTCATTCTTTTTGATCATCTCAAATACTCATCCCGTCTGTGTCGCTTCCAACTTTCCATTGCATATCTCAGCCGAGTCAAAGGACTTGTCCGCAGCCTGTAGTGGGAGTTTAAGTAGTTTTTAGCTAGTTGCAAAAATGGCTCTTTGGGAAGAAAAGCACACCTGTGAGCCAGGGGCGCCCATGTTTTTCAGTTGTGAGATGATGTTTTTAAGCAAAATGCTCTACATGAGCGGTTGTTCAGAATCCAGCCAACTTCGTAGTGAGCCTGTTAGCTAGTTCTGAAGTTTTGCCAAGCGTTGAGAAACACAAACTCGTTTATTAAAGAAAAATTAAATTTTTGAAGTGAAAAATTTGATAGGTAACATTGACTTCGATTGGGGATTGAATTTTTGAAGAAAATACAGAGAACTCCAGAACTTGCGTACAAGCCAGTCCATTGGGCAATAGAGTCGAAAGAAAGGCAGGAGGATCGGGTGCTGCTTCGCAGATGGGGTGGAGGGGAACGAGGCATAGACCATAAATGGGACCAAACCAAAAGACTCAAAGTAAAGTGACCTAAGACACCCATGCACTCGGATAAAGTGCAGCACTTGAACCCCCAAGGACTATGCAAAACTGTTGACTGGCAGGGAGAAATAAATGCCATTGTGAAACAGGGACATCCATGCATGAAGCAACCGCAAAATCATTACTACATTAAAAATTTGGAATGTAAAGCTGAAGCTTTTGAAATGAAGTGATTCATGAAGATGCCTACTAGACAACCATATTTGATCAAAAAATTCTGAATCTTCTTGATCTTTCGGATGCTTGCTCTGTAAATTGTTGATAATGTTTTCATGGCTGAATAATAAATTGCAGAATAGCATCTTGTGAAAATAACCAGGATTCTTAAAAATGACAGCTACAACACTTCCGATATTTCCATTATCAGACTCATCATGCATAGAACTACTTTCGATATCTTGATTCCCTCCCAATTTGAAAGGAATATGGTCCTCATAAAGCATGGGGTCCATTCTGGTTATAGAGATTTCATCTTCTTTTGTTGCAACCAAATCAAAGAATTCTTTATCTGCAACTGAAGGAGTGGATACATCTATAACTGAAGCTTCAAAAAGGAAATCTTCTCCTTCAATAGATGATAAAAATTGCAGTATAGTCTCTTCTTCATACAGAGGGCCATCATTCAAAGCTTTTAATTCTTTCAGAATCGGGCCACTCTCTGGTTTTTCAGGAATTTCTTTTTCTCTTCTGATCTCAGATTTGAGAGGGTCGTTAATTAGATAGACATTCACTTCATTTTGAATACAGAGCTTGTTCCTCAAAGCTATAAGAGCTAAACTTACTTCATCTTCAAAATGAAATGACTCAAAGGTTTATTCATTAAATTCCTTTTTATCATCTTGATCATGAAATTCAAAAAATGCATACTCTGACCATGAGTGAATTTGAAGACTCTTATCTTCCTCAACAGTATCAAAATTAAAGGTCTCTAACTCTGGAATAGAAAGAAATCTCAGCAATTCATTGTCAATTTCATTTTTTACTAGTGATGTCAAATTTTCACGAGATTTGATAAAACCCATTACCTGAGCATCAAAAGTTGAAAAGCAAAGAGGACTAGAGAGACCTGGAGAATCGTCATCATTAACTCAAAGTTCCTATTGGAGTTGCCTTATCTTTCTCTCCTGGGTTTGCAGAGAATGCTTTCTTTCTTCAAGCTCCTTTAGTTTGAAAAACCTAACATGAAGACTTCTCAACAAAAGGGCAGATTTGTGATCTTCTTCAATACTTAGACCAATTTTCGTAGCTTCAACAATGCTCTCTTTACAGTGTTCCCAAAAGTCATGGAGTACTTCATCATCTAGCGAGGACACTAGGATAGTAGGCCTGGGTCTTTCCCCATTTCTTCGAGGTTTCTGATTTTGCATCATGATCTTTCAAAATTTCAAATGGAGTCGCCAATCTCCCTGCACATAGAGATATTTTCAAAAAGTTGAGAATAAAACACTAATCTTTCAAATCAAAATCCCCAGCGGAGTCTCCAAAAATCTGTTGGTTAACAGACTTGTCATTTTAATTAATTTACTCTGGCCCACACAAATGACAACCTGGCCAATAGTTGAGTCACTTGCGGTGATAACTGCAAGTGCTCTCTGCTTGTTTTACAAGGCGCAACTACCTTTGAATAATGTGCAATGAATGAATGTATTGGGTATGCTTTTAACCAGAAAGCAGGAAAGGTAACTGACATCTACTCATATTTACAAAATAGATGCGATAACCTGATGCTTAAGGTAAAGAAAGTGCGAAAAAACAACACAAGCTTCATTTATCCCAAATTCACGAATACTTATCAAGAGAGGATGAACAACAAATTCACTTTACGGGTAAATTAATCTAAATTCAAAGCTTTAGAGATAACACAAACATAATCTGATAGGATAAGGCACACAAAGAAGATTAATTACAATGATTCAAAGGTCAGTTGTAATAAAAAAGAAAATAGTGACAAATGCATAGAACATAAACACTTTCTTTATTTCTTTGATGCCAAAATTGAGTTCAAAGCCTCAAGTTCTTGTACCATAAGACTATATTTCCCCCAAAAGCTAGCTGACCCCCCCTGTTTTTACATTCGAGAGTCTCTATATATATGCACACTAAAACTGTTACATTACAAAAATAACGGTCTTGAAAATGACCGAAATCAAGAAGGATTTTGAAACAGAAACAGTTTTAGAACAACTGCTATCATTATGTGCCACAAAAGATTGCATGCATGTGATCTAACCATTGGTGGTGCCAAGTCTCTGTACAGTTCCAGCCGCATCTCCATAACTAAATTGTGAAGCTCAGCACGTTCTTCTTCTTCATCTAAAATGAAAATCACCTTGTTGTACTCAGCGTAGCTAGTTTTCTCTTTCCATGCTAGTGAACGTAGCTCCGAGATGATATCGAGCTACTCTTCTTCAAGCCAATTCAAAATGGGTTGCATGACAGGTACAGGTTCATCTTCCCATTCCCTGATATCGCCAGGAAGTACCATTTTGAGAAAATTCTAAACTTAGAAATGCTGCCACCTTTCCTCGTATGCAGGTTCACTTAACTTGGCGGTGAAGAGTGACCATTTATTCGCCCCGAAAAACTTGCCAATCTGTTACTAAATTTGTTCCACCACCTTCCTTATTTAAGAGCTGTCCTTTCAGAGGCTTTTAAAGATTACATTTTAAAATTGGAGTTGGTGTTTTAAAACGTATGAAAATACATCCCCTTAAAGGCGACGTACAACTCATTAAATGGGCCGACACCTTGAAAGTTGAGCATCCTTCCGAGGTCGCTTCATCTCCGAGGTATAGAACTTTATAACCATTTATCGGAGGTTCTATAGTTTTAAGAACCTTCGACACATTGATTGCATGAGACAACATGGGATAAGGCTTAAACCTCGAGAGATACGAGTAAGCCGGGCGATCGGGTGGTTTAAAAATTTCAGAACTTGACGACTTGGTTAGGAAATTTGGCAGGACCGTGACCAGATTATAGAGCATCATCAAACTCGTTTGTTAAAGAAAAATTAAATTTTTGAAGTGAAAAATTTGACAGGTAACTCAAGTTAAAGGTAAAAAAGGCCAACTTGCCCAAATTGGTTGGACGAGGAGAATTCTGAGACGAGTATGCAGTGTTGATCACTCTACTTAGCAGGATCACTGGACATGAATAGGGCAATCAGTTTCAGTCGTGGATGTACATCATTGCCAAGATCATCAGCAAAAAGAACATTATGACTAGGCCACCTTGATCAGTGACACACTTCACCAACATATTACCGTGTTTCTAGAGGCTCATAGGTTCCACATGTGTTCCTACCTTGTATACCCGATTGCCTTCAAAGGCGAGTTTAGGACACTAAGCACTGTGGGGACCTTAGGTGTGTAGAAGGTCCATGAATACTTTCCGCATCTTGAGTTTACTCTAGCAGAAAGACACTTCAAACGGATGAATGACCTCTTCATCATGCACACCGTATGAGATCTCGACCATGAGATGCACATGCATATATCACCAACAGCCAAGGAGGCAATGGTGGATTGGGCGGATTGGTTTATCTAATCCCCCACCTTCACCTACATACGCATGTATGGTTTCAATGGTCACCTTGCCATGATGCCACGCTACCCTTCGGATAAGGTAGTGTTCATGGAGTTCCTAAGGCAGTTGGCTGAAGTTCACACTCACCTACGCTTGAAGAAAAAGTCAGCTGCAAACTTTCCCATTTAGATGGGACTCTATAGATGGAAAACAACGACAAATGCCAAATTGATGAGCCAAGAAATAGTGGGGCTCAATCTCAAATACCTCATTGAGAGAAGGTTGTATGATCCAAGAGGCCTCTATGCAACACATCTTGAGCAATGCGCATCACATGAATCTTCTATGGAAGATTACTGGGTCAATTGTGACGATGAGTTTGAGGTGCGAAGAAGGAACTATAGCTGGCTTAAGCTCTCACAAATTGCTGACTTTATGTCAGAAGACATTGAGGGCCTATTCGATGATGAGGAAGAAGTCATTCTCCCCTCCTTCATAGATCAAGTGGACTCACAGCCACTCGGAAGAGTGGATTGGTATGCAAAAGAAAATACATCTATAGAGGAGAGAACGAGTAGAGTTGTCAGAAACAGTCAACTCTACCTAGACAGAAAGAGGACAAGGAAGGTAGTACTTCCCTGAACAAAGCCGCCACCGGTTTAGTTTACACTACCTTCCACGTCCAGGAAGAAGCCCAGACGAAAGCAGTGGAGCAATCCTCGCACAGGGATGTGGATGTCAGGGCTTACATGGGGAAGAACACAGATTGCTGATGTAAATCAGCAAGAAGTACATGTGGAGACAACCACCAACTTACCTGAAGTCATAAAGATTGTTGCAACCAAGCCAGCGATTGAGGCAATCGCGACCGAAACAGAGCCCATGCTAGAAGTAGTTGCAACAGATACGATGCCTGTGCTAGAGACAAAGCTGCCTACTTCACCACCATCACAGCAGTCACAAGTCCCTATCGACTTGGACTCTCCATCACGAGTCATTCATCGAGTATTCAGAGGCCTAGCATTCCTCCTTTCAGTGAGGCTTGTCAAAATTCCATCTGGCTTGAGGGTCTCCTAGGAAGGAAGAAGGATAGGCCATCCTACCAGTTTGACTTCACTGAGTTCAATCATGTCCTTGTAGACATGCCAACAAAGAAGTTGAAGAAGCAAGTGCATGTAGGAAGGAATGTGGATAATGAGTTCTTCATAGAGACTGCTGCCTCACTTGAGGACAGAAACATACATGATGTAGGGGTTGAAGACTTCACATTGTCGAATATCAACCTCAGAAAGACCACTCATCAGGTGGAGGCAAACCTTCTTGGAATTGCCTCAGTGAGCACCCAAGAGAGAATGGCTAAGGATGGCCAAGACAAAGCAGCCTTAAAGGCTGAAAACTGACAATTGAGAATGTACATTTCCAGCTTGATGCACGACATTCCCAACTTCTCTGCTTTGCCACGAGAATTGCTAGACCTCCCCGCGGAGCAAAACCATCATCAGTTGATTACATATGGAAAACACTTGAGAAATCAAGTGGATGAATTTGTTGTCAGAGGACGATGTATACTGGCAAAAACATATCAGTTGAGAGACAAAGCACATGGACTCCGCTTAGAGATCCAATAGTCAAAACTGAGGACAAAAAAGAAGAGGCCAGGGGATGAAATGACAGTCGTTGATTCGCAATTGGCATATCAATCAGTTACCACCATAGAGAACAAGCAACATCTTTTTGCTTGGAAAGAACAACTGATGTAATGTCCCTTACCTGTTTTGCCCTAGAATTGATTTGTTGATTAGGTTTAGGGTTTCTTCCTTCCAAATGAATGTTCTTTTTAATGAAGTAATCTTGGTTTGAAATCTGCATTCACCATATTAACAACATTTCCACATACACATATATCTATTAGCATTAATATCTAGATATCCAAAATATAAGCATAATCGTAAATGCAATTTTAACAAGCAAGAGGAGTGCCCTGAAGCCTTTGTGTTGGGCACGGGAGGTTGCCTCTCAAAATCCTCCTTTCCCAACGGTTTAGTACCTGCATTCTCCATACATGGCAGTACCTTGGAAGACATTTGCCCTATTAGGGGGAAAGGTGAAACCCCATGGACCAAGGGCCTACGACCTACCACCCCTATAATAGTGTAGTTTCCTACGGTGGGACCCCCACCTCTCTATGTCTAACCCATTTCTCGAGCCTAAGGAACATGAGAGGGGAGTTTTTAGGCTAACCACTTGGACTTTGCTTCACAACCTAATAGGGTAATAATCACGGAGAAGACAATCTTAAATAAATATTAATCTATTCATTTTTATATTAAGATCATAATACTTATAAGACTCAATAATTGCCGCAAACATCATTATTGTATATTCACAAGTGATTCACATACCTACTTACCCATACATATATTATATATATATATGTGTGTGTGTGTATGTATCGTCATTTCTAATTGACTTCAATTTATATATATATATATATATATATATCATTATTTCTATATGAATATTTATATATATATTCTATTTAAATATGTATACATCATTAATCCTAAGAAATATTTATATATCATTATTGTGAATATAATATATACTCTATATATAATGATGTTAAACTTGCTGCTCAATGTATTATTCCTTTATTCCATATTCCTATTTCCCCTCCATTGCTTGCTAACATTCTTCCTTTAATATCCCCCACTAGACCAAATGGCACGTCTCTTTCTTCAAGGTCATGTTTCTTTATATTGATCGCATGTCTTGTTATCCATATTAATTGCTAGTTTCTCCCTATTAATTCGATGCACACTCAACTATGATAAAGTATGTATCATCATTGTTTTCATACTTCTTGTGTCAAGGAGGGTTGACCGATGCTTTAGAATGCATTGCTTCTCTCTCATAATTGCTACTAATGATTAGTAAGTTGCTGCTTTAAGAATTTGTTAGGAATCGCTGCCTTAGGGATAATTGCTGCTTTTAGGATTGCTGGAGTATATTTAAATATTTATTGTTTTATATATATATTTTCTTTAATATTATTTTATGAATATTATGATATTCATAAATATTAATTATTCTATTTTATATGATAGCTATATTAATATATATTGTGTGTTTTTCATAAATATTTAATATTTATTTTTTTATATTGCAATATTATTTTTAATATTTATAATTACAATATTATCTTTTTATAAATTTTAATATCTATATTTTGGTACTTACAATATTATATTTATATTTATAATTATAACATTATCTTTCATAATTATAATAAGAATATTAAATTGTTAATGTTTTTAATATGTATTTTGTTCATCTTGTTTTTGATGCTTTATATTTCAATGCTACAATTTCGGGGACATGACAATCCACCCCGCCCAAGATTGCTTGTCCTCAAACAATCACTTTAAACCAATTTTGAGGTGAGAATGATCCTAGGGTTTGTGGGTCATGGGTCCACGATTTAACTTAACTTATACTTATGTAATCAATTTTGTTATACTTGATTTGTGTAAAATTTATTCAGGGCATCTAACATTGAAGTCCTTTCCCACCTCAACCTGATTTGCAAAATTAACTAAGGTTCTATTCTTAAACTGATTCTTTAATCCCTTTTGTATCCCAGGTTTGAGGGAATCCCAGTTTATTGCTTTGATAGTTACTTGTTATTATTGCATTTGGATACTAATAATAATTCAGTTCCAAATAAGTTAATTTTGTTAGTCCGTCCCAATCCCATAAGCATTTTGACAAACAACATTAATGTTTTCATACTTTTTAAGCATAACAGTGATGGGCTCCACAAAAATTAGAGCAAACAACCAAGTCACTCAGCCAAGCAGACAAGTAGCTCAGCCAAGTAGACAAGTAGCTCGACCAAGCAAACAAGGAGCTCAAGCAAGCAAGCAACTAGCTCAAGTACATAGACAAGTAGCTCAAGTAAATAAGTAGCTCAAACAAGTAAGCAACTAGCCCAAGCACACAAGCAAGTAGCTCAAGTAGGCAAACAAGTAGCTCAAGCAAGTAAGCAACTAGCTCAAGCATGCAAGCAAGTAGCTCAAGCAAGCAACCAACTCAAACAAGTAGGCAACTAGCCCAAGTAGGCAAGCAAGTAGCTTAAGCATGCACCGGATGGCAGGAAAGATGCTCTGATACCACTGTAATGTCCCTTACCTGTTTTGCCCTAGAATTCATTTGTTGATTAGGTTTAGGGTTTCTTCCTTCCAAATGAATGTTCTTTTTAATGAAATAATTTTGATTTGAAATCTGCATTCACCATATTAACAACATTTCCACATACACATATATCTATTAGCATTAATATCTAGATATCCAAAATATAAGCATAATCATAAATGCAATTTTAACAAGCAAGAGGAGTGCCCTATATGGATCTGCCCTGAAGCCTTTGTGTTGGGCACATGAGGTTTCCTCTCACAATCCTCCTTTCCCAACGACTTGGTACCTGCATTTTCCATATATGGCAGTACCTCGGAAGACACTTGCCCTATTAGGGGGAAAGGTGAAACCCTACGGACCAAGGGCCTATGACCTACCACCCCTATAATAGTGTAGTTTCCTACGGTGGGACCCCTACCTCTCTATGTCTAACTCATTTCTCGGGCCTAAGGAACATGAGAGGGGAGGTTTTAGGCTAACCAGTTGGACTTTCCTTCACCACCTAATAGGGTAACAATCACGGAGAAGACAATCTTTACACAATTAGATATATTTGCATTCATCCAAGATCTATTTCATGCCTATAATCAAATATATTTTCATTTAACAATGATTCTTTAAGTTCATTATTTCCTAGAATGATTCTCATTATGATAAGATTAAAGAAAGCATTATATCAATAATTAGATTAGCAATATCTATTTCTTATATTCAAAATATGCTAAATAATATTGCTAAGTGAGTACATCACTTGATCTGTTGTCTTCCCATGTCTCTTTATTCCTTAATCGCCTTCCTTCAGTCTTACATTCGATTGATTATAGGATAAAAATATATATAAATAAATATTAATCTATTCATTTTTATATTAAGATCATAATACTTATAAGACTCAATAATTGCCGCAAGCATCATTATTGTATATTCACAAGTGATTCACATACCTACTTACCCATACATATATTATATATATGTGTGTGTGTATGTATCATCATTTTTAATTGACTTCAATTTATATATATATATATATATATATATATATATATATCATTATTTCTATTTGAATATTTATATATATATTCTATTTAAATATGTATACATCATTATTCCTAATAAGTATTTATATATCATTATTGTGAATATAATATATACTCTATATATAATGATGTTAAACTTGCTGCTCAATGTATTATTCCTTTATTCCTTTATTCCTATTCCCCCTCCATTGCTTGCTAACATTCTTCCTTTAATATCCCCACTAGACCAAATGGCACGTCTCTTTCTTCAAGGTCATGTCTCTTTATATTGATCGCATGTCTTGTTATCCATATTAATTGCTAGTTTCTCCCTATTAATTTGATGCACACTCAACTATGATAAAGTAGGTATATTGTTTTCATACTTCTCGTGTCAAAGAGGGTTGACCGATGCTTTAGAATGCATTGCTTCTCTCTCATAATTGCTGCTAATGATTAGTAAGTTGCTGCCTTAAGAATTTGTTAGGAATTGCTGCCCTAGGGATAATTGCTGCTTTTAGGATTGCTGGAGTATATTTAAATATTTATTGTTTTATATATATATTTTCTTTAATATTATTTTATGAATATTCATAAATATTAATTATTCTATTTTATATGATAGTTATATTAATATATATTGTGTGTTTCTCATAAATATTTAATATTTATTTTTTATATTGCAATATTATTTTTAATATTTATAATTACAATATTATCTTTTTATAAATTTTAATATCTATATTTTGATATTCACAATATTATATTTATATTTATAATTATAACATTATCTTTCATAATTATAATAGGAATATTAAATTGTTAATGTTTTAATATGTATTTTGTTCATCTTGTTTTTGATGCTTTATATTTCAATGCTACAGTTTCAGAGACATTACAGCTGGCATACAAGGTGAAAGCCTATGATGCCAATTCTGTGGAACTGATTGACTATAGACATATTGTTGTAGGTATTATCAACTTCGCAAGAACGTTGGTAATATCCTTCCCTCACATAGAATATCAGCACGAGGGAGGAGAGTACGTTGAGCTAGGAACAATGCATAATCAATTCCGAGATGTCATCCCTAGCACGTTACTCGATGATCCTGATGGTTGCAAGTTGACCAAAGTTGCAGCCATGTCTACCAAGTTGGATGACGCAGCTGCCAAGTGCATAGACTATTAGTAGCAGCTTGTGACAGGTGAAGAAATGCTAAGACGCCATGCCATCATCTTGCGGAGCATTGATTGCTTAGAGGCTGAAGAGGTCAATGACTAGATAGAGGCATTGTTGACTAGTATATGAGGTGTAAAACACCCCAAGAAGGACGTCTACCCTCCAGTAAGACATTAATTATGATTGGAGTTAACTTGATGCCCCTTTCCAAGTTAGCTCTAGATCCCACAGATCATGCATGTCAGATCCCACTAATTAAGGATGTCTAAATTGACTTCCATGATTTGTGGATCTCAAATCTCCACTAAATGTGGATGTCTATTTTGGAGGCACATTTGTAATTGAAGTTCACTTATAGTTAGGTTTCAGTCATCTGAGGTAGACTTCCAGTTTGAATTTTGTTTAGTTTCATAACTGAAGAAGATTTCCGGTTAATTGTTTGCTCACCTACATTTAGACATAGGAATAATTCTAGCTGATTGACAAGAATTGATTGTTAACTCAAGGAGATTTTAGGGTTGCCTACTCCTTTGAGTTTTTATAAATAAGAGCCTTGGGCTCATTATTTGTTTAACCTTTATTTACTACGCAAAATTGTTGCGCCATTGTTGCCACAAGCTTGCAAATTTGTATTTGTTCACTCTTGGATGAGAGTTAGTTGGTTGATCTCAATTGTGCATGATTTTGTGCCTTTTCTGTCCCAATCTTTGTAATTTGTTGGAAAAAGCTTGAAGAAGAAAATCATATGGCACATGCTTGTTTGATCTAAATATTTGAGTTGGTTCAACGTCTTGTTTTCAATAGCTTATTGTTCAATCTCCTCCTCGGATAGGGGTTCAAATAGTAAGCTGCAAATTACATGAGAATTACAATAGCTTTGAAACACCAAGAAATAGAAGTTCTCCCACTCTAGATTTCTCTCAATAATTGAAGGAATAACTTGAAACCAAAGACTGAAATAATTTTGATATAAAATCAGCAAATTGAAAGTTTAAATCAACAAACATCAACTCACCAAAAAAGTCAAATCTCTTACCACACTCCACGGAATTGAACCAAACTAAAAGTGTCTCTCTTCTATCTATAGCTAGGCGACCAAGAAACCACCGCTTTCCAACCTTCAAACTCAGCAAAGACAACCAACACACAATCCAAAGAAATAAATGAATGGTACGGCCCTAGGAGAGGGTCGGCCTCACTTATAAAATCAGCCACTTCATATTAAATTCTGTCCTTGCACCAAAAGGGGCGCCTCTAGCATATAGATGGATAGAAACAATACCCATAAGCAAACACAAATCATACCAAAAGTTGTATATGAAAATCTCCTTCAGCCAAACAATAACTAGCAACATGAAAACTAGAAATATCTCACCATAACTCCACAATAATGCTCAATATGTACTTCTGGATGAAATACACTCTTAGATCACCATCTAGGAACCATAGTTTCAGGCCCGAAGAATGGAGTAAACTTGCTAAGCTTTCCCTTAGCCGGATTCTGGATTTCAAACCAGTAGCATAACTTTACAATATTTTCCAAAGATAACATAACATAATCAGCTCTCCACAATGCAGCAATATATAAGTTTCAATGGGCAAATGAAACACTTTGAATTCCAAAAAGTCGAATCACTTCAACTTCCCAAGAGATGCACCTTTAACCATTCACTTTATTGTGAAAATATAAAACATTATCCCCTTCCCTTTGGGCGTCCATTTTACTTTGCAACAATAAAATATTTAATAAATCATTAAATGCTCAACATGACCCCTTAATGTCCCCTCTTTAAAACAACATGAAGTTATTACTCCTAGGCATGAGGTACAACTTAAAATCATGAAATTAACTAAGTATAACACTTAGTCCAAGGAGATAACCAAAACCAAAGCCAATACTGAAACTGAAGGATTGCCACAAATAGCATGATGACCTGAGCTGAACTGCAGATGATTATACTGCCAAGATTAGACTTACTAAAAATAGCCATTGCCAAAAATAGTAAGTTCACTTCAACTCAACAGAAAGCCAAACTGAACTGCAAAAGATTGAGTTGCTGCTAGAGTGATACTGCTATAAATATACTTACCAAAAATAGCATATTGCTATAAATAGTAAGTTTGCCGAAACCATATCTGTATGCCAACTGAGCAGTATCATGACTTACTATAAATAGTAAGTGTTCCCATCCTGCTTAGCTTACAAGTTTTTGGAAATAGGCTAAATCCAATTGTAGAGCGTAGGGCTAAATTGGGGACATTACAGTTAGTTGGTTGATCTCAATTGTGCATGATTTTGTGCCTTTTCTGTCCCAATCTTTGTAATTTGTTGGAAAAGCTTGAAGAAGAAAATCATATGGCACATGCTTGTTTGATCTAAATATTTGAGTTGGTTCAACATCTTGTTTTCAATAGCTTATTGTTCAATCTCCTCCTCGGACAGGGGTTCCTCAAATATTTTGTCATCGATATATATCATTTGATGTTGTTTAATGATCCAGATTTCAGCCTATACTTCGGACAGGGGTTCCTCCTCCTTAGCAATCCTGATATCCATATCATCGTACCTTGTTTCTAGTACGTTGTTTCCCAGCCTATACCTTGGACAGGGGTTCCTCCTCCTTGGCAAGTCTTAGATCCAACCTACTGTAAAGAGTGTTCTCTTGTATAAAATCATATCCTAGCGTATATCCGAGAGTTCAAAGCCTCAGCCATATTCTAAGGAGACGGCGGATTCGAGTGATCCAACCCATGCATTTCACTCCTATGCCCTCTTGCTTTGTTTATCTTGAGGAGATAGGATTGTTTAGAAGATAGTTTAGTCGTAGTTAAGATCTGCAGAAACCAGAGAAAACCTTAGCTACGGCGCATTGTGTTTATGCACCCTTGTGTCTTGCCGCTGAGTAAAAAAGATAGGAACCTTAGTCTATTCTACCCTTTTTTACGTACAACATCAACAAAAAGAGATCTTCCTCTCTATAATCTGAAGAGCAGTACTATAACACCTGCAATAGTTGTCCGTTTCCAATAAGCACTCCAGAGGTGCTAATTGAAACGCCAACAATATTTAAAAGGATATAAGTGATTTTAGTGTGCACTTTATAATATAAAGTTAAGTGCCAATTTAAAAGGGAGATATAAGTGACTTTTTAAAGGGATGTTATTTTTAATTTTATTAAGTTGTGCATCAAAATCAAAAGAATGAAAGGTGGGAAATGAAAGTAAATTAAATGAAATGAAAATCAAATGCAAATTGAGCATGGATGTAACGACTCGACCCTTACGTAAAAAATAAAATTCTTATTTACACCAATTAAATACAGATAACGAGTAATAAAGACTTTTGAATAAAACATTTCTTTTCTTTCATTGATAAATCAAAAACAAAATACAATATATATCAACAAGAAATCTTTTCCTTTTCAAATGAACAAGGCAATATATTTCTACAAGAATACTTCTTTTCAAATGAACATTAAAGTAAGAATACATACATGAACATACATAGCTCGCAGAGCTTTTGAACAAATAGTAGTAAGACTGTCCAAGATCTTCCCTTTCAAACCTTGGTTCTTTAGTAGCCTGCTGTGGACAAGAAACATCATTTGAACGCTTTTCTGCCAACCACAAACTTATATTGCGGTCCCACGCACATCTATTATTCAATAGATGGCCCTCCCTTCAATGAAGAGATTGGTAGGGTAACCGATACTATTGACCAACTGAGTATAGTGGTGTGTCCTACATAACTAGATCCTTGTAATCCCACAATCTCGAACTAGCATGTACTATTGGATCACGGTGAACTGACAGTGTAATCATCACTCAGTCTAAGAGGATGTAGGTACATTACACTACTTTGGCCAAAGTGTTCCATACAATATTTCTACTGAGGGTCATCTATCACTTACACCATTTAGGGTCGGTTTGACTTAGGGCTATCTTACACTACGCGTAGGTCTTTTTCTCTTAAAGGATAACCCGTACCCCTAGACATCCTACATCAATTTATACTTCTAGAAATGAATCGGCATAATCAAGTATTTCACATATCCCCTCCTATACTAGAAATCTTTATCCTAGGAGTAACTCAACTTATCTAAGTTAACCCAATAACTTAAGCTGAAAATAATTTACTTGACTCCTGTCCTCATTTCAATCCTAGTATATAGTAACTAATGAAACCAATACTCTCCTTATATGGAGATCATAAAATAATGCAGTATACAACAAATGCATCTTTTATCTTTAAAATAAACCCCTTTTAATGTGCAATTAGACATAAAGCAATTCTTTATACTCAACAGTAGTATAGTTTCATCAAACAATTTCCTAACTATACACAGACAGTAAACACAGATTACCAACATTTATTAAGATTTACTATTGCAAATGATAGTAGAAGATTATCTCATGCTTGGTTTTCAGCTTTTCTCCAGCTAATGAAGACTCAATCTATCTTCTCAACACTCCCAACAATCGTCAATTCCCTTCCAAGATTGTCTTTCTCTCTTAGAATTTATCTTTTAGAAAATGATGAACCAAACTGGTAATGATTTCAGTTTGATGGAAAATATGAAACTCTCAGGTGACTCAAATATTGAAATTTGATTCACAGACTCAATTTCCAGATTAATTTGACTCTCATGAAATGATGAAATCACACTTAAACAAAATGTATGTACAAATAAGAAATTCGTTATTGAACAAAATGCGTTCCTAATGAAGAAATAAGGCGGTTATATATAGAGCCTCATAGCCCCGTCGAATCCCACTTCCAAAGGCATGTAATTTGAGAGAACTGTGTTTTGAAAATTTCTACTTAGCAAGTGGCGGGTTTTAAATCTCATACTCAGCTTAATCAAAGTGAGTCGACCTCCATTTACATGACAGCAGGTTGAAGACCATTTCATACTTGCACATGGTTAAATTTGCAAAATCAACACCTACAGGTATCTTCCAGATATGGCGCCAATTCACAAAATGGTGGGTGATATTTTTAAGCAGGAAAATGTCATTGTTGTTTGTAAACCACAGCCTACATTCCAGGCTTCAATCGACATTATGCAAGCTGAGTTTGCATTCCCTGTGACTCAGTCATAGTCCTGCGCATATGCACGTGCCTTATTTCAATGCTATATTTTAGTTTGATTTCAAAAGTTCAAAACTATAGTTTAAAGAAATATTTCATCTTTTCCAATGTTGGCATATATTTCCCAAAGCCAAAGACAAAGTTTTGATTCATTTTATTCTCATAGTTGGCTGGGTAAATTAACCCGATTTTCATAGTTATAGAACAATAGTCGGCTGAATGATATTTCATTCGATTCGCAAAGTGAAATTGTAATTATTTTGATTAAATAGGAAATAAGTCGATTTCCTATGTTGGGATCAATTTGTAAAATAATTCGATTTTCAAATTGAGAGTTGATATTTAAATCAATGATTTGATTTCCATTAAATATTAAATATATATATATATATTAAGGTAATAAATAATATATATATATATATATAGAACTCCGCAAATATTGTAAGCCAGTCAACATATCCGATATGTGTAAATATATATGTATTGTCAGGCAATAATAATATAATATAATATTATTAATATCCACTTACAATAGGTTGTGTGCATATATACATGTATATACCTGTATATACCTCAATGTACACGTATGTGTAAGTATACCATATCGATGCACCCGTATGAGCATATCCATTTGCCAATCATACACCTGTATCGATATGTATATACATATGGATACGTGTATATACTATATACATGTATATATGTCCACTCCCTATTCACTTACAATCATTCACGTTACCATCATAATGATCGTAATACAATGAGACAGATAAATAGATAAACATCACTCATAAAGCGTAAAGTAGAGACGACTCCTAATGCCAATATATGAGCTATGGATGGCTTATCTAGAACCAACATAACTGACTCAGTTAACTCAATCTACAGTGATGTGTGTGTATGCTCAGATAGTTCACATTACCGGTTAACCGATCGAGCTCCTCTCTCGAGTGATATTTCCCCTCCGCCTAGAGGAATGGTACATATACCTACATCCACTGGCATACGCTCACGAAAGTCAAATGTTCACAACATAAGCAGTATACATAACATCTCCTAAGTTAGAATATCAACAACTTAATAACTTTGTATGCAATAATTTACCAAGAATGACATCAATAGAACTACATTAAATGAAACAATCATCAAATACAAAAACACTCATATTGATAACAAGGAACAACATACTTTATTCAATCATAGAATTCTCATTACAATCATTCGGCCCTATGCAGTACTAATTCGTAGTAGCTTACAATTCGGGGTGTAACAATGAAAATATAAAAGGGCAATGAAAACTCATTTTGCACATTAATTGTTGAGAAAGTCTTTTGTAAAGGGTTTTTGTAGGAGATTGAAGAGTCTGAAAGCCATAGTTTTTTGAGGACGAAATCCCTTAAGAAGAACAGCTCGGTACAGGAGTGAGATCTCCCAAGCCAGCTTGCAGACAACTTCACTCAGAGGTTGTGCTTGTGCTTCAATGAATCTGCAAGAGAGTTTCATATCTAAGGGTTTGAAGGATTTATCAGAATGTTGTACACATATTGTTCATCATTGTCAGGCAAGGGTTTGATGATTTAATTGCTGCTTAAACTTGGATGCCATTCTCAGAAGGTATCTACCCAGCCATGGCATCTCTTCATTTATTCCCCGTCTTGCATTCTGAGTTGGGCGCTGGGGTTTACTATTGCTGGTTGTTATTACATACTCCATTCTCCATAGCTTGAGAGATCTCAGCTTGAGGCGTGAACATTATGTTGATGATTGTTGAAGGGTTTGTGGTTGAAGCTGGGCATGATTCCTCAGACAAAACTCATTACCTATACACAGCGCTGCTTATACATTCATCTGTAGTCACTTTCAGCAAGGCGTGAAGGTCTTAGAAGTTGCTGCCACAGTCCATAGAAGGGTTATCTGGGCGTGGCAATTCCCAGGTCAGAATTGATGAGTAAGATTCTTGTAGTCTTTCACTTGTAGCAATTTAGGGAAGTTCCCTAGCTTATAAGGCTATGTAAATTGTTAGTTAATGTGAAAAGGTGAAGTGTTCCGGCCTGAAAACAGTTTATTTCTGCTAATGTTAATGATCAGAAATTGAGTGCTGAAGCTTTGATGTTTCATGCTGTGAAATTGTATGAGCTTTCATTGTGTTAATGCAATGTATGAAATCTGAAAGTTGTATTTGCATACAATCAATATATATTTGCCATTCACATCACCTTTGTAAACACTCAGTCAATTAGTATGCCGATAGTTTGACAAAATGACCCCATATGTCAAACTAGTAAAAATCTGAGCAAATTCGCAAAGTCCTAGCTTCAACTGGGGTGGGATATTACAACCATTAAGAGAAAAATGTGGAGGATGTATAAACTAGAAAACGAGATATATCAAAGGACTACTAAAGAATGTCATATTAGACCCATCTTCGTACAAGTATATATATTCCAGGCTGTTTCTCTCTACATTACTTGAGTGTTACATGTATAGATGAGCCTATAAATTTTCTTGACATATTTAGGGTATTTATCACCAACTTTTTGTACAAAATTACATTTTCCCCCTTTTTAGAATAGCACTACTCAGTTATGCACATACAGATCTCAACCAAGCCTAGTATCATTACCTCTATAAGTTTGGCTACATCCATGACAACCCACACACAATTATCTTCATGTTACCCTTTTGAGGGAACCGAGACACATCCTAACTGAGACTTTTTGTGCAAAAGAGTAAAATAAAATATATATCCTGGTGTGTGAGGTTCTATGTTAAGAATGTCAATACAATTTAATCATACAATTAATTGTAAATATTATTAATATGTTTTGTTCCTGAGCTATTTGATTTGTTTCCATTTGACTTGTTGTTTAAAAGCTAATTTGATGTAATTATTGATTTTAGTGGCGAATTTGGCTGCAAGTGGTGGAGCAGATGCCACTCCAATGAATTTGGTTATGGTGAGTACAAATTCAAGATGTAATTTTGCTTTCTATTAGTTGTTCTGATGATATACTGATATATAAATATTATGTTGGCTTTGATTAGATTGAAAATAAATCTAGATAATTGAAGTACTAAACATCATTGTTCTCTCCAGAATCCCATTAACCATTGATTGAATGTTAGTACAAATCAATAAACTCTGATTTGATTTTTGTTTACAACAAAGGAATTTGATTAAATACACATAAAATGTTTGGATATGCGTGAATTTAATCTAACTGATCCCACAAAATCTAAAAGGTCTATTCAAGACATTGTAATTAGCTTCATGACAAAGAAGCTTTATAATAAAACACTCATACAAGGGTGTTTTTATCAAATTCGTAGATAGTAATGTGAAGCTTGGAAGTTCTTGGTGAACTTCTAGTTTGCTCGGATACCCAGGAATTGATTGATATGCCATAGGAAAGAGTAAGGAGTTGACCTGTCCATGAAGGACGATCTCCATCAAGAGTGGATTGGGCTGGTATATACCAAAGGTAAGTCTGAAAATTGATAATAGACCATAGACATTATTAGTTATGAACTTGCTATAAACAAGTTTGAAGTTTATAGATTATCCTTCTGCTGTTTCAATAATTATACTTTTATGACTTCTGCAACTATCATCAACTCTATCTCTTTCAATTGATGAAGATTTTTAAACTTAATATTATGTCATTATATGTAGTGTCCCACCCCGATCTGAGTTTGGACTACTGATTTTTGCTCAGTTTTTTAAACGATTATTGCAATTTGATACATTGGCATTTTGTCAAATAGATGGCATCACAACTAAACTGAACCTTTTCAATGATATAACAGTTTGCAATTACAAGGGTGACTTCAATGCATCAATTCGGGATTCCCTTTGTCTCAGAATATATATGATAGTGAAATTAAAGTGAGCATTACATCTATCCATTGCATCATGCCATTAATAAAAAATAATTATGCTGCTACAGGAGCTTGTAACTGTAATACATTAACTTCAGAATTTCTTCCACTTGTATTCATAATATGTAGCCAATGCAATTTCCAGAATTTCACATAATTAAATATTCATTACAGTGGAAAATAATTGAATCAGCAAACCTTATATTAACACCTTCCTCACATACTCCAATTGCTGCCCTGTATTCTCCAGCAATTATCCTTTTAATTGAAATAGCTGCCCACAAGGATAGAGCTAGCTAGCATGCAGGACCCGACCAACAAGGAGATTGACTGATTTTTTTGTCTTTTCCTGTTCTTTGTCTTTTTACCACTCCACATAGGATCCTCAAGCTCAATTTAAGTCTAATACTATGCTAATACCAAGGGTGCTTTGAAAAGTCTGAAGGCCGTGAATAAAGAAAGCAGCTATGTAATGTCCCCTTTTTCATGAGCATCAGAGTTTTTAGGATTAGCCTATCATCTGACCCTCGTAGGCTAATAAGGTGGGTTAGAGGGTCCTATGTGGCTGATATCTGGTTGTTTTCCTCTCTGGTGTTTGGTATTATTCAGGATTTGCCTTTTAGAGTTGATTTAGACTCAGTTTCTACACACTTACTATTTATAGTAAGTCACCCGATCGTCATAGTCTAGTGTTACTATTTTTGGAAAGGCACTTGGATGCACAGTGGATGCAATGGTTGACCTCCTGGTTCAGACGGAATCGAGAAAAAATGGTTAATGAGAAAGATACGTTATTTTTAATTATTATTAAAGGTAAAATCTAATAATAATGAAGTATTTAAAAGTGCATTAGAATGATATATTTTGACTTTATTAAAGTGGAGCCATTTAATGATAAATATTAAATTATAAAAGTGCTTTGAAGTGGGTGCCCATTTAATGAGTTTAATAAAGTCAAAAACAAAAGCAAATATAATATATGTATTTAATGACTAAAACAGCACCTAGGGGGTTGTGCTTTTCCAAGAGGCATATAAAATCTCTCAACAAAAGCAAATACATTATTCATTCATTCATTCAACACTTGAGTATTTTGAAGCTTTGCTTTGGGAGAAGTAGTGAACTAGTGTTTGCTGCATCAGACGGGTCTTTGAGGACATAGCCCCTCTTAGATTTCTGCTATCTGAGGGTGTGAAAGATCACTTGAAGGCTGCAATTACAGGAGGCTTTTAATCTGAAGTCTCATTGTGCTTAATAGAGGAGAATTTCATCAGTTATTCAAGGGTTTTGAAGATCAATCAATGGCAGATCAGAAGTTTGAAGATTATTATTGAAGACATTTATTTTTGAATATCATATTAGCTGATTTGTGCCTCCTTCATTGGCACGTGGGAATCAATAGAGTACAGATATGAGAAGTTTATTAAAGAGTTTGAAGAGATTACTTCCGAAAATCTGAAGTAAATGCTTTGCTGGATGCATTCACTGCTAATCGTTCATTGCTGGGCCGTACTTCAACACCTTACCAGGCCATACAAGTCTCTTTAGCCAGGCCATACAACTGCTCAAAGGTGGCGTGGGAATCTCTAGGTGAAACACCTAGATTTTTGTGCTGCTATCATCTCCAATAAAGGCATCCAGATTTATGACACTAGTTTGCTGCAAATTTATGGTGGAGAAATCATCTTCTTAAGCTTGGCGTGCATATCTGGGGCTTGCCAATTGCTACTACAAATTTCCAGAATTTGCAAATATGCTTGGCTATGGTGTACGGGTATGATTGTAATGTATTTGCTAGAGAATTAAAGTCTGATTTGAATGTTTAAATACCTTGTATTTGCGAAGCTTTGTTGAATCAGATGTGAATAAATATATGAAAGATTTGCTTCAGCAATTGATTTCATTTATAATACTTTGTTGGCGTTTCAATTTGCACCTCTGGTATGTGAATTAGAAACAAACAGCTATGCACAGATTAACTGCTCTTCGAATTAGGAGGGGAAGCTCCCTCTTTTCTGATGTTGCTTAAAGAAAGTAAACTAAACTAATTTGCCAATCTTTTTATTCAGCTAAGAGCTCAAGGTTTTAAAACTCTAGCACTGCAGTTGAGATTCTCTTTTGAATTTCAACTACGACTAACCCTACTCTAATGAAGTTTCTAACTACTCAAGTAAACTCAGAGCTTGAGAGTTAGAAATGAATAAGGAACGATTCTTCAACACAAATACTTAAAAACAAACTTTCTTCCAACTCACATCTATTGTACTTTCAATGCAAGCTGAAATAAAGGTTATGTAAGCAGAACCCATAAACAGAAATTTGAGATAGTAGATAGTAGATCAAAGCAACAAAGCAGGCATAAGATTTTATTTTCTTAAATTTCAAGTAACAAAGATCACACTTCCGGGATAGCAGGATTGTAGCAATAATAGGGTTACAGTTTAGCCATCAAACCAAAAAACACTTGACACAAATAACACATAAATTGAACAATAACTTGCAGCAAAGATAGGCATACAAGCTTGCTCTTACACTAATTGAACTGACACTGAATAACACCTTGTAGGCAACAAGTAGGCTCAACAATTTGTTATCACAATAACCATTCAAAAAAAATGGGCAAGGCTACCCTTATTTATACACAAGCAGAGGAGTAGAGAACCCTAAAATCTTCTTGCTTTTACAACAAGGCTTGCCAACATGCAAGCTTTATTTCTAAATCTAAAACAAGTTAAGCATCTACCAACCTATGAAAGCATAAAAACAGGGAAAGTGCCAACTATTACAACTTGATTCTTTCTCTTCTATAAAGAATGGATAAGAATGAGCTAAGAATAGAAAGAAAGTATGAGATAAGAGTGGAAAGAAAGCTGGGAGAAAGCTGTTGCTTTAAATGTGAACCACATCCGCCAAAAAGCGGGAAACTGTATCTCTATTAGGAGCATCGATACTATCTATAGCAAAATTCCGCTTTTCCAGGATCTCTTCACCTTCTGCAATTGAACTTAGAGAATCTTTCACATCTTCAACTGCTTTATTGAATCTTGCTGACATCGCTGCAATTTGACTCATTATTCTAGCAAAAGGATCACTACAAACACCGCGACGAACAATATTCTGGAACTCTGCCTATACTTCATCAAGTTCAATGAAAGAACCATCACCATGATGATACTGACAAGGGATCTTTGAAACAAATTCACTTATGAACTGGAGAACATCAACCACCCTCTGCCTGTGTACCACTAACTCTTCAGATATCTTGTCATAAATTTTCACCTTGAAGAGGTGACGCTCTTTCCATGCAAGGATTTACCTCTTATGTTCTCTTGAAACCTGTAAGAACCCTTCGCAGGCTCTATCCGCTATGCCGTTTGATGTGTTTTATTTTTTGTTTAATATTCTGATTTTTTTGTGTTTTCAAAGGGTTTTGACAAAGCAAAAACAATAATTGAAAACTAATCTATCTGAACTAAAATTCAAATTGATTGCAATATTGATCAAAGTCATTTATTCCCATATGACTGCTAATGTTTTGAAACACAGCGTATTGCTGATAAAAAAATACATAAAAAGCATTTGTACGAAATGATTAAAACTTGATTGTTTATCTCCAGAATGCAACCACGCTGCTGATTGCTGATTGCTGATTGTTGATGAAGCTGCAATTTTACTATTCACGTGCACTGTTCATGCGCACTGTTCACGCACACTATGTATGCGCACTCTTCACACGCACTGTTCACGCGCACTGTTCATGCGCACTATTCACTAGCACTGTTCATGCGCACTATTCATGGCTGCAACTTTCTCTCCCTTGTTTTGTAAATAGAAGAATACTGAAAACGTACTGTTGGAGCACAATTAGAACCTCTGTATGAGATTCTCTTTGAAGTATCAAATTCACCAGGTATTTCACTGGCTCAAATGATGAATACATAGAAGAACTACATTCTTCAATGGCCAATACTGAAAACCCTTGTCCAGAGCTCAGAGCAAGAAGCAATAATCAATAACAATTACAATGGATGCCGAGAATGAGCTCTTAAGTCTCTTTTTATTCTTTCCTTAGGAGAGCTCAAACACCTTCCTGGCCAATGTGGGATAAAAGATTTATTCCCACATTAAATTATTCACTTAACGCACTTTACTATATTAAAGTGACTTTATTATTATAAAGTTACTTTATAACTTTATAATAATATTAAAATATTAAATAAATCACTTAAGTCACTTAAATTTTAATATCTCTTGATTTACTTGTCTGATTGCTAAGCCGTCTGAGCCAGGAGTCGAGAGACTAAATCCACATGTGACTAAACTGAGATTCTAAAAATAGCAGGGTGCTCCCATGACTTACTAAAAATAGTAAGTCTAGCCAAAAGATGTCCGATTGACCCCGAACGAAAGCCAAGCAAAGAAACTCCGCTAACCGAGGCTGAGCCATGCCTCACAAGACCCCCTAATCTCCTCATTAGCCTACGGAGGTCGCATAATAGGCTAACTCTACATTGCAAAGAGATGTCAACTAGAAGGGGACATGACAAAACCACTGAATCATATGCCGTCTTCAAATCTACAATGATAATCTCGTGCATTGGTTTCACCTCTGCTATACACTGCTCAAACCCTTGAATCCCTTGATGCAGATCATGAGCATTATATCTCAACTGATATATCTGTGCAAGTACAACTCTACCTCTGGTGATGAATTGCTCAATCCAATTCCGCATATGCTTCCCATATATTATCAACTGTCTTAACTGTTGCTGATCAACTGGTGTTTCTAGAATTTGGGGCAGAAATTGGGTGGCCTGTGAAGTGTTGTGAAGAAGATTAGAAATATATTGCCTAAGTTTCCAATTTTCAGCCTTGAGGGCTGCCTTATCCTCTCCATCTTTTAGTACTCTATCCTTTAGATTTCCAGCTGCAACTTCGAACATATTTACATCAGTGTGCCGTGTGCTCTTGCTGAGATTTGCTTTGACAATTGTGAAATCCTCAACCTCTATCTCATCAATATTCTTATCTTCTGGAGGCATAGCAGTCTCAATGACAATCTCACCCTCTGGGTTCCTTTCCATGTGAAATTGTTTCTTTGGTTTCTTTACAGGTGCATCTTAGTAAACGTCGTCAAGTTTTGCAAAGTTTAGCTGATATTAAGGCATCCTCCTCTTCCTTCCTGGGACGTTCTCAAGCCAAGACGTGGTATCTCTACTAACTTCTCTGGGTGGTTCGGCTTTAGCTTGATCAACTTCTTCATCTTCTAAATCAATATGGATCGGAGAAGACCTTGGCAATGGTGGAGCATCTGGAGACGTGGGCACAACTTCTGCTTCTTTTTGTGGTGCAGGCTCTTCAGGTGGAACTTCTGATACAACTGTCGGCTGCTCCAATAGAACTATATTGGAAAAGTCCAATATTCTCCTTACACTCTTTGTTGTTCTGCTACCCTTCACACCTTTTGGAGGATTGATCATGGCCTTCATTCTTGGAGATGATTTGGAAGAAGAAGGAAGGGATGATTGCACTATTGGCGGCTTTGCGGCTATAATAGCTTTCTTCCAATTCCTCTTGAGGCCTAGGAACATCTTGCTATTTTTGACAACTCGGCTTGTTCTTTCTTCGACTAAGTTGCACTCTTTGTTGGACCAATTTACTTGTGGAAGCGGTTGCTGCTCAATTTGATTTCGGGCGTACATAGGAAGAACAACATCTCCATCATCATCGGACAATCCTTCAATATCTTTTGACAAACAATCTTTCATTTGATGGAGCATGTTGGCGTTTCAATTAGCTCCTCTGGAGTGCTTGTTGGAAACAGACATGCATAGTGTGTAATGACTGCTCTCCAAATTATCGAGGGGAAGCTCCCTCTTTTTGCTGATGTTTGTGTAAAAGTAAAATGGACTAATGTTCCTATCTTTTTTACTCAGCGGTAGGACACAAGGGTGCATAAACACAATGCGTTGCAGCTAAGGTTTTCTCTGGTTTCTACAAATCTTAACTACAACTAGGCTAAGTTTTAATCTATCATTTTTTCTCTAGATAAACAGAGCAAGAGAATATAGGAGCGGGAATGGAATGGTTCGATCACTTAGACGAATTGTCTCTCAGAATGCATCTGAAGGTTCTGAACTTCCAGATTTACATTGAAATAGAATCCACACAAGTAATCTTCAAAAGGTAGACTAGATCTTAGGATACCCAAGGAGGCGTAGTGCTCTTTCTGAGGTGTAGGTTGAAACATAGACTATTAGAAACAACAAAGAACGATAATCTTACTCTCTAAATTCCCAAGGAGGCGCAGTGCTCTTTTCGAGGTGTAGATCGAAAGATAGATTATCAAGAACATACAATGACAAATCTTGAGACTTTTGGATCAAAGGCAAGGTAGCTCTCCTGATTTATTATCTCAATCTTCGATCAAAGGTTACACTTTGGGACAGCAACTTGTGTCAAAGAGACAAACAAATATGAAGCAATCAAACCAAGAATATATGAACATAGATTGAACACACCTATCTGAATAAAAAGAATGCAAGTTGTACTTAGCATTTTTCTATCACAAATACGATTCAAGAACATATACTAAGCGAACAAAATCGAAGGCTTGTGAGCTCAGTGTTTTGTTGCCGTGAAGTAAAGTTACAAAATTATGAGCAAAGGATCTTATTTATAGAGACTCAAAGCAGTAGGCAACCCTAAAATCTCCTTGAGTTAACAATGAGTTCTTGCCAATCCTTAAGATTTATTCCTATGTCTAAAAGTAGGTGACCTAGCAGTTAACTGGAAAGTCTACCTCAGTTAATTGATTCTAAACTAAAAGTGAACTCCAATATACAAAGTGCCTCCAAAATAGAGATCCAAAATTAGTGGAGATAGACATGCATGATCGGTGGGATAGTGAGTTAACTTGGAAAGAGGCATCAAGTTAACTCCTGTTGTCATAAATGCTATGTTGGAGGGGTAGGACATCCTTAACTGAGTGTTCACACCATAGCACCTCGAGTCAACAGTTCCTCTAACCAGTCGTGACTTTCTCTGTCTCTGGACAATTAATGCTTTGTAGGATGATGATGTGTCGCCTCAGCATCTCTTCACCACTCGTAATCTGTTGCTGATATTCAATTGTCTTGGCATTTGCATCATTTAGCTTTGCCAACATGGCTGCAATCTTACTCAACTCACGACCAGCAGGGTCACCGCAGAAATTGCTACGGATGAGGTCATGGAACTGTGTTTGTACCTCAATTAGCTCAATGTATGCACCTCCTTTGTGCTGATAAAGGCAAGGGATGGATGTTACCAACGTTCTTACGAACTTGATAACACCTGCTACGATCTGTCGGTACTCAATCAATTTCAGTAAGTTGGTATCATAGGCTTTCACCTTGTATGCCAGTTGTTCTTTCCAAGCAAAAAGATGTCGCTTGTTCTCCTTTGTGGTAACTAAATTGTACACCATTTGCAAGTCTGAGAAAGTAATCTCATCCCTAGGCCTCTTCTCTGCTACTTTTTGCTCTGATTGTTGAATCTCTGTGTGAAGATCATGAGCTCTATACCTTAGCTGATATAGCTCTGCAAATATACACCGGCCTCTGATGATGAGTTCTTCCACTTGATTTCTCAAGTGTTTTCCATATAGGATCAGCTGGTGGTGATTTTGTTCCATGGGGAGGTCTAGCATCTCTCAAGGCAAGGCAAAGATATTTGGTGTATCATGCATCAAGCTAGATATATATAACCTTAGCTGCTAGTTTTCAGCCTTTAAGGCTGCTTTGTCTTTTCCATCCTTTGCCATTCTTTCTTTGACACTTATTGATGCAACTTCAAGGAGATCTGCCTCCACTTGACGAGTGGTCTTACCGAGTTTGACTTTCAACAAGGTGAAGTCATCAACCTCTACCTCATGTGCATTCCTATCTTTAGGTGGCACAACTGTCTCTATGACAATTTCATTGTCAACATTCTTTCCTACATGGACCTGCTTCTTCAACTTCTTTACTGGCATGTCTTGAGGGGCATGGTCAAACTCTGTGAAGTCCAGTTGGTAGGATGGCCTCTCTCTCTTCCTTCCTAGGAGACTCTCAAGCCAAAATGAATCTTGACTAACCTCACTAGAAGGAGGAATGTTAGGCCCTTGAATTTCTGACGAATGGGATTGTGTTGTAATGTCGCATGGTGGCGAATCCAAGTCATTGGGGACCGGTGACTGTTGTGGTGGTGGCGAAGTGGGATGTTCTGCTTCCACCTTTGGTACTGCATCGGCTACAGCTGCTTCCATTATTGGCTCTGTCTCAGCTGTAATTGTCTCAATTACTGGCTCAGCTACAACTATTTCTATGACTAGCTCAGCTATGTCTGTGGCTGTCTCCACATGTCCCTCTTGCTGATTTGTATTAGCAATCGGTATTCTTCCCCTTGTGTGTCCTGTCATTCTGGCTCCTCTAGGAGGGTTACTCCATTTCTTTTGTCTGGGCTTAGCCCTTGATGTGGAAGGTAGTGAAGAATGAACCGGTGTCAGTTCTGTGTTGGGAATTACTACCTTGTCTTTTTGCTGTCCACGTAGAGTTGGCTGTTTCTAATAACTTTGCTTGTCCTTTGCTCAATAGACGTACTTTCCTTGGCATACCAGTCCACAGCTCGAAGTGGTTGTGCGTCAACTTGATCTACGAAGAATGATGGAAGAATCACTTCCCCATCATCATCGGATAAGGCTTCCACATCCTTTGACATGAAGTCAACAATTTGTGGAAGTCTGAATCGGCTATAGTTGCATCTTCTCACTTCAAACTTGTCTTCATAGTTGACCCAATAGTCCTCCATGGATGACTCGTGTGAAGAGTGTTGCTCAAGGTGTGCTGCATAGTGACCCTAAGGATCATACAATCGTCTCTCGATGAGATACTTAAGATTAAGTCTTACCATTTCATGGCCTATGGCCTTGGCATCAAGTGCTATCTTGCACCTGTAAAGTCCCATCTGAAAAGGAAAGTTTGCGGCTGTCTTGCATTTGTAACGTAGATAAGAATGTACTTTGGACAATTGTCACAAGAATTCCATGAAGACCACCCTATTTGATGGATAGTGCGGTAACATGGCGGGATGACTAGAGTACCCATACACGCGTATGTAACTGAAACTGGGGAACTGGATAAACCAATCTGCCCAATCTACCATTGCCTCCTTGGTTGCTGATTATATGCGTATATGCAACTCATGATTGAGGTCCCTCACGGTGTGCATCAGGAAGATATCATTTACTCGCTTGAAATGTTTTTCTGCATTTGTGAACTCGAGCTGCGAGAAATATTCGTGAACCTTTTGCACACCCAAAGTTCCCACATTGTTCAACACTCTAAACTGGCCTTGGAAGGCAATCAGATATACGAGATATGAACTCATGTGAAACTTGTGAGCCTCTAAGAATCTGGTCATTTGCTTGTGTAGCATATCACTGATGAGGGCGGGCCAGTCATAATGTTCTCTGTTGCTTACAATTTTGGCGATGACATAGTACATCCATGATTGAAATCTGTTTGCCTCTTCTTGACCAGTGACACAGTTGAGTAGAGTGATCATCACTGCATACTCATCCCTGAACTCTCCACGTCCTACTTTCTTGGGCAAGTTTGCCTTTGTCCCTTTAAGCCATTTTTTTTCCATCCTCTTCTGACACTTGTCTCTTGATGCATTGAATGCCTTTTTGCATTCTCTCATAGATATGATCACATTTGCCGGACATGGGGGAATGGCAAAGCACTTTTCGATATCCCTAGGCTTGAGGCTGCATATCACTTGCCCATCCACTGAACGAATCTCCCGTGTGGTAGGATTGTAATGCTTAATACAAGCTATTACAAATTCTATGCTCTATGCTGTGATGGGAATTGATGCTGCCTCAAGCAATCCGGATTGCTCGATGTTCTGTAATGTGCATTGGTCTATGCCTTCCAACCTTTCTATGTCGACCTCTAGGTGTACCTGATACAGATCGCTGTCGTATCATTTTTAGGAAGTCATGAACCAAGACCGTTTTGGTCTTGTATTAGACCTGGGAGAACTCCATTTTGAAAACTTTAAAGATTGATTGTGCAGACGATGCTGTTCGGGCAACTTTTTCTGTGATTGCTAAAAAATAGCCTTGTCGAGGCAACTTTTTATGAAAAATTCTGAGACGTGGGTTTTGTTAAGAATAATTTTCTAAATAAACCTAGATCTTCAAAAATTCGAAAAAATGAATTTTTCTATGGCATGCAAGAGCCCTTTGGTAGTAGAGGTAGCGAGGCACCAAAAAATTATTTTTCCCGAAAAAATCTAACACATGGGTTTTGTTCGTGCTTCAAAGCTAAACAAACCCAGTTTGTCTGTTTTTCAAATTTTTGAATTTTTTCGGAAACCCTAAAAAATAGGGTTAGTAGGGCTACTTTTTCTGGAAAAATCTAACACATGGGTTTTGTTGAAAGAGCTGTGCTGATCATACATAAAAGGTCAGATCTGTGGATATCCACTATTTTCTTGGACATGCAAGAAGATCGAAGACAAGAATAGAGGAAAAAGGCAAATGGAATTTTGGAAGTTATCAAGTGCCTCCCAAGATCTTTAGGAAAATCACGCCTGGAAATGTAGACCTTGATGAATTATCCCTCTATGCAACTTTATTCTTGAAAACATGAAGAACACTGCAAAACCCTCTGTCAGATCTTCAAAAGACATTTTGGAGAGAAAATAACTGTTCTTGGCTTCAACTTGCAAAGACAAATCATGAATAATGATGCCTAGACTTGATAAATATCATTTGATGTTGAAGCAATCAATTTAGGGTGCCAACTCTTGATTGAAAAGTTCATTTGCCTGATATGGAGTTCACAACACTTATTTCCACTCATTTGGGGATGTTTTAGACATGAAAGGCTTTCTAAAACAGTCAACTGAGTCTTACTTTGACTTTAGGCGTCCCTTTGAAGAGTTGAACACTTTTTCATTATTTTTTCTATGATGAAATGCCTCCGTTCGATCCTTGATTTTGGTTGCTCAGTTGATCTTGAAGTGTTGCTGATAGATCCATTGCTGAGATGAAACAACTTTGATGAAGTGTGCTTGGGTGCTGCAAAGCTCAAAACCTGAGTTTGATGCCTCTGATTCTTGGGCGCCTTTTCCCAAGAAAGTGCATTTTTCAGTAGACTTAAGTCAATTTCTTGAGTGTTATTCAATTTCTCCAGTTTGACCCTCCGTGCTCTGATCTAAGATCACCAAAGACTGATGATTTCGGTGATCTTGCTGAAACATGGGATGGACAACCAATTCAGTCCTAGAAAGGATGACTGGCTTCGCGAATCCTGAAGTTTGATTTAGGCACCTCAAAAGCTTGGGTGCCCCTGGCTTGTAGGGGCGCCTTTGACCTTTTGACTTGTTATTTTCATGTTACAAACTTTCACGAACGGTCCTAGTTTGATCTTTGTCGTTAGATGTTTGATTTGTTTGTTGTCTTTGTTGACGGTGTCATTGTTGAGATTGATCAAGATGAAGGTCATCTTGGAGGTCACTTAGCTTGCAGACTGCATCTGATTGCCCAAAAAGCTAGGCGCCTATTTCTAGGAAGGTGCAATTCCTTTAACACAGCCAATTTTTCGTGTTCTTCATCTCGCCTTCACCTTTGATGTTACTACTTGATCTTTGTTTGCGAATGCTTGACACGTCTTGTGAACTTGCAACTGGATTGATCGTGAAGCTAAGAGGATGCTGAGCAAATGCTTAGGAGAAAGCAGTTGTTGAAAACCTCAATAGGTGGCTCAAAATGAAGGGCGCTCCTAGCCTGCAAGGGCGCTTTTGCCTTGATTGACTGTAGTTCTTTGATGATACATGCCTTCAACATCTCTTGTCTTCGCTTCCTTTCGCTGGTGATCGATGCATCTGTAACAACTTGGTTGTTAGGTAATTTTGTTTTTCTTATTCTACAACTTTTAACATAAATAACAAGCATATAAGAAAGTATTGAAACATTTCTTTCTTTTTCATTAACATTAAATAAGATACATGCTAGCTAATAATTTGAATTCTTTTTCCTTTCAAATGAACAAGACAATATATTTCAAATAACGAAACTTTTCCTTTTCAAATGAACATCAGAGAAAATATACATACGTGCACATACATAGCTCGTTGAGATTTTGAACTAATAGTGGTAAGAAGGTCCAAGAATCCGCCTTTCAAATCTCGGTGCCTCAGTAGCCTGGTAAGGAGGAGAAACATTACTCGGGTGCTTTTCTGCCAACCACGAACTTATAATGCGGTCCCCTGCACATCTATCATTCGATAGATGGCCCCCCCCTTCAACGAGGAGATTGGTTGGGTAATCGATACTGTAAACTGACTGAGCATAGTGGTGTGTCCTACATAACTAGAACCTGTACATTCGGTAATCTCTCGATCTAGTATGCAATACGGGATCACGATGGACATGACAGTATATTCATCACTCAATCAAGAGGACGTTTGTTCATCTACACTACTTTGGCCAAAGTGTTTTAATCAATATCCCTACTGAGGGTCAACTGCCACATACACTATCCAGGGTTGATTTGACTTAGGGCTATCTTACACTACGCGTAGGTCTTTTGTCCTATCGTGGTAATCCATACCAAAGACATCCTACATCAAGTTTATCCTACTGGGATGAATCTGCATCGCAAGTACTGCCAATACTCTCTCCTATACGGGAATGAACATTTCCTAGGAGTGTAGCTAGTTTACTGAGTTAATCTAATAACTTAGTTGGCTATAATGTACTTGAATCAAGCTCTCATCACAGTCCTAGTAGTAATATCTAAGATAATGAATACTCTCCTTTATACAGAGATCATACAAATAAAGCAAATAGAAACTAAATGCATTGTCTATCTTTGAGATGGACTATTACTTTTTAATACAATCATGCATTACCTATACCTTATTTATTTCATGCAACTTTTGGACATTCATAATGCAAGCATCATACAACAACATCATATTACGTTTGCCTAACATGTCTTTACAAGTTTTGCAGATATAAAGAGCAGAATAGTACTTCATTGATCTAGCATGTCTTTATAAAAATCAAAGATGAAATGAGAATAAAGTATTCATGCCTGGATTAAGGTTTCCATAGGTGATGATGGACTCTTCTTGCAGTAATCCAGATTACAGAGCTTCTCTGTTCTTTCACATAGAAAAATACTCTTCCCAGAAATTGTTCTCTCACAAACAATGGTCTCTCATAGATAATGGCTTTCTACAAAATTTCATTTCTTACAGCAATGGCTTTCTACAAAATTTCACTTCTCACAGCAATGTCTTTCTATAGAATTTCACAACAATGACAAAGGAGTTGCTCAAGAATCAAAAACACGTAAGAATGCGTGATAATGAGTATCAATGAATATGAATGAGTTTGAAAGAGTGTGTATTCGTAATCATTCGCAGCAGTTGAAAGCCTTTATATAGAGTCATGAAATGAACACATTTCCTTACGGGAATGCATGTAAACTGACAACACACACAACCAGACTTATTCAAAGGCACTTGGCGGGTTTCCAAGCCCTCACTCAACACTTTTGGAAGTGATTCGACTTACCTTTAAGCCAGCAAAACCAGAATTGTTCAACTGTTTATCAGAAATCGCCACTTACAGGTAATTCTCCAAATATGGCGCCAACAAGAAGGTGATTCATCTTGCTGAGAAAAAGTCTTGGTTAAACTTACAACAGCTATTCCCTCATGAGCTGCGTTGCCCCTATTCTAAAGCAATATTGATTCATTCTCCCGGGCGAAGCGCTCAACACAGTCGCTCGTATTCCTCTTCCTCCGCCATTTTCCATTTCACGGGAAAAACTCAAAATATTTTAAATCTGACTTTTATTAAGTCAATAGTTATGAATCAAATATTTCTTTTTAAACTTTAGAGAAGTCCTTACTCATTTTCAATTTATTCAGTGATGAAAATAGGAGAAGTTGATTTCATTATACTTAGGAAACATTCGATTTCCAAATATGTGATGAGAAATGAATAAACAATGATTTCCATTTAAAAAATAATATATATAAATTTATTAATATTATATATATTTATATGCGTATTAAAGTAATAAATAATTATATATATATATATTTATGTTTATTATTTTTACTTTAATATTTATATTTATTATATAATATTAATACATATATATATAACTCTTGCAACATATCGTAAGCCAGTTTGTTATTTTCGATATGTCTATATATGTATCTATACATATATCAGTGTTACAAGACTCGGACTCGCCTCGGACTCGGCAAGCCGATTTTTGACTCGGACTCGGAGCCCAGACTCGGCAAAGACTTGGCAAATAGAGAAACCCAAGAAATTTAGAGATTTTTAAGGATTTAAAGCTTGTTTCATGCACCCTTTAGTAAATAAACCTCAAATACACAATAACATCATGAAATAGAAACTACTATGATCCTATACACAAACATCTATCGATCACATAAGTATAAACGCAAATTTTAGCTGAAGGAAATAACACATTTAGATATAAATATTGTCAAATGTATACAAAACACATGGAATATGAAATCTGTGGCATCAAAACAAATATCAAAACTAAAAATATAAGTCTATGGCTCAGAAGAGCTTGGATTACTCATCCCAACATCACGACAAGTCATGCGCTAGTGTCTAAGATAGGTCCTAGATGATGATGTAGCCATGATATTTGCTTGTGTCTCAATGATTGGTATGTATATTCAAGTGAGGAATTTATTATTAAAATTTTATTGTAGCCTTCAATATTGCATGTTTTGTTGTCTAATGTATGGAACAAGATAATCCTTGATTATGGCTTTGACTGTGAAAGATGCAAAGATTTGCAACAGGGTATATGTATTTTGTAGGTTTTATGATCATGATTCATCATTGGCCTATAACATGCTTAGACCTATAGTTTGATGAAGGTTTGGGGGAAACACCCCAACGGGGTTGAGGGGCAGTGCCCCTCATGGGGGTTTGGGGGTAGCGCCCCCAATGGGTTCAAAGGGCAGTGCCCCTTGCGGGGGTCTGGGGGCAGTGCCCCCAGCGGGGTCAAGGGGCAGCGCCCCTTGCGAGGGTCTGGGGGCAACGCCCCCAGTGGGGTCAAGGGGCAATGCCCCTTGTAGGGGTCTGGGGGCAGCGGGGTCGAGGGGTAGCGCCCCTTGCAGGGTCCCGGGGCAGCGCCCTGGGCGCGCTCCCTGTCGCAATACAGGGCGGGGTCGAGGGGCGGAGCCCCCGCCACCAAGCCCAAATGAAGACCTTCAAAACCACACAAACCTCTATGGCGCACACCATTTAATTAAAAAAATTATAAATAAAAGATTTTAAAAAAAATTAATTAAAATGCCTGAGTCTGAGGCACGAGACTCGGCGAGTCCGGCGAGTCTGCCGAGTCCGGCGAGTCCGGCGAGTCTCGGCGAGTACTCGGCATCCGAGTCATTTTGACTCGCCCAGCCTCACCCGCCTCGGGACTCGCGAGTACTCGCCGAGTTTAGGCGAGTCTTGTAACACTGACATATATACATATACGTGTAGATGAAAATCAACATGCAATAATAATATAATTTATTAATATCCTACATGTAATAGGTGGTGTATATACATATACATACATATACATACGTCCATATATATTTCGATATACACGTATGTGTATGTATACCATATTGATGCAACTGTGTGAGCATATCCGTTTGCCAATCACATACTTGTATCGATATGTATATACATATGGATGCGTGTATATAATATATATGTATATATTAATTCCTTGCCTAATTACTTGCATTCAAATACGATCCATTGTACTGAACTTAATACGATGAGACAGTTAACAGATAAACATCACATACAAAAGGTACAACAGAAGACACGACTCCTAATGCTAGTTTAAGACTATGGGTGACTTATCTAGCTCAACTGTTTCAGTTACTCACTCTATAGTGAAGTGTGTGTATGCTCAGTTAGTACACATTACTGGTTAACCGACCAAGCCCCTCTCCCAAGTGATATTTCCCCTCCGCTTGGAGGAATGGTACCTATACCTGCATCCATTGACATACGTCCACAGAAGTCAAATGCTCACAACATAACAATACAGATACAACATTTCACAAGTTAGAATATTAACAATTCTATAACTTAATATGCATAATTACACCAAGAATGACATCAATTGAAATACACTAAAATGAGACAATCATTAAATGTAACAATACTCAGATTGACAACAAGGTACACATTTTATTCAAGCATTGAGTTCACATTACAATCTTTTGGCCCTATGGATACTATTACGTAGTAGGTTACAGTTCGGGGTGTAACATACTCCCCCCCTTATGGTTCATTGTCCTCGATGACCCAAGGTTATTATTCAAAACATAAACTAAATCTACTTTATTCATCATTCTCAAAAGCTTTGAGAATGTCTCGAAACTTCTTCTGAATTTCCACTTAATCCTCCCAAGTTGTTGAGTCGCCTGAGTACTGTTCCCATTGAACTTTGCATTGAGAGACATCTCGGTTCCGTAAGTGAAGCTTACGCATTTCCAGCACTTTTATGGGTTCGAGAATTATAACTCCGGGATTCTTTACCTGTAAGGCAGTCCAATCAAATGACTATCGCTTGGAATATATTTCTTAAGATAGGACACATGGAAGACATTATGCATTTTGGCAAGAGTAGGTGGTAAAGCGATTCGGTAGGCTACGGGACTTACTTCCTCCAATACTTCAAAAGGTCCTACATAACGTGGGGCTAACTTAGAAGATTTTCCAAACTTGATGGAACTCTTATGAGGTTTAACTCTCAGCAGTACTTTGTCACCTATGACAAAATTACGGGGAACTCTCTTGGCATCTGCATAACTTTTTTGTCGATTGTTAGCTTCGGCTAACCTTTGTTTAATAACTTTCACTTGCTCCTCCATTTCTGCTAACATTTCTGGTCCAAGACTTACTCGATCCTCAAGTTTATCCCAACTTATCGGAGTTTGACACTTTCGACCATACAAGGCTTCAAAAGGAGCCATCCTTATAGTAGAATGATATGAGTTGTTATAAGCAAATTCGACTAAAGGTAAATAGTCTTCCCACTTGTATTGCTGATCCATACAATACACTCGAAGTAGGCCTTCTAATACTTGATTTACCCTTTCAGTTTGCCCATCCGTCTCTGGATGATATGCTGAACTTATACAATTGAGTCCCAAGCGTTGCAAATAAGGTTTGCCAAAACCTAGAAGTGATTCTTGCATCTCTATTGAAGATAATCTTTTCCGGAATCCCATGCAATCTAAATATTTCTTGCACAAACTTCCTTGCTATGATTGGCGCTCCATCAGTTAAATTTCCTGGTATGAAATGTGCTACCTTTGTAAGTTTATCCACCACTACTAGTATGGCGTTATGCCTATTTCTTGACATAGATAATCCTTGCACAAAATCCATACTTATAACTTGCCACTTCCTTTCAGGTATGTCATGTGGGTATAACAATCCTGCAGGATGATGATGCTCAACTTTTACCCTTTGGCATTCAAGACACTTTGCTACATAACTTGCAGCGTCTCCTTTTATTCCCTTCTAGAAGTATAATGGTTTTATATTAGCCATCATTTTTGTCACTCCTGGATGTCCGGAATAAGGTGCCTTGTGAGTTTCCTTCCACACCAAATTTCTTAATTCCTTTACATCGGGTACATACATTCTTCCTTTGTACCTAAGCAATCCACTAGGTTCAAACTGAAAACCTTCGTACTTATAATCTTGAGGATTTTCCATAAGTGCTTGCTTAACTTGAAGATAGTACTCATCTTCTTTACATCTCTAGAGTACTTGCTCCTTGAAATTGGTCTGAATTGCTACTATGGAGGCAATGTGACGTCTCCGACTAAGTGCATCAGCTACTCGATTCTCTTTTCCTTTGATATAATTGATGTTGAAATCATAATCAGCTATTAGCTCCAACCATCTCCTTTGCCTGGCATTCAGATTAGGCTAAGTAAAAAAATACTTCAATCCATTATGGTCCGTCTTTAACTCGAAAGGCTTTCCCAGCAAGTACTGTCTCTACATCTGCAAGGCATGGACTACGACTACCAATTCTAAATCATGTGAAGCATAATTCATTTCACAGGGTTTCAGCTTCCTTGACTCATATGCAATTACTTGCCCATCTTGCATTAGCGCTCCTCCTAACCCTTCTCCACATGCATCAGTGATTACCATGAAACTTCCTTCGGGATCAGGTACTTGTTGTGACCTTTTCACACATCACCCCATTCAAGATGGGGACCCCCTAATTTTTGCTCCATTCTGGTCTTTTGGCTTTGGTTCTCTCTCTCTCTCTGGTCTTTCTATCTTTTCGGGGATATCCTGTCGTTTGACCTAGGTTGAAATATTGGTTAAGTCTGTGAAATTAGGGTTTTTCATCCTTCAGGCTTGTTTGAGGTCAAATAAGGTTATCAAAGTGAAATCTGAGCGCAGCAGTACAGTTAGAAGGCTCAAGGCAAGATCCCATTGAATTTTCACTGAATTCTGGCAACTTACTTTTTAAAGTAAGTACCTAATATGAGGCCTTTTCCTCAGAATTTCAGGATTTTGATTGCATCAGCACTTCTAGGTAACTTCAAGGTGCGTGCACCTAAAATTTGAACAAATTCTAACAACTTGCTATTTTTAGTAGTTCCAGCTTTAGGAGCCATTTTTCAGGGTCCGCACATATGCTTTTCAAATGCATGTCGGGGAAATGTATCTGGGTTTTTCAACACGTTCGTGATGATATAACATGCAAATCAAGATGAGGACTTTCAACAGTACAACCTTCAAAGGCTATTTTTAGGGTTTGCATGCAGAGTTTTCAAACGCATGTCGGGATATTCCTCATGGGTTTTGCGAGGGCTTCGCAGTGATATGACATGCAAATGAGATAGATCACTTTTCAGGGACTTACTATTTTTAGCCAATGCCCGCATGCAGAGCAGTTTTCTGGGTTTTTCTGGGTTTTTTGAGATCCCACGGGCAGTTTAACATGCAAACTCATCTGACATTAGATTGATCGCTTTTCGGGCATTTACTATAAATAGCAGGTTCACTCCAGCAACTCCTCGACACTTCAGTTTAGCACGAAGAACGACATGCAACAAAAATCAAGTCAAGCGGAAACAGTTCAGGGCACATGCAAGTCAAATTAGGGTTTCCATTGTTATGCCTTAAAATAGGGGGTGAAACACAAAAGTTGTCCAAACAAAGTACACCATCATGATCAACATCTTTCAGGCTGCCTACTGACAAAATTTGAGCACAATCCGAGTACTTACTATTTTTAGTAAGTCATTCCATGGCTAAAAATAGCATGTCTATGCTGAGGCTAGGTGTGAACGAGACAATTAAATCATCAAGATCATATGGAGCAAATTTCAGGTCAAACAGAGCGGCAAAGATCAATCAATTTTAGGGTTTGCTAAAAATAGCAGGATGGCTAAAAATAGTAGACAAGCTTCAACGACAGGTATAAACAAGGTAGGAAGGCCACAAGGGGCGTATCACACCAGTTCCAAACTTGAAACAAAGGAAAAGCCTTGGGGATCCACACTTCTCTAGAATTTGCTAAAAATAGAATGGCAAGAGGTAGCTGAGGCATTGAGGATTTTCAAGTTGAAGCTGACAGGAAAAGGCATGAAATGTGCCCATGACATGGTAAAGATGGAGTTGATAAATTTTCTAAGTCATGAGAAATTCCTTGAGACCCCTCTAAATGCGCCTAGGGAATGAGAAGGTGTTGATAAAATTACTAAGTGTGAAAAATTCCGCCTCATAGGATAAAATGCGCTCTCAAGTTTCCTCACCACATGCTATATGCGCCCAAAAGTTCCTTGAGCATGGGTGAAATGCGCCCACAAGTGAGGAAGGCAAGAGAAAATATTCTAATGCACGTAATTTCCCTCACACACCCTCAAATGCGCCCTCAAAGGTTGAAAATGGAAGTGGCATGTGTGAAATGAGCCCTAAAATTCCTCCTCCCTATAGAAAATGCGCTCACCTCAAGATAAATGGAAGGAATGGAGATAAAAAAAGTTTCTAAGGCGTGGGAATTCCTTCGCACCCCCCTAAATGCGCCCAAAAGTTCCTTCATCATGTGTGAAATGCACCCACAAGAAAAGGTGAGTAAAATGCTTAGGTGTTGGCGGATTTCCTTCTCCACCCCCTAAATGCGCCCTTGGGTGGAAGCTCCCTATTGCAAATGCGCTCAAAGGTTCCTCCTCATGGGGTAAAATGCGCCCTTGTCTTTGTGGAGAGTTTGAATAAAGAAGTCTATGGCGTGGAAATGCCCAGGGGATTAAAATGGAAGTTGACACATGAAAATGCGCCCCTCATGGGTAAGTTGACTAAAAAAGTTTAAAATTGAATTTTTTTAAGGCATTTTCAAAGGTGAGAGACACGCCTACAGGAGATGATGAAGTTAGAATTTTCCAAGTGCTAGGTGAAATGCGCCCATGAACAGGAGGGAAATTCTTCAGGAAGTCAAGAAAAAAATGCCAAGGCAGGGAAATAAAGATTGCAAGTGTGGAATGCATCCAGAACAAAAATGAGCAGACCTTAGCAAATTTTATTATTTTTCAAAATAATAAAAATTAAACGTATCCCTTCGTCCGGATACACATGCAAACGATGAGTTCTGAAGGGAATTTTCTTATGGGTATTGGACATTTCCCACTGGGAGATGATTTAAACTTGTTCCACGCCTCACTCATATCGTTTTGACAAATATTTTTGCCTAGCGCCAGTTTAATGAATTTCCTAGGCGAAATTAAAATTTCTCTAAGGCAAATAAGATGAATGTTTTTACAAAACTTGCTTCGGCTTGTGAATTGAGTTGGATAACTGGAATAATTTTGCAGAGTAAAATTAAATTCCCTAGCCAGATGAAATGAAATTGTTTATGAAGAAGTGATTGATTTAATATTTTAAAATGCAAACGTGATGAAGTAGGCCTGTGCAGGGGTGATGAATTTTCAAAGTTCTAGAAGTCAAACATTCTGATGCTTCGAATGACAAGTGTTGTGAATGGCAGAAGAGGGAAAACAAAAATTCAAAAGTTTACTAAGATTAGCCTCTTCCAGAATTCGACTTGGCTATAAGATTTCAAGTTCTTTTCATATATTTCACCAGTTGTTGAATGCAAAATATTCTCAAAGGCTGAAAGTACGAATTTGCAAGAGTGAAGTTGCTGAAAGTTCGAACTTGTGAAGAAAGTGAGTTCCTGAAAGTACGAATTTGCAAGAGTGAAGTTGCTGAAAGTTCAAACTTGTGAAGAAAGTGAGTTGCTGAAAGTACGAATTTGCAAGAGTGAAGTTGCTGAAAGTTCGAACTTGTGAAGAAAGTGAAGTTGCTGAAAGTACGAATTTGCAAAGGTGAAGTTCTAAAAGTGCCAATTTAAAGAGTGAAGTGTGAATTTAAGAGAAGTTTCAAGTTGCTGAAGGTGAATTGCTGCGAACAAATCATTCCAAGTGTTGGGCATTGTGTTGCTGCAAGTAGAAAACCTCAGAGTGTTGAAGTGAGCAAGGGCATTGAGGTTTGCAGTTGGAAATGTCAAAGTGTTGTAGCCTTTTTATTTTCGGAAATCTGCTGGCACCCTCAAAATGCTATTGTTTTCTAAAACTTATTTTCTAATAACTCTCTTGTATTTTTGCAGAATGGCTGAAACAAGCAGAAGAGCTGCAGGAAGAGGAAATCATGCTGAATCCAGCAGACCAAGCACATCAAGGCAGGCTGTAATAAAGAAGTTGAGCAAATCCTTCCTGCCAAAGTCAAAGTTTTCTTCGAAATTGGGCAAGTTAAGTGACACAAATCTTGGCTCATTCAACTTGGAGACCTTCAGAAGGCGAATAATGGGAACTGGAGGTCATCATCCGTCGGTCACTTCGCACAACATTGTCAGAAGCGGATTTTATGCAGCTGCTGGTTTTCCACCAACAATCCGATGCCTGGAGCTGATCATGGAATGTGCCAATTGTTACAACACGGAGCAGAGGACTATCATTTCACTGGATGGCAAGCTGTTGGCCAATCTTACGCTTGAAGCAATTGGGGAGACATTTGGAATCCCAACTCATGAGAAGATTTACAAAACGAGGGAGAGGGCTGAAAGGATGTACTCATCCACATTTGATCGATGTGTTGACTTGATAAATTCCAGGTGAATGAACAAGCCCAAACCAACTCGTACAAAGTTGCCGAAGCAGATAATTTCAGAAGATTTGAGGCAAGAGTTTTGTGACTTAATAATGGTGCTGAGCAGATTCGGAGGGTGCCCCCAAGCGTTCATCTTTGAACTTTGGATGTTCTATTATATCAACCTGGTGCTAGAGGGCAAGGAGTACGTAGACTGGGCATTGATGATCAGTGATAATTTACACGAGCACCTCTGGAGTCTAAGAAGGACAAAAACATTCTACATGAGCTCTTACATCGTCTACATGTTGGCCCGAATGACAAAGTATAGAGGGATTTCGTATAAGGAACCAATCGGGTGTGGCTCTTAGCAGTTTAAAATACATGAGGCTTGTCCGCAGTTACATTTGACAAGTACCTCCAATTACAAAAGGGTCAATGACGCCTTCACAATGCATATAACGAGGACCTTGCAGCAGAGGACGCATCACAAAATATCCAAAGAGGCACAAGAGCTGATTGAAAAGTTCGGATGTTGGTTTATCCAGTTTCTGAAGTTTACCTATATTAGGCTGCAAGGATTCTCCTCCTACCCATACAGATTACCTCGGTATCCCACAAATAGGACTGTGATGCTAGAAATATCTAGGCAACTTATTGCCTATGATAAGATTCAAAAGAAGAAAAAGAAGGGTGGACTTGGATTCCCTATCACCATGGGGAATTCAGATGAAATTTGTCCATCACTACAGGCAGCAAGGGAAGCAGAAAATGAACTCTAATTCTTCCACCTTTCCTACCATACCAGCAGATAGCACTATGATCCCCATAGGAATATCAGATGGATATTGTTTGAGGAGTTCAGGCATAAGACACAAATTGAGGACTTCTGGGCAGGTGCAGTGGATGAGGTTGAGGTTAGGAGGAGGATGTTTTCACGGATACTGTTGGGGATGATTAGGGAGTGCGAGATTGTCCCAATGCCAGACCAGGTTGAGGAGGATATAAATGTAGTACAAGCTGATTATGAAACAGTGAGGGATATGCCACTCCCACTCCTGGATTGGTCTGAACCAGAGATTACAGACTTGGATACTCTTTGCATCCCAGTCTTGACATTCACACGGAGTTGGGTGGAGAGGCATGTGAGCTGACTTAAGGGTAGATCAATTCCCCTTACTTACAATTCAATGGGAGATCATAGATCACCGGCTGCTAGGCAGGGAAGGCAGGTTGCTCAAGCTCCAGAGCCGCGAGGAAAAGAACCAGTCCAGCCTGAACCTCAAAGAATTGAGGAGTCCACACATACGCCATCACAAGCACATTCTCCGAGTATGCAGGAAGTGTCATTGTTTGCTGATCAAAGGGAAAGATTGAATGCATAACAGGTAGTGCGAGAGGCAAGTCAGCCACCTCGTAGAGAGTCAGTAGGCCAAAGCATCAACATGCCTAGAGAGGAAAACCAGCAAGAGATAGAGGAAGGGACGACCACTGATATTCAATTTCAGCATGAGATTGAGGCAACTCTTGAGGATGATGCTACTTCGGATCATGATGCCCAGAGCTCTAGAGATATTGAGCCTATAGAGGATGATGAGCCTCGTCGGCACGAGGGCATAGAAGAAATTCATGAGGTGGAGGCCGAAGTTGAGCAGCCCTTTGTTATTTCAGACTTACGGCAGGAGGTGCCAGAATGGCTAAGGGACAGGATGAGACATGATCATGTTGATGAGACTGATCTAGCAGTTGAGATGGAAGAATTGTTGAGTAGGATCAATGCACCTCCAACGAAGAAGAAGACCAAAAAGCTCTCTAAAATTTCAACAGATGAGGATGGCTCTCGGAATTTGCATGTGGCTGTGCCTAGGATAGAATGTGATCGGGATGAGGCTATTCCAAAGAACTATGTGATCACTACCATGGAACTTGGCCGCCCTACGGGAGCACAAGTGGTTGAGGAGTGCGACAGTTCATATTAGGCACTCAAGGACAGATTGTTCCATATCGAGGGCAAATACAAAAGGTTGAAGGTAGAACACAAAACATTGATTGGCTATTGCAGCACTTGTCCCGTCCTTGTGGGCAAGAAAATCCGGCGATTGAGCTCCTAGCCGAATTTCCTAGAGAGTCAATCAGTGGCTTAGAGGATTTGAAAAGAATGGCACAAGAGGCAGACAAATGGGTTGCCAATGTTCGTGTTGAGACAAAAAAGTTTATGGAGGATCTTGCACATGCCTATCGGCAAGCCTTCGACATTACAACAAGGATAGAAGCTGTTAACCATGCTTGGGGTGAGGCATGTATCTATCAGACGAGAGTTGTATGTCGCCTAGGGGCTTTGATGCACACACCTTTACAGACTTTGGTTGAGGGAGGCGTGATTCAAGAAGGTGATAGGTATGACTTCGCCGGCTGGTACTCTTCGGTGGTCACAGGCCGAGGATTCTATGATGGATCACAAGCAGATTCGGTCAGGGTTAGAAAGGCCATGACAAACATTTGTGATGGAGTCCTCAATACGCTAGAAGCTATCTTTGCCAGGAGGCTGACTTCTGAGGAGGTAACTGCAGATGGTTTGAAGAATAGATTGGCACCATTCTTTTCCGAGGTGAAGGCCTTTGTCCAGGATGACTTCGAGAACACCTCCACCTTCTCCAGTATTATTCAGAATACCCAGGATGTTCTTGTTGCTTGGAAGAAATCTTGTGCCTGACATGGGCAAACAGTTATAGTATTGGAGTTTCAGTTGGATCATATTCCTCCCATTTCAGATTAGGAAGTTGAGGCTATGTTGACCAGGTTCATTGATTTTGCAGCCAGGGAAAAAGAGAAAGGAAACGCCCTTCTGGATGATGATCTTCTGGAAGGGAATGATGTGCATTGATGGAAGAGTGGTTCCTGCATGGGAGTGGAGAATCTCCGGTGCATTCATTGCCCCACTCCTCTCAGTGGCAGTTTTTAGGGCTAAAACCCTAATCAGGCATATGTGGCTCAATCTGAGCCTTCCATTGTATTTGAATCTAAGCTGTCCACTGGACTGGGCTTGATATAAAAAGGGGCATCCCCCCTCATTTGTAATATATCAGATAGTTAGATAAGAAATCAGAGAGTAGAGAGCATATAGTGAATAGTTAGAAGTTAGTTTAGATTGAGGAGGAAAGAAAACTTTCCCTTTGAAAGTTTTGTAAACGGTTGTTGTGAACACTTTTCATAATATAAAGAGTTTCATTGCTTGGTGATTTCTTCTTTTGTTATGAGTAGCTAGCGAGGCCCTTTCATCTTTCCAATTCAAATTAGATAGAGTAAAGTGGGTTTTATTTTATGCAAATAGTTGGTAATTGTGGAATGCGACGTTTGATTTGAGCAAGTCTTCTTTCATCCATACCACTAGCGGGCTTGCTGACGGTGAGTTCGCCTTGCGTGGTCAACTGGAGTATTGACACTTAACTTCGATTGTGATTCATGTGTCCATATGCATCGTTGTGATGGTATGTACATGTTGTGTCATAATTTGAACACCTTTCTCATCCTTTGAAGATTGCACCAACTTTGTCGAAGTTGTCCGAAGGGAGGCGAAGCAAAGTCTGGTTCGAAGCTTGTTAAAATTAATCTTAGTATTCCGCCTTTAGGAGTAGACTATAGAATCCCTACCCTTATCCCTTTTAAATTCAACATTTCCCGGTTAGTTTAGGAATCAGAGCATCATAGTCAAATCTTTCATCTGCTTCAAGAAGTTGAACAATTATGTAAGTCCCCTTGGAATACGCAGCATATTCACATCAAACCAACTGAGCCTATTCCCTACATAAGGAACCTTGGAGTTGAACGCATGATCTTTCACGCAATCTCACCACGCAGAATACTTTGATCAAGAGAGGATAGGGTGACCGTTGGACACTTTATTCTGTGTTGGTGCGGTCATAAAACACCCGTCAACAGAACTGGCGCTAGAAGGAGGGCTACTACTACCGTGAAGCAGAAAGGAACTTCAGAAAAGTATAATGTACCGTGATGGTGCTACCTCATAGAGAGATATTTCTGGTGTTGCAGCCAAATTTGGGATTCAATGACGATCAAGAAGACATTCTTTCAGGACTGAACAATCTCGCGTGGAAGACAAAGAGAAGTGCAGCTGAGTATATGCGAACAAACTTTGTGTTGGAAGAAGAAGAAGAAAAGGCTATCAAAATCCAAGTTGCTATTGAAAGAGATTTGTTGAATCAAAGATAACCACTCGCTCTCGCGCGTCGCCAATAGAATAAGCAGCTTCATCCTGTATCCTATCAGTTCATTCTCGCTGGACAAGTTGAAAAGAATTTTGAGGTTCGCACCCAGTTCATCTAAGGAAATTGTAGAGCTAGAGCTACCTACTAGAACGAGGAAGAGGAAAGAGGTCCGATCAGGAGAAGAGACTCTTTCAAGCGAGGAAATTCTATCAAACGAGGAGACCCAATCAAGCGAAGAAGCAGCGAGCGGCGAAGAAGTTTCAAGTTTATTCAGAACTCCGCCCAGTGTTTCAAGGTTTGCTCACCCAGGACCCGCTCAAGACATCACACCAGTAGCTATTCAACAACAACAACCAATTCAAGTCACACTAGTTGTTCAACAACCGCTAGCTCAAGCAGCTGTATATTGACGACGACAAGCAATGGCTCAGCCAACTGCGAATGGTGCTACTTGGTTGGTTACCAACTCGTCTCCACTGGAATTCATCGACTATCATGACATGCCGAAAAATCCGAAGAGTTTTTGCTCCAAGTTCCATGTCCATGATGTGAATTGCACTGCTGAGGACCATATTAAAATGTTTGAAGATCATCTGCGCAACAGGCAAATTGCATATGGGGATGTAGCTTGTAGGCTGTTCCCATATTCCTTGGGAGAAGAAGCCCACTACTAGTTTATTCACTTACCAGTCGGATCAGAACTCCGCCCAGCGTTTCAAGGTTTGCTCAACTAGGCGTCCTCTGTAATGGCATCCAAAATGGTGGATTTGTCATTCATTGCAGGAAAATGTCCATGAACAAATGCGTCCCACCTAGCTAAGATTTCAGGCTTCACCACGCTTTTACCGTTCCACGTTTCACAAGCCCGCGACCTGGTCTCTTGTGCGCGCGTATTTTGCAGTAGGGCACCTTCATTTTCCATTTTTCAAAAGTTTTGACCTTTGCTTTATGGAATATTTGAACTTTAGCGTATTTCTCCCAGCTAAATTATGGTGAAAAGAATTCCATATATTCAACGCAAAACATAGCTTTATTTCCTTTGGTAAAAAATATTCGATAATCACCAAATGACTATAAATGTTTAAGTCATTTATTTTCTCATGGTAAACTTTATTCGATATTTACCAAATGACTTTGAAGTCTAAGTCTTTTACTTTCCAAAGATTTTATATATTTAAAATATATATAAATTCTTATATACATATATAATGTATTATATTATATATAGTCTATTATAGTTTTATTTCTCAAAATAAATAAATATATATATATATTTAAATGTTTAATATTTAAATATACTTATATATATGTATATATTTATTTTGGTAAGAATATAATAACATATATATTTATATAATATTAAATATATATATATATTTATCTATATATATTTACACTTAAATATACATATACACATTTGCATAAAATCATTCAAATACGTGTATTGCGAGCCAGTCAGCATACTTTCAATATACCTATTTGTGCAAATATGTGTATATATGTTTAACTGTAAATTCAAGGCAATATAATAATGTTATAATAAAACATCATAGATAGTGTGTATATGTTTATAGATGTGTATACTCCATTTATACCGTCATGTGTATGTATCTGTATGTATGCCATGTCGACACATGCGTATGGCATAATAATTGCCCATCATACGTCTGTACCGCCATGTCATACATATTGATACGTACATATGAGTGATACATGTATACACATATACACCCTACCTATGTACATATATCAATTCATGTTCCACATTCAGGGTCACAGAACAATAAGTCAGGTTAACAAATAACACCACTCACAAAGCACAAAGAAGTAATCCAAAACTCCTAAGCCTAAGGATGACTTATCGAGATAAACCTATTTGACTCAGTTCCTCTAAACCCTTAGTGAAGTGTGTGTATGCTCAACTGATTTACTTTACCAGTTATCCGACCAAGCCCCTCTCTCGAGTGATGTCTCCCCTCCGCCTGGAGGAATGGTTCCTGTTCCTGCATCCATTGGCACAAAACCACGGTAGTTATTTGCTCATAACATTTTGCAGTAAATAAATCAATATTTCAAAAAGCAAGATTAATTATCCTCTTTCATGCATTGTTTTACCCAAGAATAACATCAATCAAGAACATAGAATGAGTCAATCATAAAGTGCAAAAGATTCTTAAATTGATAACAGGGTTCAACACATTTTATTCATCCAAATTCTTCCTTACAAGCAAAATGCTCTAAGCATTGCTAAAATAGTAACTATACAATTTCGGGGTGTAACATTCTGTGCCACCTGTAAGTTCTCCTTAAGAGCCTTAAGAATATCTTGGCTCTCCTATATCCAATACTTGGCTTTGGGAGCCTTGCTATCCCCAAAAGCCAAATCCAAAAATGATGGTGCATCATAACCATACAATGCATGAAAGGGTGTCATACCAATAGACATGTAGTAAGTGGTGTTGTAGCAATGCTCTCCTAGATGCAACCACTTTATCCATGCCTTCTGCTATATTGAGACATAGTTATGCAGATACCCCTCTACCCACTTATTCACTATCTCAGTTTGGCCAACTGTCTGGGGGTGGTATCTTGTACTCAAAGTCAACTCAGTAGCTACCAATTTGAACAACTCTTGCCAAAAAACACTAAGGGACTTGTTATCCTTGGTCACTAACTATATACTTTGGCAACCCATGGAGTCTAAAACCCTATCTGAAAAACAACTCTGCTACCTGTGGTGCCTTGCACTTTGGAGAAATAGCAAAGTGAGCGAATTTAGTTAGCCAATCTACCACCACATAGATGCAATCTCTACCATGAACCTTAGGTAGACTTGTAATGAAATCTGTAGATATGCTCTCTCACTTTTGTTTAGGGATAGGTAATGGCTGCAATAACCCAACAGGATGGGTGTGCTCCGACTTGTTCTGCTGACAAGTCTGAAATATCCCCCTTACTTTTTTTTTTTGATTTTAGCACAAGAATTTCACCTATTAACGTTAGCTTAAAGAAAGATAATCAAACTGATATGCAACCCTCCACATTTTGATCACCAAGATCCCAGTGTGGGCAAGGTGAGAGCATACGGTGAAAATGGGATCTTGTTAGCTAAACCGGAAAGCTGAAAATACAATGATATTGGCGGCAAGCTAACCGATATATAAATGAAAGTACTTAGGTGACAAGCCAGTCTATTCCACTTTTCAACTGGCTACAATGAAAGTAAAGTACTAAAATGAAATTGCTTAGGCAGCAAGCTAGCCTCTTCCACTTTTTAGCGGGAAACAAATAGAAAGTAACTAGGCGGCAAGCCAGCCTCTTCCACTTTTCAGTGGGAATGAAAGCAAAGTGCAGAAATAGAATGAGCTAAACAATACTACTGAATTAGCCTTACAGTATTAGGAACTTAAGCACTGAAATGAAGATATAGATATCAATTTGATAGCCAAAATGTTAGACAATCACCACCAATGCAAATACAAAGTTATCTAACATGAAAATATGTTGAAAAGGAGGAAATACCAGGTCTGATACAAAATTGCAGCTATCAAAAATTCAGACCACCAAGCCCTAAAGTCACCAAAACACTGATAACTCCCTCAAATCTTCTTCGATTGATCTCAAACTAGAAGTAATAGAAGCCAATATGCTAGGCATCCAAATCACAACAGCAAGACCAAACCAAACAGTGCTTATTATTTGTGCACGCTTCCCAAAATAGCCTCAGCCAATAGTATGGCCTCCTTGAAAAGGGCGACCTCTAGCAAAAATCAAGCTCTCCACAATAAATCATGAAATCTAGAGCATAGGGGCGCCCAGGAGATAGGAATCAAATGAAACAATGCCCACAAAAATCGCTCCATCCTTAGAACGGTACGAGCAAAAACGTGCTTCAGCCAAGCACCAAAGCAACAACAAGAAACTGAAAGCAACTAACTACCACACCAAAATCAGAAGACATCGAATGACGCCATCTCCAATGAAGCTCTATTTGCAACATCTGAATGAAGAAGCAGTCTCAGATCAGCTAAACACTATCTCTCAAGCACAAAACTAATGAAGGCTAGGAGGTATGCATTCCTCGAAGGGAGAGTTCTGAAATGATTTTAGCAACAGTTCGTTATAATAAGCAATGGATAGCCAAATGGGAAGGCAAGGCGCTATATATATAGCATTTGTCAAACCCAGAAGGTCAAATTGCTTTTCCCTTTAAAAGGGATGCCTACATGAAGGAGATTAAAATAATCTTTTAAAACAACTTTGACCAAGACTTGGGCACCCAATTTCCTCTTTGCAAATTAAACTTTGTAAAATGCATTTGATTTATCACTCGGATGCCTAAAGAGGAAATATCACTTAAAAACAACTTAAGTTATTACTCTAGGCATTACGGGCCAAAAAGTACAACATGAAAATCATATAAGTCACCAACTTGCCAAAATCGGCTCCAAGAATGTTGGAGACAACTGCATATTGTGCCCTGCTAGAAATAGACACTGAATGTTGATTGCTGAACTATTGCTAAAAATAGCACTGCCAAAAATAACACTTACTAAAAATAGCATACTGCTTAAAATAGTGACTCCAAACTCCGTTAGAGCACAAATCGGGCAACCATCGTAACTTACTAAAATAAGCAAGTCCGAAAGTCATCTGATGAAAATGCATGTTATACCATTCTGAAGCCCTTTAAAAACCCAGAAAGACCCATAAATCCCACTGCAAAACTCTTGCAAGCAATCCCTTGAATGCTCAGAAAAATCCTCCTAGAAAATAGGAAACCCTAATTTTGACTTACGACTAGCTTACGGGCCTTCAAAATATGAGAATGGTCATTAGATGGAACTATTGTTGAGAAGGGGATATTACAGTCCGCCCTCTCCAAGATTGCTTGCCCTCAAGCAATCGCAAGGCTAGATATTGCAAAATCTACTCATTCTCGCAAGTAGCATCCTCAATTGGTAAGTCCTTGCACTTCACCAAGTACTCTTTGATTGACCTCTTCCTCAAAGAGCGCTCCTTGAAATCAATGATCACCTCAAGAACCAAAACCAACTCGCCTTCCTCATCCAATGGAGGCAAATCTGATGAAGAAACAACGTTATGCCCAAGCGCCTTCTTGAGGCATGATACATGGAAGGCATTATGCTTCTTGCTACTTTCCGGTACCCCTAAGTCATAAGCCACTTCCCCAAATTGCTTGGTGATCTCGAAAGGTCCATAGAAATGTGGCTTGAGTTTTTCTACTCCCCTCTTCTTGAGAGTAGACTGTGTGTAAGGCTGGAGTTTCAAGTAGACCATGTCACCAACCTCAAATGTGCACTCAACTTGCTACTGATCAGCATACAACTTCCACTGATTTTGTGCATGGTGAAGATTGTGCTTCAATGATCTCAAGATGTCCTGACCCTACTGCAAGATATCCCTCGCTTGAGGGGCTCTTCAATGATCTCAAGATGTCCTGACCCTACTGCAAGATATCCCTCGCTTGAGGGGCTCTACTATCACCAATTCACCAATCAACAAATCTACGAAGCTAGGAGCCTCATAACCATACAGAGCCATGAAAGGGGACATCTTGATAGACATGTGGTAGGAAGAGTTATAGCAATACTCTCCCAAATGAAGCCATATCACCCAAGCCTTTTGCTGTCCTGACACACAATTCCTGAGATAACCCTCCAACCACTTGTTCACAATCTCCATCTGCCCATCAGTCTGCGGGTGATAACTAGTGCTTGAAGTGAGCATTGTACCACTCAATTTGAAAATATCCTACCAAAAAGTACTTAGGAACTTGCAATCCCTATCACTCACAATGTCTTTTGGCAACCCATGCAATCTGAACACCTCCCTGAAGAACAAATCAACAATTTGAGCAGCTGTAAATGAGCTAGTAATGGTGAAGAAATGAGAAAACTTCGTCAATCTGTCCATAATAACAAATATGCAATCCTTCCCTTGGACCTTTGGTAACCCCGCGATGAAATCCATTGTGATACTTTCCCATTTTTTACTGGGAATAAGTAAAGGCTGCAACAAACTAGCTGGAAAAGTGTGGTCATTTTTGTTCATCTGGCAGATCAGACACTCCTTAATGCAGCAAAGGACTTCATCCTTGAGCCCTTTCCATGAAAATATCTCACCAATCTGCCTATATGTCTTAAAATACCTTTGATGATCAGCCAAGGGAATGTCTTGAAATGATTGCAAAATCTTCTTTTTGAGCTTAGATTCAAGTACCAAAAAGATCCTACTCTTATACGGTATTAAATCATCAATCAACTGATTCTTCTCATCATGCAAAGTGCCCTCCACTAAGCTGGTAGCAAACTGAATTTTTGCATAATCAACAATAATCTGCTCTTTCCAATCAGTAGTGATCTCAACCACAGAGCTCAATTGAGGTCTCTTGGACAAAGCATCAGCCACAATGTTATTTTTCCCCTTGACATACTCGATGTCAAAATCGTAAGCTCGAAGCTTACCCACTTCTATTGCCTCCCATTCAAATCTTTCTGATGCATGGATTGTTTAAGACTGTTATGATCAGTCTTCACCAGGAATTTGCTCCCAACCAAGTACTATCTGAATTTGGCCAATGCATGCATGATTTGAAGCATCTCCTTGGCATAGATTGAATATGTCCTTTCAACACCCCTAAACTTTCTGCTCTCAAAAACAATAGGATGTTTTTCTTGCATTAGGACAGCCCCAACTCCTCCTGAAGCATCACACTACAATTCAAATGGCTTGGAGAAATCAGATATGGCCAACACATGACATGAACTCATGAGCTGCTTGAACTTATCAAATACGACTTGTGCTTTTTCTGACCATGCAAATGCCCCCTTTTTGGTGAGGTCAATAAGAGGGGCAGCCATCTGAGAATATCCCTTCACAAACCTCCTGTAGAATCCACAAAGTCCCAAAAAAACCTTCAATTGTGATAGGTTCTTTGGAGGAGGCCAATCCAAGATAGCCTTAATCTTCTCTGGGTCAATACTAACTCCCTTAGAGTTGATCACATGCCCAAAGTAAATCAGCTCCGTCATTCCAAATTCAACATTTGGACTCCTTGGCAAACAAATACTTTGACTCCAAGATGCTAAGCACTTCCTCCAAGTGCTCGAGATGCTCTTCCCAGGTCTTACTGAAGATGAGGATGTCGTCGAAGAAGATAAGCACAAACTTCCTCAACTGCTTTTGGAATTGTAATGTCGCAAAATTGCACCTAGGGGCAATTTCACATTTTAGCACTTTGCCTAGCATTTATGACTCCTAAACACATTTATGAAAAAAGCCCAATGGGTTGGAATTTCACGATTCTAACTCCATGTGGTCCAATGGCGAGGCAACAGCAGCCTGACGACCCATTTCCCGAAAAATTGTGTCTTTGACGCTTGCGCAGTGTGTGCACGTCTGCATGGCATCCTGGCGGTTTTCTGAGTTTGAAATTGGGAATCTCGAATCTTGGCTCTCGACACATGTCTTTGCAGCCAAGCCTTCGGGTGTAACGACTCTTTGCCGCCCTTGCATCAAACAAAACCCCTCTTATGCTCTCATTTTGGGGGTTCTCTCATTCATTCAAGGCTCCCTCTTCAGTTTCATTTCACTTCTCAATCTCTTCTACTCTTGAAAACAACACTTCTACAAGCGAAGCTTTGTCGAACTAAGGTCCCTCCAACAACCAAAGCTCTCTAGCAAGCATTCAACGGTGCATCCGTGTGTTCAAGAGGGGGCCGATGCATGTTGGTAATGCTCTCACACTCTTTTCTATTTGCGAATAGATTAGATCCATTAGTTCATTTACTACTTGGTGGTGCGGGTTCTCCTCCTAAAGCGGGGATTGCTTTCACCACTCCCTTTTGTCCATTTTGATTACACTATCTATTTGGCTGTCAGTGGAGGTGGGAACACCAATGCGGGGCTTTGATTACGACAAACCGCTATACAACCCCAACATTTTTCCTCGTTTGTCTTGTGTGCAGGTTGTCCCAGTGGAACTTGGAGTGAGGATTCAGACGTATGGTTGTTTGTAAGCTCCCTCTTAGCTCTCCTTGTACCTTCTTTTAGTTTCTGCCCTTTATCTTGTCATTCTGTTCAACAGACCTCGAATCTGGGTTAGGTAGTGAAGTTCTAGTCTGCCTGTTTGGGTCTTTGAGCTCTTTGTTTCTTAGGATGCCAGTGCGGCATTTGGGCTCCAGTGCGCCGCGTTGGCGTCCTTAATCCGTGCTGTAGTCTTTTGGCTGAGAGCTCCTCTTTCGGAGGCAAAAATCTAGGAGTTTTGCTCTCTCAGGTCCTGAGGCAGTCTTTTGTGGTAATTAGTCTGGATATACTTTGTTTGCAATTTCTTCATTCAGGTTGTATTGAGGTGGATAAGGGCAGTTTGTTCCCTGGGATTCTCTTGAGAACGAAGAGACTCATGAGTAGCAAATCCTCCTTATCTCACATTTTGTTGAACCCAACGTGAACCATGTCGGATCTATTTCTACAATGTTTTAATGTCTACGATAATGCTTTTTCCAAGGAAGATTTCAATATGTTGGATGATGCTCTAGAAGATTTCTTAGAAGCATCCTCTTCTCGCAATCTTCCGAACAAGCTTCTCCTTCTTCGCAAGCTAAAGAGTTGGTAAACGTTGTGGTGGTCTTTGCGGCTTTTCCAAGCCCTGAGAAACCCGTTATTTACTTGACTCTTGCTAGCCCTTCACCTAAGAAGATTCATTCTATTTGTGGAATTTCATATCATGATGATTCACCAGATTTATATTCGAGGTTCGTAAAAGCTACAGACTCCTGCTAGCCCTTCACCTAAAAAGATTCATTCTATTTGTGGAATTTCATATCATGATGATTCACCGGATTTATATTTGAGGTTCGTAAAAGCTACAGACTCTGCTTATGATAATGCTGTTGGGCACACATATAATACAAGAAGAAACAAATAGAATTTGGATCAACAACCTTTTGATCCTACATCTTAAGCTACTCAAATTCCTACTTTTTTACCACATTCTCAACCAAGTCTTCCTCTAGCACCTAAACCTACAACCTAAACCTACAACTAAAGCACCAGTGGATTATGATCTTGTCAAGCAACTTCGTGTTACTTCGACTAAGATCTCACTTTGGGATTTGCTTCAAACCACTCTGGTTTACCAAGGTATGCTTCAGGAAGCCTTGCAAAAGATTCTCTTGCCTGCCTCCGCTAGGCCGACGAATGTTAATGAGTTGATGGCTCATATTTGTGCGGACTCGCCGAATATCACATTCTATTTGCGGGAACTCCCGCCTCCGGATGTGCAAAAGCAAGCGGATCCTTTGATGATTATAGTAAATGTTAATACTATTGATATTAGGCGTACCCTTGTTGGCACCGGTTTGGTCCTCAATGTCTGTGGTATAGATCTATTACCCAAGATTAAAGTTGATTCTTCTTCTTTGTATATTTGTGGGTTCGATAATGTTGGCCGAAAGGCTCTAGGCATGATAATATTGCCTTTGCAGCTAGGCCTTGTTACCTTACCCACTCTTGTTTATGTGATGCTTGGCCCTTTGCCTTATAATCTCCTTCTGGTGAGACCTCGAATTCATGCTATGGGTGCTGTAACTTCCACTCTACATCGTTCTCTTAAGTTTGTTGCAAATAATTGAGTAGTCACAGTCAAAGCTGACCCGAAAGTTGTTCACCTTTGTGAATTAGTGGTTGCTGATCGGGCTTTAGTTGTCTCCACTCTTAAGAATTGTATTCCATCACTAACTTCCGATGTGATGGCATGTTTCTTGACAATACCCTCAGTGGAGGTTCTCCCTAAAGTGAACACTTGTAATGTCCCCATTTTAGCCCTATGCTCTATTTCCGAAAATCTGTAGGCTGATCAGAAGTGCAAATTAGCGTTTCCTATTTTATAGGAGGTTTTAGTTGGTCTTTTCATGGCTTGCATGTAGAATTTTGGTAGTGAGCTTTTTGAAGCTTTCTGGGTTTTTGGAGAGCTTCAAAATAAGGTAACATGCATGTTGAAAAAATGACATGCATTTTTCGTTGGTACCTTGCATGTAGGAAAGGTTTTTGGGTTTTTCTGGGTTTTCAGAGATCTCCAGGGTGGTATGACATGCATCTGAATCTGTCAACCTTTCCAAACACTTACTATTTATAGTAAGTCATGATTACTACTCGGTGTTCAGCTGAAGTGTTGCAAACTTACTATTTATAGTAGTTTTCTATTTTTGGTAAGTTCTATTTGTAGCAGTGTCATTCCAGCAACAACACAGTTATTTCCAGTTCTTCATTCTATTTTGGGTAGTAAGGTTGATCAGTTTGGGCGTTGGCTTCTTCTTTCATCTAGGAGCTAAGTTTTAATAACTTAGTCATTTTTTAGTTGTTGCTTTTGGACCCCATGCCTAGTCGATGACATTAAGTTGTTTTTAAAGTGGGGCCTTTAAGTGGACGTCCAAGTGAGAAATTAATATCTTTAGTCTTGTTTTAAATGCTCTTTAAGTTGGATGCCTAGGAAGGTGATATTAAAGTATTTTTAATATTTTAAAAAGTGCATTGTGGAGATGGGCATCCCTTTAGGAAGCTGTATGGTTCCATCTTGGAAGTTACAGTTGATTCATTTGCCCATTGAAGCTTATTTAATGTTGCCTTGTGCCTTCATTTTTATCTTTTGGAAATTATGTAATGTTATGCTGCTGAATTGAATTCAGAGCTGCTTTGAGGAGATCCCTCCTAGCACCCTTCACCATTCTTCGGGCTTGAAACGATGCTTCCTAGATGGTCACTGAAGATCGTCTTCACTCAGAAGTGCGGATAGTGCTAAAATTCTGAATTATTACAGGCAGATTGCTGATGTATAGTCTATTTGTACTGCTGTTGAAGAGTATGGCTGAAGCGAATTTTTGGTCGTAGCTTGACCATTTATTTTCATTTGGTTTTGGGTTCTGGCTCATGCTGTTTCTTTGTGTAGGGCGCCTAGTCTTGCAAAGTATCAAATTTTATTTTTGAGTATCTGAGTTTTAAGAGGAGGCCGACTCTTCTTGGAGGCTGTACCATCTCTTGTTGGTTGCATTGGAATTCATGTCAATTTATTGCTGCTGATTTGGCACGTTTTGACTGATGGATTTTGGATGCCTTGATTAGAAGCTTCAGTTGGTTGCTGTTTGAAGTTTTTCCGAGCTGCTTTGAAGAAGTTGCGTCCATATTGGTGAATTTCTTACTTGCTGGTCTGATTTTCTGTATTACTGTTTCTGATCAGACTTGAATAATTTCTATTATACTGTTATTTTGAGGCTAAAATCTGGTTATAAGCATCGTATTTCAGTTAAGGATAATGCCCTTAACAATCTGATGTATTTGGGCCTTCAAATTGACTTGTTGTGCAAATATCTTTCTATTTGTAAAGCTGATTAGTATTACTAACAGCTGCTGTTATAAATCTGCATTTAAATATTTTGTAATTACTCCCACTGAAGAAGTGGTTGAGTTTATATTTTACTTTCAGCACTTTGTTTAAATTCTCCCCACTGAATAAGTGGCAAAGTGGATTCATGGCTGGCTTGCCGCCTTATAATTTGTAATAATTTCGCTCCCGCTGAATAAGTGGTAGAGCTTTATGATTGGTTATCCGCCTACTCTTTGTATTTTTAGTATTTACTTTCATTCATGGTCGGCTAGCCGCCTAGCAGCTCTGTATTTCATTTCCAGTTTGCTAACGATCCCCAAAACCGTATGCTCTCAGCTCGCCCACATCGAGATCTTGGTGATCAAAAGGTGAAGGGTTACTATTCTTGCTCGATATCATTTGGAGCTAATGCTAATCAGTTGTATGTTGTGCTGATAAAATCCAAAAAAAATTAAGGGGGAATAGTGCAACACTGCTAAAGAAGAACCGCCTAATGCAGAAAATCTTAAATCCTCCCGGCTACTTCTGAGTCTAATGCGTTTCTTGGTGATGATTGGGGATCCTTGGAGTTCTTCGAGTTTTTTATTGGGGAATACAAGGTGAATCCTGCTCATCAAAAAATTCTAATAACCTCGAATGGCTCTGATGAAGAAGTGAACGACACTCTCGTTAAAGAGGAAAGCTGTGATCCTACTCGGGAGGCTAGTCATTCCTCTACCGAGAAGTATAGTCCTGCTCTTGCTAAGGAGGTTAATGTTTGTGAATTGAGTAAAGGAGACGGTTGTGCTCTTGTGAATGCATTCGATGTCCATTGGCGGAACGATGCTCTCTACGTGGAACCACCGCCTTCGGATGTTTTGCAAACACGCTATGGTTTCAGATATAGACTCGCTTCTCAATATGGCTATGGGCGAAAAGGCCTTGGACGTATTGAGCAAGGAATTTGGGTCCCTATCCAGTTTAAGCCTTGTAAGTGCTATCTGGGTTTGGGATGCTCCATTGAACAATCTAAGTAGAAGCCCTGGTGGAGTGTTAATATGATTTCGGTTGAACTGCTTAGTTTAGTCCATCCTGAGTTAATAGAGGATGGGACACGGGCTGAAGAAGTCCCCTTAGATGTTTTCTCTTCGGATGAAGCACTTGAGGAGTTCTTAGGTGCCTACTCCTCTTTGCCTCCTTTTCATCATAAGAGACAATTCCCATATCGCTTGAGTAAATAGGCATATGTTGGAGAATCCGTCTTGAATATTGATGAGGAGGACCCTCTAGCTAATGTTGATAATGGTGTTCGAATATCGCATCTTGAAGATCGTAGTCCTCTCCTCAAAGGAGATACTACTGAAGTCTCTATGTATCCTAAGTCTTCTGAAAAGGTGATTAAGATTGGGAAGTGCCTTTCTTTCGAGGAAGCTGAGGAATACTCCGAACTTCTATATTCTCATCCTGATATTTTTGCTTGGTCATATCAAGACATGCTTGGTATTGATGAGTGTATAGTGGTTCACAATATTGTTTGATGTCCCAATGCCAAGCCGGTTAAACAGAAGATCCGAAAGATCAATCCCAAGGTCGCATTGTTGGTAAAGACTGAGATAAAGAAGCTATTGAAAGAAGGCTTTATTTGTCCAATCGACTACTCCCCTTGGATCTCGAATATTGTTTCCATTAGTAAACCTAATGGCCGTATTTGTATATGCATTGACTTTCGTGATCTTAATAAGGCTTCTTTTAAAGATGATTTTTCATTACCTAATATAGACACGATTGTGGACTCGACTGCAGGCCATACCTTCTTATCTTTCATGGATGGCTTCTCGAGCTACAATCAGATCTGTATTAATCCGAAAGATTAGTACAAGACAACCTTCACTACCCCTTGGGGTACCTTATGTTATGTGGTCATGCCCTTTGGGTTAAAGAATGCGAGAGCAACTTACCAACGGGCAATGACCCTAATATTCCATGACTTCATTCATAAACTTCTAGAAGACCATGTTGATGATATCTTGGAGAAATCTATAACCCGTCAGCATCATGTGAAAAACCTTCGTCTTATTTTTGAAAGGCTTCGACTCTATAAGATGAGGCTTAATCCTCTGCAGTGTGTCTTCGGTGTAGACGTGGGCAAACTTTTGGGATTTATAGTCTCTCATCGTGGAATTGAGGGCGACACAAACAAGATCGACGCAATTGTTAACATGCCTCCACCCAGGAACATTACAGAGTTGCAAAGTTTACAAGGGAAGATTCAAGCAATTTGCAGATTCATATCTCAATTGGTTGATTGTATCCTTCCTTTCACTCGCTTGTTGAAAAAAGATGTCCGCTTTGTATGGGATGAAGAGTGCCAAAAGGCTTTTGAGTCAATCAAAACTTATCTGGCCAATCCTCCCGTACTAATGTCGGCTATGCAAGATAGACCCTTTTTGCTTTACCTTGCCGCATCACCATACGCTTTGGCGGCCTTGCTCGCTCAATATAACGATTCCGGGAAAGAGAGAGCGGTCTACTACATTAGTCGTGTGCTAGTTGATTATGAAACCTATTATTCATCCATGGAGAAACAATTTCTTGCTCTCGTCTTTGCAACACAGAAGGTAAGACACTATCTTCTTTGTGCCAAAACGCATGTCATTGTGAAAAGTGACCTTCTAAAGCATCTGTTCTCCAATGTCGACCTTGCGGGGAGGTTGGCGAAGTGGGTAATGTTGCTTTCTGAGTTTGACATAAAGTTTGTCAGTCAAAAATCAATAAAGGGTCAAGCGGTTGCTGATCAATTGGTGGATGCTCCTTCATCTCGCTCCTCGGTTTTGGACTTATTCCTTGATGAGAACATCTTTGTGATCAATCTTGACCTTGTGTGGAAGATGTATTTCAACAGATTGAGGTGTCAGACTGGCTCTGGAGCAGGTGTGGTTCTAATCTCGCTTGAAGGTAAGCCGGTCCCTCTCTCCTTTTGATTGGACTTCCCTTGTACCAACAACATGGCTGATTATGAAGCTCTCATTGCTGGCTTGCGTGCCGCGATTGTGCTAAAAGTAAAACATCTCCGTATACCTGGTGACTCTGAGCTTATTGTGAATTAGATTACGGGAACCTATCAGGCTAAGCAAAGTAAGCTGTCTCGGTATCGAGAACTTGCTTTATCCTTGCTTAATCGGTTCTACTCTTTCACAATAGACAGCGTCCCTAGGAGAGAAAATCGACAAGCGGATGCCATGGCGAGTGCTGCCTCCCTGGTACCATCGGATGAAGATACGAAAGAATACCACTTTGTGGTTCAGGTCCTTCGGTTTCCTACTGTTTCTGATCAGCCTGAATCCGATGCTCTTGTGTGTTCTCACATAAACTTGGGAGAATGGTTTTGTAACATCTACAACTATCTGAAGACTGGAAACTTTCCTGATGATGTGACGAAAAACGATTGCACTCGCATACGAAATCTCTCAGTCCGTTACTTTGTTTTGTTGGATGGTCTCTACTGAAAATATTACAACGGCTTGCTTCTTTGATGTCTCACTAAAGCGAAAATGCCCCTTGCCCTTAAGGAGGCCCATTCGGGTTCTGGGGGTGGACAATTTGGTGGTAGATCCCTGGTGTGAAAATTAATCCATATGGGGTACTTTTGGCAAACGATGGAACAAGACTCCTTCAATTTTGTTAAAAAGTGCCTGCAATGTCAATAGCATAGTCATCTTATTCATGCTCCTGCACAAGAATTACAAAATCAGACCACCCCTTAGCTGTTTGCAAAATGGGGGTTGGATATTATCGGAAAAATATCATCTCCTTCTTCTAAAGGACACACCTTTATCATTACTGCTACAGATTACTTCACAAAGTGGGTCGAAGCCATCCTGCTTCAATCTACAAACGTTGAAGCTATTTGTAGCTTTCTTCTAAACAACATCATTTCTCATTTTGGATTGCTTTCTACACTTGTTTCTGACAATGGTACGCTATTCAAAAACAAGGAAGTAAAACAATTCTTGGAGAAGTTTCACATTCAACATAGATTTTCTACACCGTATTATCCTCAATCTAATGGCCAAGTGAAAGCGTCTAATAAGACTTTTGAGCTCATTCTTCGCAAAACAGTAAATAAACATGGTAAGGATTGGCATGTTCAATTAACATACGCTTTATGGGCCTATTGTACGAGTGTTCGTATGGCGACAGGAACAACGCCCTACAACCTCATGTATGGTGCCGAAGCTATCATGGCTTTAGAGTTGGAAATTCCGTCCTTGCGGGTTTCCCTTAAAGGGTTAATTGATGATGAAACTTATCGAGCAAATCATTTGCATCAGCTAGAGATTCTCGATGAGCGTCGCTTATAGGTCCTTGATCAGCTTAAAGCTTATATATATTATTTAATAGGCATACAAGTATATATCCATAGATATAGATAAATTTTATAATGAATAATATGCAATGAATAAAGAATATACATGAATAAGGAAAGAATAATTATATAAACATATATATATGAATACTAATGGATATAAGTAAAAGGATAATTATATATATATATACACATACACAATTATGCAATAATGATACTTATAAGTAATGATGACTCTTTAATATAAACATAAGTAGATTATGTATATTTATGAATTGTCCTCATCCTATGATCAATTCAGTATAAGGTCGAAAGAGGCGAGTAAGAAAACATGGAGAGATATAGCAACTCAGGTGATGTACTCACTTGGCAATAATATTTAGCATATTTTGAATATAAGAAACTAATATTTTTCATTTGATTATTGGTACAATGTTTTCCTTTGATGTTATCAATACTATAATAGGTTTATGAATTGATGATGGTTCCTTTAGCATTATCATGATCATGAATGAAACTAAAGGGTATGATATAGCGGCATTTAGTTTCCATCATTGTTAATATCATAGTTGAAAAACTCGGACTCGGCAATAATTCGGCAGACCCAAAAAATTCAAAAACTCGGAACTCGGCAAAAACTCGGCAATAACTCAACAAATTTATCAAACATTTGAAAATACATAATTTTAAAAAATATTCTTTAAAAACACACATATAAACTGAATTTTTAGAACATATTACTGATTTCATCATATATAAATTAAAATTAGAGTCTAATACATATCAATCATCAATGTATCAACTAATATCATCATATATAAATCAAAATTAGAGTTTAAAACCTTAATACATATCAATCATCAATGTATCATAGACCAAAAAACAAGTTCGACTTCTCAATACATATCAACTTCAAGTTTCAATATCAATAAAAATTATCTATCCTAAATTTCTTCTCCGATTGAAACTCAAAAGCTTTTGTCGTTGTTGTGTGGGTGGTGTTGAAGTAGATGGTATAATTGTAGTGTTCTCAATAGGAGCCTCAACAAGTGCATCCACAGGTGCCTCATCCATAGGGATAGGATCAAGCTATGTGTGTGAAGAAACCTCTGCCGACTGACCAAGCTCGCCTTCTTCCTCCTCATATGCTGCCACCTCTACTTCCCATTCAGTTGCCTCTACCTCCCTCTCCATCTCAGCGAACTCATCATCACTTATCCATGGTTCCACATTGACCTCATCAAGCTCAGCAATCCAATCTGAGAATGGATCAATGTCATCAAGGTCAAGTGCTTCATGTGAACTCTGCCCTTGTACCTTCTTCTCATGCAACCGAAGGTTGTACCGAACGTAGACAAGGTCATTCAAGCGCTTTTGAGTCAATCGATTGCGCTTCTTCATGTGAATGGCCTCAAAGACACTCCAGTTGCACTCACAACCAGATGTACTACAAGGCTGAGATAAAATACGAATGGCAACCTTTTGAAGATTAGGCATTGTGGCACCATAATCTTCCCGCCACAAATCTGCAAGGATAAAAATTGTCATTTATAACTTAGTAAGGATTTAATAAACTTATACATTGACATAAATAGTAAAACAATATTAAACACTTGAATTTGTTACCTGGCTGTAGAGTGTCTCTCCTACGAATGCAATCTTTGGAAGAAAATAATGGCCCTTCGGCCTTCTTATAGCTCTGTATCTCATCAAGTATGAGATCTCGAAGCTCATCATTATTAACCAATCTCTCAATACATGTGTTGAGGCCAACAAGAACCTCTGCATCTTCTTTGAAAGTAGGAGAGAAATAAAACTTGGGGTTCAAAAAGTGGGCAGCAGCATGAATATGTTGGTGGAGTTGTCGGTTCTACCTCCGATCTATTATGCGCCATATGGGTTCATATTTGGTCTTGTTTGACCCATATAAATGCTGAATTGCCTCTTTGGCCTTATCCATGGCTTCATATAGATGCCCCATGGGGCTTTTATCCCCATCCACCAATCGTAGAACTCTAACCAACGGTTCCGACACCTAAAATATAAAAAAATTAACAAAATCAGCAAGTTGTAATATTAGAAAGCAAAAAACTAAATCATCAATCAAAGTTTGAAAACTTACATTGATGATCTCCTCCATTTGTTTGGCAAATCTATCATCAAAAATGGTCTTCTTGACTTTATCTGCTTCAAGCTTCTTGGAATAAGGACTCGCTAACCATTTTTCACTCACAAACATGCGCTTGAGGTTGGGCAATGTAGTTAAAATACTCTGCAAGGTGAGGAAATTGGTGGCAAAGCCTGTGACTCCTGATCACACGAGATCCTTACCATTAGTGTGCTTTCTCATAAGACTTAGGACCCATGTGTGATTGCAGATGAACTTTGTGATATTCCTTCCATCTTCCACCACATTCTTCATCCAACTTAGTTTCCCTATGTCCTCAAGGAGCAAGTCAAGACAGTGGGTAGCACAAGGGCCCCAAAATAATGTAGGATGCCTTGCCATTAGAAGTTTACCAGCTGCCACATATGCAGCTGCATTGTCAGTCACAATTTGAATTACATTTTGAACTCCTACTTCCATCACCACCTCATCCAACATGTTGTACAAGGTCTCTGCATTTTTTGTTTCATTGGAGGCATCAACTGATTTTAGAAATACCAATTGTCCCCTTGAAGCCACTAGAAAGTTGATGAGTGTCCTATTTCTGCCATCCATCCACCCATCAGATATAATGGTGCAGCCATTCTTTTTCCAACTTCTCCTTTGTTCCTCCACTAGTTTGTGTGTGTTTTGGACCTCATTCTGCAATAATGGCCCACTCAATTCATAACGACTTGGGGCCTTGAACCCCTTACCTGCCACGGTCAATGCAGTGACCAACCCTTCCCAATAAGGACTAGAAGCAACATTGAACAGAATATTGTTGTAGAACCAAAATTTAGCACATGCCAACTTCGCCTCATTTTGCAACTCTTTATTCCAAGAAGTACCTTCCAATGAAGGTTGTGCACCAAGAGTATTACGTGGAACAAAAAAACTAGAATTGAGGCTGCCCACACTTCCAGTTCCTGATCCTCGTATCTGTGGCCCAAGAGAAGAAGAGCCTTCCATAGTCCTTTGTGACCCTGTAGAACTGAAAACTGCATATGGGGCTGCCATTGCCTCTGTTGCTCTCTTTTTACTTTCCTTCCTTTGGTCAAATGCTACAAGGAGTGCTTTGTCCTCCATCTCAACCTCTTCGGGTGACTCTTTACATGGTGTAACATCTCTGCAAGGGATTCGTGCAAGGTGGTATTTTAGCCGGTTTATGCCACCAAAATAAGACTCGGTGCAATGGTTGCAAATAACCTCTCCTCGCATTGCACCTGGTGTTCCATGTTTTCAGCAAGGATCTCTTGGTTTGCCACCACTCTTTTTACTTGCAGAAGCCATTAGTAAAATACCTAGCAAAACAAAGATAAGATAAACGTTAAGAGATAAGAAGTGAAGTTAAACAAAATAAATGAAACATATTAAAATTTAAAAATGATTGAAATTTGAAAGATTTGAATTTTGAAACATATTAGAATTAAAAATGATTGAAATATTTTAGTATATTAATTTATATTATGATAAATTGATAATAATGAATAGTAGAAAATAAAATAATAACAAAAATAATGACATTGAAATAAAATTTGCATTTTGAATAACATTATTTTTGTTATTATTTTCTTTTCTACTATTCATCAATTTATCATCATATAAATGAATATATTTCAATTATTTTTAATTTTAAGTTTGAAAAATAAATTAAATTAAATTAAAAGTTTTCAATTTTCTTTTACAAATATAAGTTAATATATTTTATTATAAATTTATAAGTTTTAAAAATAAATCAAATTCAAAATTATAAGTTAATATATTAAATTAAATTATTAAAAACTATATTATAACTTAAATCAATTATAAGTTAAAAAAAATGAAATTAAAAATTATAAGTTATTAAATTAAAAATTATAAGTTAATAAGTTAATATATTAAATTATGAGTTTTAAAAAACAATTAAATTAGAAAATTTCAATTTTTTAAATACTTATGGTTTCAGACTGTAAATATTGTCTTATATTATATATAAAAATTTAAAATTTAAAATTATTCTTTACAAATATAAATTACTTATATAAATTATTAAAAATATTATTATATATAAATTATTATAAATATTTTTTACAAATTATAAATTATTCTTTATAAATATAAGTTGTCTTTACTTATGGTTTTAAATTATAAATTACAAATCAATAAATTAAAAAATAATTAATTAAAAAATTTATCATGATAGATCTTGCCCTGGACAAAAATGTTAAAAAAAATTAACTAAAAAATTTACCAGAGAAAGAATGTTAATGATTTCTAAATTTTTTAGGTTTTTTGAGTGTGAATCGCGTGAGATTTCAATGAGAAGGATTCGCACAAATACTTGTAACCTTCGATCTTGCAGATTGTAGCCGTTGATTTCCTCTGCCCTCCGTTTTTCTCCTGCGCCATCATGTTTTCTCAGACGCGTTTCTCTGCGCTGTCGTCGTTTCTTTATGCGTGGTGAACAAAATAAAAACGAAATGCCGTTTTTAGAGTTTGTCGCTAAAAACTTAGGGCAAGATTTATAAAAAACGTGTTTTCACTGTTTCAGCCGCGTTTTTCCAATTTCACGCTCGTTTGTTTGCAGAATAGGCGCCGCGATATTTTAAGATTACTCGGTTGCGAGTAATTAGGCGATTAACTCGCCTCTCAGTTTGCCACGCGATTACTCGCGAGTTAGGCGAGTTTTGTGTGAGCTTTTCAACTATGGTTAATATTACATTGGATAGTATCATTGATCATAGAGAAACTAAATATGGTGAGAATTGGCATTGTTTTAGTAATATAGATCCATGTACTTTTCTTGCATTATGTTACATTTTCATGCATCCATATAATACTCTCAAACATGATACATGCATATAGATAATTCAATAGTAAATGCACAAGTGACTGTCCAAAGATTGTTTGCTCCGTGTTTGTACCCTATTAGGATGGGGGAACCATCCGCCAAGTGGATTGCCTAAAAACCCCACTTTTAGGCCCATAGGCCCAAGGCATGGGTTTGGTCATGAAGGATGGGGGTCCCACCTGGGGTTTTGCCCTACATAGGCTTGAGACACGAGATTTACAATAGGAGGTGGTAGGTGGTAGGCCCTCGGCCCCTTAGGGTTTCCCTCCTCTCCTAATTGGGCCAATGTTTTCTGAGGTACTGCCATGTGTTGAGAATGCAGGTACTAAGCCGTTGGGAAAGGAGGATTGTGGTGAACAACCTCTCGTGCCTAACAAGAAGGCTTCAGGGCGGATCCACCCATGGCACTCCTCTTGCTTGTTAAATTGCATTTATGATTATGCTTATATTTTGGATATCTAGATATTAATGCTAACAGATATATGTGTATGTGGAAATGTTGTTAATATGGTGAATGTAGATTTCAAACCAAGATTACTTCATTAAAAAGAACATTAATTTGGAAAGAAGAAACCCTAAACCTAATCAACAAGTGAATTTTAGGGCAAACCGAGTAAGGGACATTACAGTATACTGGCAAAAATATACCAGTTGAGGGACAAAGCACATGGACTCCATGCAAAGATTCAATAGTCAGAACTAAAGACAACAAAGAAGAGGCCAGGGGATGAAATCACAGTCACAGATTTACAATTGGCATACCAATCATTTACCACTGTAGAGAACATGCAACATCTCTTTGCTTGGAAAGAACAGTTGGCGTACAAGGTGAAAGCCTATGATGCCAATTCCGTGGAACTGATTGAGTATCGACATATTGTGGTAGATGTCAAATCGCAAGAATGTTGGTAATATCCATCCCTTGCCTTTATCAACATGAGGGAGTTGCGCACATTGAGCTAGGCACAGTACAAAAACAATTCCAGGATGTCATCCGTAGCTCATTTTTCGATGATCCTGATGGTTGCAAGTTGGCCAAGGTAGCAGCCATGTCCACCAAGTTGGATGACGCAGCTGCCAAGTGCATAGAATATCAACATCAGCTTGTGAATGGTGAAGAGATGCTCAAATGCCACGCCATCGTCCTATAGAGCATTAATTGTCCAGAAGTTGAAGAAGTCAACGAATGGATAGAAAGCCTATTGACTAGTGGAGCAAAGGTGTGAAGCATCCACATAGGACATCCTACCCTTCAGAATAGCATTAATGGTGACAGGAGTTAACTTGATGACTCATTCCAAGTTAACTCCATGTCCCACTGATCTTGCATGTCAGATCCCACCAATTATGGATGTCTATTTCTAGATCTCCACTAATTGTGGATCTCTATTTTGGAGGCACATTTTATAATTAAAGTTCACTTGTAGTTTAGTTTCAGTCAACTGAAGTAGATTTCCAGTTGACTCTTTGTTTAGTTTCAGTTAATTGAAATAGATTTCCAGTTAACTGCTTGCTCACCTACTTTTAGACATAGGAATAATTCTTGTTGATTGGCAAGAACTGACTGTTAACTCAAGGAGATTTTAGGGTTGCCTACTCCTTTGAGTTTCTATAAATAAGAGCCTTGGGCTCATTATTTGTTAACTTTTATTTAGTACGCAAAATCGCTACGCCATTGTTTCCAACAAGTTTCCAACAAGTTTGAAACTGCATATCTGTTCACTCTTGGATGAGAGTTAATTGGTTGATCGCAATTGTGTATGATTTCATTCCTTTGCTGTCCCAATTCTTTGTAATTTGTTCAGAAAGTTTGAAGAAGGAAATCAAAAGGAACATGCAGTTTTATCTAAAGATTTGAGTTCTTCCAAATGTCTTGTGTTTATAGCTTATTGTTTCAATCTCCTCCTTGGACAGGGGTTCCCCCTCGGATATTTTGATATTGATAGTTATCATTTGATGTTGTTTAATGAATTGTCTTTCAGCCTACACTTTGGACAGGTGTCGTCACCTCCTCGGGAATCCTGTTAGCCAAGTCATCGTACCTTGTTTCTAGTGAGTTGTTTCCCAGCCTATACCTCGGATAGGGGTTCCTCCTCCTTGGCAAGTCTTAGATCCAACTTACCGTAAAGAGTGTTCGCTTGCATAAAACCTTATCCCAGCGCATATCTGAGAGTTCAGAGCCTCGACCATATTCTAAGGAGATGGTGGATTCAAGTGATCCAACCAATCCATTTCGCTCCTATGCCCTCATGCTCTGTTTATCTTGAGGAGATAGGATAGTTTAAATGCTAGTTTAGTTGTAGTTGAGATCTGCAGAAACCAGAGAAAGCCTCAACTGCAATGCATTGTGCTTATGCACCCTTGTGTCCTACCGCTGAGTAAAAAGATAGGAACCTTAGTTTATTGTACGTTTTACGCAATACAATCAACAAAGAGGGATCTTCCTCTCTATAATCCGAAGAGCAGTACTAAAACACTTTGTTGTACCCAAATCAAATATTTTGCTTCATTAAGGCATTTTGCTTAAAATGGTCTAAACCTTGTAAATATGGGGTCAAAACTCAGTTTTTGAGCAAATAAAGCACAGGCTTTTAGTCAGTGTGATGCCAGAAAGATACTGGCAAAATTTGGAAATTTTGAAAATTAGGGTTTTTGGACCTCGTTTTTAGGTCAAAACCCTAAAAAATAGGAACTTGTTAGAATTGGCTGAAATTAATTTTGATTGGCTTATTTCACATCATGATCATAGTGGTGAAGTCAGTTTCAGTTAAAAGTCAGTTTAAGCCTGATGGGTAGTTTTCACATTTTCGGGAGAAAAGTTAGGACCTCCGAGGTCGTCAATGGCAGTTGGCTAGTACCAGGTATCAAAATTTAAGCCTGAAACTCAAGGAAGAACGTTCTATGATGAAAGATGTTGAGAAATGTGCTTTTTGACGGAGGGGATTTTCAGATTGGAAAAAAGTGCTAAAATATTCTTGGCAAAAAGTGCTAAAATATTCTAAGTCTGGGAACTTTTCATTATGTAACATGGGAGACACTTGCGCAATCAACGTGCAAATCAACTTTACAGTGTCCGTACATGTGAAAATGATGAAGTATAGTCATACACACACCTCGGCAGTGATAGTACTTTGATAGGCTCAACCTCAGTTGTGAATGCAGTGTTTTTCAAAGCACAAAAAGGTGGAAAATATGTAGTTCAGAGCAAGTCTGCGCTTCTGTAGCCCAGGGGCGCCCTTCCATTTGAAGGTCAAGATGTAGTTGCTTTGGGTTGCTAATACATTCATTATCTTCTGTTTTCAATCAACTTTCTGATTAGCTATGGAGCAAGTTCATCTGAATTGCGGAACTCCGACAAACGAAGGCGGAAGCAAAGACTACGAAGGGTGTATTTCACATGGAGAGTCTAGAAATACAGATCTGCGCCCCTGTAGCTCAGGGCCCTTCTTTTTGAAGGCTAAGATCTGAATGCATGTGTTTGCTAACGGATTCAGTCTTTGCAGAATCAGTCTGGCTTTTCAACGAACTACCAAGCAGAGGCGTAACTAGTGTATAACTCCGGTTATCAGTGTCAGAAGTAGAAACTGCAAGCAGGATACATGTCAACAAAGATTGCCAAATCATGGTTTGAGCGCCCCTATAGCTTAGGGGCGCCCTTGAATATGATTACTCAGATGAATGAAATTACAGTGGAGGTCTTCCTGAGATCTTTTCCAACTTAGTCCAGTTTTGCAACGCAGCAGTTCGCAGGATGATCCAATATTCTAAGAGATTGTGACAGAGGTTCTACCGAGCACGTAAAACAAAGGATGGTGAAACGTAGCTACACACAACTGCATATCTATAGGCTAGGGGCGCCCAGCCTTTAGGCCTTTCAGATGGGGTTATTTGCTTTCGCAGTCTTTACAAGACTTGTGTGCAATTACTCCAGCCATTCAATGAGTTCAACCGTCAGCCTTTAGGATTTGGCGAGCGCTCGTACGTGTGAGGTCAAGATGGTGATGCTGAAAGTGAAGGTGATTGAAGATAGTTTTAAAAATGGCTATGGTGAGTACCAATCTCCTTGAAAAAGGCGCCCTTCTCTTTGAGGCCTTAGAAGCAATTTTCTGGCTTCGTCGTCTCCAAAGACATCTCTTGTAAGTTGACTCAACTGTGCAGAGAGACAGACGATGCGCAAATCAGAGCATTCCAGTTCTCGGTATCAGGGGTCAAAGAATGGTGTTCGGATGAAAGTGACACTTTTGTCAAAATGGTATTTGTGCTATCACAGAATAGGGGCGCCCATCCTTTTGGGGTTCTTGATACAATTTTCAGATACCTTACGTACAGTCATTGGATGCAGAATACTTCCAGTCACGCAATGAATCTATTATTCAGTCAGCAGGGTTCATCGTTCACCGTCAGCGGCAGTTTGAAGCATCAGAAGGCAATACGGAGAAATGGCTAAGTCTAGAATCAGTGCATCAATTTAATCAAAGGCGCCTAATTTTCCAAGGTGTCAGATGTTGATTTTAGCAGTTATGGCTCCTAACAGACATTTCATCCTTGTCATGCAGGCTTCGCAGTGGATATCTCAGATCAGTCGCAGGATCATTTAGTCACCTAGAAATCAGAGCTGAACATGGTCAGATATAACTTTGCAGTCAGCTATAAAATAGGAGATTCTCAAAAATCTCATAACTTTGGCAAATGGACGCCTAGAAGGTCAAAATTCGACTTTTTGGAATCAGTGAAGTTTACTGAGCACATCTAGATGCTATTTTTAGCAAAATGACTAAAATAATATTTTTGCATGTAGGGCATTAAAAAGTGACGAATTTCTTCAAAGAGCTAAATATGGTTCCTCTTTTTAGATTTGCATGTTTTAAAATTAAAATATTATTTTTAGTCTGAGACTCAGAGTCAGTGGCAGTTCAGCTAGTGAGAGGCCAATCAAATTCTTTCACAGTTAGGGTTTCAGCATGCATGCATGATGGTATGAATTTGGCTATTTAATCAAGCATGGCGCCTTTTCTCATTCACACAGCTTACAAAATTCAAACTTCTTCAAGAGATAGGCGAATTTTCATCAGACAAGCGAGTTTGAAGGCGATAGAGACATTCTTTTGTAGGTACAGATTCAGATTCAGCATCAGATTCAAGGCAGAGTGGCAATTTTGAAAGAAGACAAAAACAATTAAAATAATAAAAAACGTCTTTTTCTCTTTTAGAGTTTTTCCATCTTCTCGTCTAGATTCTCTCACATGTTCGAAGAACAGGCAAATTTTGACAAAACAAAGTATCTGGATTGATTCATAAGAGCTTTCTCAGCAAAACCCATGTGTCAGAATTTTTCAGGAAAATTTGTTCCAGAACATTTGTTCTCGAAGCTTTAATTTTCTCAACCAAAATTCCTTTGCATGTCTAAGTAAAGGTCAAATTTTTACATTTCTGATGTATTGGGTTGTCTTAGAATCACTTTTTGGACAAAACCCATATCTCAGATTTTTCTGTAAAAATTCTCATCCGACAAGCTATTGTTAGCCTCAGCAGGTTATTTTTAGCTTTCCAGAAAAATTGTCAGAATATAGCCGTGTTCACAGTTAATAGGCAAGTTTTTCAGAATGTAGTTCACACAGCTTGATTTCAAGACCAAGTCAGTTTTGACTCATGACTTCATCGGAACAGTTGATTCGAATCTACATAAGGTGCTTCCAGAAGCAGTTTTGGATCCACTCAAGATCAAAGATTTGATAATCAAGAACATTCAGCAGTCCGGGTTACTTGAGGTGGCTTCTATACCTATCTCAGTTCATTGCGTAGAGTTTGTAATGTCTTGCATTAAGCATTATAATTCTGCTGCACGGGAGATATAGTCAGTAGATGGGCGTGTCATATGCAATCTCAAGCCCCTCGACATCGAGCGAAGTCTGGGTATACCTCAACATCCAGATGGGTTGGTCATTTCCATGAATAAGAGCGAGCAAGCATTCAATGCTGAATTGGATAAGTGTCAGCGTGAAAAACGTGAGAAGCGTCAAGCTGCAAAAGAAACAGTGGCCATCACTTCAGTTACAAAGCCGCCAGGGTTATTAGTCAGTGAAGTGCTAGCTTAAGTATGCAGAGATTTCCGGGTTTGTTGGAGTTGCTGACAAGTAGTGAATTGACAGTTGAGACATGTGACGACCTCTAGATGGTGATGCAGTCACTAACCTCGTGGAGGGGTTAATTGCTCGAGATTAGGGCCAGTAAACTTCAGTTCAAGGCGTCCCATCTTTTCCAAGATAGACATTAGACACAGGACTTAAACTCGATGCCTCTTTCCGAGTTAACTTGTTGTTACACATTGCATGCCATGTCTTTCTTGGAAACATCTACATACACTTGGAGTCTCTTTAAGGTTTTTGCGTTAGCTGATGATAGCATTCCAGTTAACTTGCTTTCAATAAGGACGTGCATGCTTGCACATTGTCCATTTAGATTAGATGTTTTAGTTAACTGATGATAGTTTCCTAGTTAACTATATAGTTTCATTCAATTAGGGTTTAGGAATAAGATCTTGCATATCTTGCAGGATTGTAGTTGACTCAAAGTGATTTTAGGGTTGCCTACACCTTGAAGTCTATAAATAAGAGCATTTTGCTCATTTGTAATTTAACTTTTGCTTGATAGCATACATGCTGTGCCTACCTTTCTTGTAGTATTGCTATTATTGTATCTGTTCAAGAGTGATTGCTGTTATAATAAATAGTTGTGCCTACCTTGCATTCAATCTTAGTTAAATGGGGTTGTTGGTTTGATCGTTATTGCATGCGTTTTTCGTCTATACAATATACTGTCCCAGTTGCTTACCTTATGTTTTGTTATCATAAGCCTATTCAGAAGAGCAAATAGTTGTGCTCACCTTGCCTTCACGTTGTGAATCTGTACTCAAAGCTTATCATTTGATGTGTGTGATAGTAAACTCATTCAGCCAAGCAAATAGTTGCGCCTACCTTGCCTTCATGTTGTGAAGCTGTACCCGGTTTACCATATATTCATTTGTTTTAATAAGATTCTTCCCAGATAAGCAAATAGTTGTGCCTACCTTGCCTTCATATTGCGAGCCCGCACCTGAGGTTTATTGTGTAATACATTCCTACTCTATTTCCTTATGCTCTGTTTTCTTGAGGAAACTGGATAGATTTAAATAAGTTAGCTTAGTTGTAGTTAGACGGTCTGCGAAACCAGAAAATCCTTAGCTGCAACGTTCTAGGTTTTCTTAACCTTGTGCCTCTACCAGCTAAGAACAAAAAGATAGGATTTAGTTTACTTTTCTATTCCATGCATTCCAGCACAACGAGGGAGCTTCCCCTCCTAATTTGAAGAGCACTCATTGTGTAGTGTGCATAGCTGTTCGTACAAACTTACACTCCAGAGGTGTTAGTTCTTACGCCAACACACTTGCAATAGCTCTTCGTTTCCAATAAGCACTCCAGAGGTGCTAATTGAAACGCCAACAAGCATGAGCTTGGGTGTAGAAAGTTGATACCTACTTTCAGCTAAATCCTATGCTCGAAGATGATGCAATCAAATATGCTAACATACATTTAGATGGAGTTGCTCATGAATGGTGGCATCACGGATTGGTCACAATGGGTAATGACCAAAATCACCTCCTATGCAAAGTTCATCGAAAAACTGATTGAAAGGTTCGATGTCAAGGATCTTGAACTCCATTTCAAGGAGTTAGCTCAGCTAAAACAGTGGGGGTCATTGGATACTTATATTGCTGATTTTCAGAGATTGGCTATTCTAGTAACCAATATCTTAGAGAGAAGGTTGCTGTTCCTATTCATGGATGCCTTGATGGATCTCTTGAGAGGTTGGGTTAAAGCTCTCAACCACACTTCATTACAGGAGGCAATCAAGAAAGCTAGAGACATGGAGTCTAGCAATCAAAAGAACAAGTTTTCAAGCAATCAGAAGAACAAATATCCACCTCACAGTTCTTCCTCACATAAGGACAAGGGCAAGAAGCCTGCTCATCAGGAACGGCCCAAGAGGAGCAAACAAGAGGAAGAGGATCGCGCAGAATGTAGAAAGAAGCAGATATGCTATCATTGCAGAGAGCACTAGGAGCCAGGACATCATTGCCTAGGTAAAGGCAAGGTTCACTTCATTGAGGTTGTATCAGAAAGTGAGGATAGTGATGATGATAGAAAGACATAGGGTAGTGAGGACAATAGTTCAAATGAGGAGCAACCTCAGGATAAGGGTAAGAGTAGCACCATTGCTACTTTATCAGGTACTCCTAGATTCAATTCCTTCATAGTCAGAGGAGCCTTGCAGGAACAACGTATCTCAATGTTGATTGATAGTGGGGCCACCCACAACTTCATTGATGCAACACTAGTGGCAAAGTAGGGGTTGCTAGCAGAAGAATTTGAGGGTTTTAATGTGATGGTGGCAGATGGGTATAATATGTCACGCAGTAGGAGGGTTCCGTAGTTGCCAATCACATTGGGAAATTATACAATCAACGATGATTTCTATGTGGTGGACTTAGATGACATAAATGCTATCCTTGGGATTTAGTGGCTACATTCACTAGGGAAATATTCACAAAACTTTCAAACCATGGAGCTCAAGTTCAGAGCACCAGATGGCAGGAGAGTGGTGCTTAGAGGCATAGCTACTGGGGTAGCTAAAGTTGTGTCAGCAAAACTCATGGAGAGCATCTTTCGTCATGGTGATATAGTATGGGCAGCTGAGTGTTTGATCACAACTAAAGAGACTCCAGATTTAGATTAGCCATATCACATTGACATTTAGGACCTATTGGGTAAGCATGACAAGTGGGGTGCCTTTCTCAAAGAGGGTGCATTTTCATTAACACTAGCCAAATTTTGGTGTGTTTCAACTTGCTTTCACCTCCATCATTTTACACTTAATGCTCGTTTACAGGCGTTTGACAAGTCCCGAGAGCTGATGGTTGGATTCATCGCGTAGCTAGAAGGATTTTGTGCAAATCTTTTGAAGAAGACAATTGTCGAAAACCTCATCTGTTTGACCAAAAGGCTAGGCACCCCTAGCTTGCAGAGGTACATTTTGACATTTTGACTTTCATTATATCCTCCATTTTACGTGCTCGCTAGATCAACAACTATGGTCACTCAATACGACTGGCGAATGGATTTATCCCGTAGCAGGGCTGAAATTGGAGAGATCACCTGAAGATGGTCATTGCAAATTCTGACATCTGGCAAGCTTTATCCTTGGGCAGCCCTGGGCCACAGGGGTGCAATTTCTGAAATTGACTGCCATCTTCAACGTTCGTTGCTTCCCGCGTCTTCCTCTGTCTTCCTTTGCCAGTGTTTCACAAATTTGATGGATTCGCTTGATGATTCACTTGATGATTCACTAGAATTTATCCCGTAGCAGGGCTGAAATTGGAGAGATCACCTGAAGATGGTCATTGCAAATTCTGACATCTGGCAAGCTTTATCCTTGGGCAGCCTTGGGCCACAAGGGTGCAATTTCTGAAATTGACTGCCATCTTCAACGTTCGTTGCTTCCTGCGTCTTCCGCCTCTGTCTTCCTTTGCAAGTGTTTCGCAAATCTGATGGATTCGCTTGATGATTCACTAGAAAGCTAGCAAAATTTCGGAGAGGATGATTGGCTTTGCAAGTGGTAATGACTGCATTTGGACCCTCAAATTCAAGGGTGCCCCTAGTCTGCATGGGTGCAATTAGCTCCAGAGTTGATGATTTTCGGATGATTTTCACCTCTGTCGTGCTTCGCGAACATCGTGTTGCTATGCTGGTTTGACTACGTTGAAGCATTGTTGCTCTTGATGCGAGTACGTGACTGCATTCACCATTTTACGTGTATAGACACTGCAAAGTTGACTTGGGTGTTGATTGCGAAGGCATCTCCCTTGTAGCAAGGTGTAGTGTTTCCAGACTTAGAATATTTTTTTACATTTTTCACCTTTTAAAAATCCCCTCCGTCACAAAGCATCTTTTTGAGCATCTTTCACCATAGAAATTTTTGTGATGAGTTTGAGGCTTAGATTTCGACACTTGGTATTGGCCGACTGCCATTGACGACCTCAGAGGTCCTAACTTTTCTCCCAAAAAAGTGAAATAGACCCATCAGACTTAAACTAACTTTTTCTTGATTTTGACTTCGCCAATGTGATTGTGACATGAAATAAGCCAATCAAAATTATTTTCAGTCAATTCTGAGAAGATCCTATTTTTTAGGGTTTTTTCCTAAAAAATAGGTGTCTGGAAACCCTAATTTTCAAAATTTTCTAGTATCTTCTAGAGAGAAAACCCACAAAAAGCCCATGCTTGGTTTGACCTAAAACTGACTTTTGACGACAATTTTACAAGATTTAGACCATTTTAATCAAAATGCCTTAATGAAGCAAATTTTTTGTTTTGGGTACAACAAAAGACAAAAAAGGAAAATGATTGGCATCTACACTTTGGTGGGATGCTTGACTCCATTAGCCACCATTTAGGTTATCTGGGTGTAGGTTTCCTACCAACAAGTCAGCCACCCAAGGTTTAATTCAAAGTTGTAGACTTCAAAATCATGTATTCTAGTGCCAAGGAATTTATACGACTCTAGTTTTGTAGTTGCAGCCTTACCTACAGCTGGACCCTACACTACTTTTAGAATTGATGGTGGGACACTGATTTATTTAGAAGGGTGAGAAATATAGGTCGTAGGTTTAATTACACACATTTATATTTTTTTAATAAAAGGCATGATGTTAAAGTGTGAAACATACTTAGATCCTTGCTTACTTTTGATTAGTATCAGATATGGTGATTACATACAGATAATGATATTCCACCATTTTACATACTATAGCAGTCCATTGATGTGTAAAGATCTGTCCATCCATAAAGAAGTTCATGTTATATGGAAATAATTTTCAGTGCATGTATGATAATTGATACCAGAAGCTTTCCTGTTTCCTACATGTGTGTGCAGTGTCTACTTGATAAGTGATTAGTACCATGGTTAATAATTTGCTCATATATGTGTGTATCTATTTGTGTTCTGAATGGGTCCAACATATTTCTTTTGTTCATTAGTCATCTACATTATCCATGTCAAATATGTGAACCTTCATTTGTTTGTGGTTCAGACAGAGCTTCCAATGGTAAAATCAGTCACAGTTTTGGCTGATTTGGGATTCACGGGAGATTGGCTAGGTAACATTTTGTATGCAGCTGGACAGCAAGCAAATGAAGCTGTTCAAATACAATTGTCATCTCTTAGCCCAACCAGGTTTGTAGTGAACATTTTATTTTGGTTTACTGCTGCCCAAGAGATTGATTCCTGGAACCCAAGATACATATTTCCTTTTTTGTTACTTCCAATTTAATATTCTAAGTTGTTTCTTTGCACTCGCAGTGTCATTGTTATTTTTGGTGCAGGTCTTGTCACAAGTCTATCTCCATGCACACTTAGTGTATTGCCACTAACTCTTGGCTACATTGGTACGTAAGAATTTAAAAGGTGTCTATATGTTGAACAAGTTGCTCTTGTTTCAATCTTTTTATTGTTAGAATTTCAGCCTGATTTTTGTGTTATCTTTCTCATCTGGTCATATTTTTGAGGGTTTTGCAGGAGCCTTTGGGTCTGGAAAAAGCCGTACGCAGGTGAGTGATTTCTCTTCAAGCAGGCATCGAGGCTAGCTTTTTCATGTTCTAATTTTTCATGATTGGTTTAGCAATAAAATAAGAACATGTTTCCCAAAGGGATGTTCATCTCCATAAACTGTGGTCAGTCATATAGAAATGCATTCTCTCTCAACAAGGTGTAAATGTCTGTTCCTTAAACAGGCAGTTGTAAATTCATTGGCCTTTTCAGTAGGGCTTGCAACAACTCTGGCTGTTCTTGGTATTGCTGCATCATTTGCTGGAAAGGCATATGGACAAATTGGTCAAGGACTTCCAGTGGCTGCTTCTGGCATAGCAGTCATCATGGGTCTAAACTTATTGGAAGTAGGTTATTGGGATGCTTCTGACTTATATTTTTGTATTGCTTTCAGTTCATTATTGTTTAGTGTGTTTGCTTGTAGTTCAAAATTGCATATCTCCGTTGCATCGATTTGAAGCAATTTATTTCATTTCATGATTGTTTAGTGTGTTTGCTTGTACTTCAAAACCAGATATCTCCATTACATTGATTTGAAAGCAACTTATTCCACTTCAATATGTAGAAAACTGAAAAATGTATGTTTCAGCATGTGAATCACAGAATCAAAACTAGCTAGATAATAATACCAGTAATATGGAAGTGCCACAGATAAGAATGATTCAAAATTTCAAAGGAATAGGTGGAATATTTCTATCATACTTTATCAATGATTTAAAATACAAATGCAATGGTGATGTGAAAAGCTTAACATAAGAAGGATCTCCTGCTTTACCTGATTAACGTTTTTACACTATTCTATATGAATGACGTTAATCCAAAAAGAATGATAGCTACATGGAGGACTAATCTTATATTTAAATATTGTTACATCAAGCTTTCAATGTCTATGCTTTCAGGATGCAAGGACAGGGGGTTGAGTTTCAGTGGATGCTATGAAGGACTTTGAGTTTATGATAAAACAACAAATTAAAATATATAAAATAATAATAAAAAATAGTATTTCAAAATAATTTCCAAAATGTAGTATTCATATTGTGAATACATATTTATAATACTGTGGCTATTACCTTGTTGAGAAGAAGTCACCTCAAAATATTTGACCTAAAATATTAATTTTGGGAAAAAAGAAAGACAAACAATCAATAGTTTGATTTGATGAATGTGATCCCTAGAATACTTGTTCTCTTTAGTACCAAAGACATTGCAAAATTGGTTTGGTCAAGTGGAGACAAATTGATAGTATTCCAAATGTTTGGATAGCTGAATAAACAAGTCTCATATGATTTTTCTTATTTGTATAGGTAATGTCTTTGTTGCGAAACTTGTGAGCCAAAATGGTCAAGCGAGTTACTTATCCAATAACTTGTCAACGAGCTTTTGAAAAACTTGTGGCAATTTTTCTTTGTAAAACTCATGAGTCAACAAAAAAAATCATTTTTTTTGTCAATAACTCATCCAAATCTATATTTATTTTTTTCTTGCTTGCAATTTTAAAAGATGTGAGTTTTACTTCATTTTCACACATGGTTGGTGACTTAGGGAATGTGGCGACATGACGACTAGCAATGGAGGTTTTTGTGGTTTCAAAGGCCGTAATTTAGGTTTGGCAGTGGGGGCTTTGCCCCTCGACCTTGCTACCCTCAGACCCTGCGAGGGGCACTATCCCCAAACCCCCACAAGGGGTGCTGCCCCTTGACCCCATTGGGGACATTGCCCCCAAACCCCTACAAGGGTCGCTGCATCTTGACCTCATTGGAGGCATTGCCCCCAAATCTCCACAAGGGTTGATGCCCCTTGACCCCACTAGAACCGTTGCCCCCAAATCTCGATGAGGGTCAGTGCTCCTCAATTCCATTGGTATCTCCGTTCCCAAATTGCCATTAGTTATTAGGTTCTCTTGTTAGAAAAAAATTTGATTAGAATGATGGGGTGATGAGGAATTGAAATATAACTCTTGAGTGCGCTAACTTAGACGTTATTATTGCACAACTTGCCAAAAATCTCTTTAGCTGAGGCAACTTCTACATATGACATGGCTAGTGGAAGTGGCATTGTAACTCATTTAGAGATTGAGCTCAGTTTTTGGTCTATGATATGTATTAAAATCTAATTTTGATTTATATATTATGGAAATCAACAATATGCTCTACAAAATTAGTAATATGTGTTTTTGAAGAATATTTTTAAAAATTTATGTATTTTAAAATGCTGGATAATATTGTTGAGCTATTGCTGAGTTTTTCCTTGAGTTTCTGCCGAGTCCCGAGTTTTAAATTTTTTTGGGCCTATCGAGTTATTGCTGAGTCCGAGTTTTTCAACTATGGGTAACGTAATTGAATTAAAATCTTGAGATGAAAAATGCTCATGACCACTATAGTAATAGCAACTTTAGAGGTGATCAAGCAAGTAAAGGTGTAGGGTAATATCCAAGTCATTAGAAAATGTGTTTTTGATGATGATTTCATAAGGAATAATTACAGCGGTGTTGCTTGTCAAAGACAATTTATTGCATGCAATAGACATTTTTTTGAGGAGATTGATTGCACTTCATGACTAAAGATTCTACATAGGCTCAACATTCACCATAAATTTTTGATAACCATATTTAAGTTCTCATCCTTTTGAGCAATGGAGACGATATTTTGTCAATGTTTCCAGTGGTTTTAGTATAATGGACATCACTCCATGATTTCATAAAGAAAATTAAAAATTACTTTTATTAGTGAGTTGTTGGAGGGGATATCCTAATGTTTCCTATATAAGGGGCTATGTCTAGACGGCTCCAAGATGTGGAAGCATGGATTCCATGCTAAATAGACATTTGTTGGAGTTCTATACCCAAAAGATGCTTCTCCAATGCGACAACCACTTTTTTTGTGTTTTGAGGATGTGGGGTGGATTTCCTATCTTTACCTCCATCTATGAAATTTAAGAAATGCAAGGGATGAGACCTAAAAGTTCAATACTTGTCCCTATTTAACATTGCTTTACAGTTCCAACCCCATGGTCGAACTTTGATCTTTAATTAACTATAGGAATTTTAAGTCTTTTTCCATCCAAAGGACATTGCAGATAATGAAGGCATGCCCTTACTCAAAGGATTTAAATGATTGTACACATACTATTGAAGGGTTTTATAAAGTTAAATAGTTCCATCTTATGATATTACCCTTATATAGCCAGGTTTATCATGTTATTTTTCAAAGAAAATAAGAGAAAAAAGAAATGGTCAAATCTAAGGTTGACGTACTACACATGAAAGAATCATAAAAAATATTTTTCTTCGAAATGTTATAGGCTTATAGTTAAGGCTTCAATAATTGCACAATAATCTTGGTTTGAAAAGACTATAAAATGCATAGTTCATAAACTTTTTGAGTTGTCGAGTACTCTTGGGTTTTTTTACCATGTGTTGGCGTTTCAATTAGCACCTCTGGAGTGCTTATTGGAAACGAACAGCTATTGCAAGTGTGTTAGTACATGCTCTTCGGATTATAGAGAGGAAGATCTCTCTTTGCTGATTTTCTATGTAAAATTGGGCGTACTAAGGTTCCTATCTTTTTAACTCAGTGACAGGACACAAGGGTGCATAAACACAATGTGCCGTAGCTAAGCTTTTTCTCTGGTTTCCGCAGATCTTAACTACGACTAACTAGCTTCTAGACTATCCTACCTCCTCAATATAAATAGAGCATGAGGGCGTAGGAGCGAAATGGATGGGTTGGATTACTTGAATCCTCCGTCTCAGTGGAATATGGCCGAGGCTCTGAACTCTTGGATATATACCAAGATAAGGCTCGATACAAGTAAACACTCTTTTATAGTAAACTGGATCTGAGACTTGCCAAGGAGGAGGAACCCCTGTCCGAGGTGTAGGCTTGGAAACAACAAGGTACGATGACCTGACTAACAAGATTCCTGAGGAGGTGACGACACCTGTCCAAAGTGTAGGCTGAAAGACAAATCATTAGACAACATCATACGATAATGATCAATGACAAAATATCCAAGGAGGCGATGACACCTATCCAAGGAGGAGATTGAAACAATACACTATTTAGAACAAGACTTTGAATAGACTCAAGTATTTGGAAAAAGCAAGCATGCGCCATCTGATTTATTTCTTCAAGCTTCTCCAAAGAATTACAAAGGTCGAGACAACAAAAGCACAAAATCATGCACAATTACGATCAACCAACGAACTCTCATCCAAGAGTGAACAGATATAAACAAGCTAACTCTGGTAACAATGGCGTAGCAATTTTGCTTAGCAAATAAAGGTTAAACAAATAATGAGCCCAAGGCTCTTATTTATAGAAACTCAAAAGAGTAGGCAACCCTAAAATATCCTTGAGTTAACAATCAGTTCTTGCCAATCAACAAGATTTATTCCTATGTCTAAAAGTAGGTGAGCAAGCAGTTAACTGGAAATCTACTTCAGTTAACTGAAACTAAACAAAAGTCAAATTGGGAGTCTACCTCAGTTGACTGACACCTAACTAAAAGTGAACTATAATTACAAATGTGTCTCCAAATAGACATCCACCTTTTAAGGAGATTTGAGATCCATAAATCGTGGGAGTCAATTAGACATCCTAGAGCAGTGGGATCTGACATGCATGATTTGTGGAGATCTGGAGTCAACTTGGAAAGGGGCATCAAGTTGACTTCAGTCGTATTTATTTCTATTTGGAGGGTAGGACCTTCTTCCTTGGTGCTTTACACCTCTTCACCATTGGTCAACAAAGTCTCAATCCAGTCGTTGACCTCTTAGGGCCCGGGGCAATTAATGCTTCTCAAGATGATTGCGTGGCGTCTAAGCATTTCTTCACCTGTCACAAGCTGCTACTGATAGTTTATGCATTGGGTAGCTGCTTCATCCATCTGGATAGACATGGCTGCAATTTTGGCTAATTTGCAACCATTGGGATCTTCAAGGAATGAACCACGAATGACGTCTTGAAACCGTCTCTGTACTGTTAACATATTCCCCTCCTTCATGCTGATATTCTAACTCAGGGAAGGATATTACCAACGTTCTTGCGAAGTTGATAATATTAGCAACAAAGTGTCTATAGTCAATCAGCTCCACTGAATTGGCATCGTAGGCTCTCACCTTGTATGCCAATTGTTCTTTCCACTCAAACAGATGGTGTTTGGTCTAAGTGGTTGTAACTGATTGGTATGCGTGTTGTAGATCAGCAACCGTCGCTTCCTCTCTTGGCCTCTCTTGAGCTTCCTTCAAATCTGACTGCTGGATTTCTGATCGAAGACCATGTGCTCTGTCTCTCAACTGATATGCTTCTGCTAATACACACCGTCCTCTGACGACAAACTCATCGACTTGACGTATCAAGTGTTTGCCGTATGTGATCAACTGATGATGGTTTCTTTCAGCTGGGAGATCCAATAGTCCTTGAGGCAAAGCCGAGGAATTGGGAGTGTCGTGCATCAAGCTAGAAATGTACAATCTTAGTTGACTATTTTCAGCCTTCAAGGCTGCTTTGTCTTGTCCATCCTTTGTCATTCTTTCCTTGACGCTTGATGAGGCGATTCCGAGAAGGTCTGCCTCCACCTATCGAGTGGTCTTTCCAAGGTTCACCTTTGAAAGCATGAAATCCTCAACCCTCACATTGTGTATGTCTTTATCTTCAGGCGAGGCAACAGTCTCTATGACAACCTCGTTCTCTGCATTCCTCTCTACATGTGTCTGCTTCTTCAACTTCTTTCCCAGCATGTCTTGTGGGACATGGTGGAACTCAGTGAAGTCAAACTGATAAGAAGGTCTTTCCCTTTTCCGTCCAAGCGAGCTTTCCAGCCAGATAGAATCTCGGCTAGCATCGCTGGGAGGAGGAACATAGGCCCCCTGAATACTGGAAGAACGAGACTGTGCAATGGCAATGCCTCGTGGTGGCGAGTCCAAATCAATGGGACTTTGCGACCTCTGTGATGGTGGTGAAGCTGGTGGCTCTGTTTCTATCAGAGGCACCGCTTCTGCTGTGACTTCTTCTACAATAGATTCGATCTCTGCAGCGATTACTTCAATCACTGGCTCTGGTGTAGCTGCAGTGTTCCCAACTATTTGAAGTAAATTGGTGGCTATCTCCACCTGTATCTCTTGCTGGCTTGTACTAGCAATTCCTCTTCTTCCCCATGTGCTCCCTGAAATTCGCATTCCTTCTGGAAGAATGCTCATCTTCTTTTGTCTGGGTTTCTTCCTAGACGAGGAAGGTAGTGTAGACTGAACTGTTGGCGGCTCTGATCGGGGAAGTACTACCTTCCTTGTCCTTTTACTGTCAAGGTAGAGTTGACTGTGCCGAACTACTCTACCAGTTCTTTTTTCGATAGACATACTCTCTTTCGTGTACCAGTCTACTTTTCCGAGTGATTGCGCATCTACTTGACCTGTGAAGAAGGAAGAAAGAATGACCTCTTCTTCGTCATTAGATAAACCCTCGATGTCCTCTGACATGAATTCTGCTATTTGCGAGAGTCTGAATCTACTGTATTTCTTTCTTCTCACTTCGAACTCATCTTCGCAATTGGCCCAAAAATCCTCCATGAAAGGTTCATGTGATGATCTTTGCTCGAGATGTGCCACGAAGATTCCTTTGGGATCATATGATGACCTCCTGTCAATGAGGTATTTGAGATTAAATCTCACTATTTCTTGGCTTATCAACCTAGCATCGGCTGTAGTCTTGCATTTGTAGAGTCCCATCTGAAAAGGGAAGTTTGCAGCAGACTTCTTCTTTTGGTGAAGGTAAGAGTGAACCTCGGCCAACTGCCTCAGGAATTCCATGAACACTACCCTGTTTGAGGGGTAGTGTGGCATCATGGCGAGGTGGCCATTGTAGTCGTACACGCGTATGTAGGTGAAAGTGGGGAATTGGATGAACCAATCCGCCCAGTCCACCATTGCTGCCTTAGCTACTGGTGAAATACGAACGTGCATCTCATGGTCTAGCTTACGCACGGTGTGCATAGTAAAAAGGTCGTTTATTTTCTTGAAATGCCTTTCCACTAGAGTGAACTCCAGATGAGGAGAGTATTCTTGGACCTTTTGCACACCCAGGGTTCCCACAGTGTTTAGTGTTCTGAAATCGCCTTGGAAGGCTATCAAGTATACCAGGTAGGAACACGTGGAAACGGTGCTCTTCTAGAAACTTGGTAAATTGTTGGTGGAGCGTGTCATTGATCAGAGAGGTTTAGTCGTAATGGTCTTTCCTGCTGATTATTTTGCCAATAATATAGAACATCCACGGTTGGAAGGATTTTCCCTCTTCTTGTCCAGTGACTCTGCTGAGTAGAGTGATTAACACTCCATACTCATCTTTGAATTGTCCTTGCCCAACCAATTTGGCCAAGCTCGTTCTCTTTGTTTTTAACGAATGTTCAACCATTATAAGTGAACACGCATCCCTTGAAGCCTCGAATGCCTTTTCGCATTCTGTCACAGATACGACCTTCCTGGTATGGCATGGTGGAATTGCAAAACACGTCTCTATGTCCTTCGGCTTTAAGCTGCAAATCACCTTTCCGTCCACTGACATGATTTCTCTTGTAGTAGGGTTGTAATGCTTTGTGCAAGCAGTTACAAGCTCAATGCTCTTTAAAGTGATCGGAATGGATGCAGCTTGGAATAAGCTGGACTCTTCAATGTTCTGCAATGTAATTTGGTTCATGCCCTCCAAGTCCTCAGAACTGACTTCTGGATTTTTCTGCCATAAGTCTGTGTCAGTTGTTTCCAGATAATCATGGTACAAGATTGTCTTGGTCCTGTATTGTACCTAGGAGTACTGCATTCTGCAAGACCTAATATCACCTCCCACCCAAGCAGGGTGGGTAGGAGGATAGCCGTTGGTGGGAGGTGATAGTTGGCAGGAGGATATAGATTAGGTGGGGGCATGGTTGCTTGCTAGAATATGCTAGAATAGGAGGGGAACTATAAGCTCCCTCCCACCCGGGGATCTTAGTTGCCCACACTTATTAATACACCAGATAACTTAGGGTGTGTTGGATGGGAATTGCCCTACTATTCTAAGGGGCGCTCGCTAGAATAAGCTAGAAGAACCAAATAACGACAACCCCCAAGCACAACTAATTAAACGGTTAAAGATTGATTGGGCACTTGACCTTGTTCTGACACTTTTCTGAAACCCTTAAATATAGCGCTTGCCGAGAAGTATTTTTCCGGGAAAAATCTAGCACGTGGGTTTTGTTCGTGCTTGGAAGCTGAACAGACCCAGTTCCTTGGATTTTTGATTTGGAGAATTTTTTGGAAATATCCCTAAAAATAGGGGCAGTAACTTTGCTGATTCTAGCAAATCTGAGAAGATGGGTTTTGCTGGAAAAATGCGTTGATCATACCCAGTTGATCAGACCTGAGGTAATCTGTCGTTTCCTGTGACATGCAAAGAAATATAGACATAAATAGAGGAAGTAGACAGAAGGTGAATTGGAAGTTATAAACTGCCACTTTGCGATAATCTGTTTCTGGAAACAATCCTCGAGGAAGAATACTTTTACTGCCACTGATCTTCAGAAATATTGAAGATCCGTCCAAAACCTCTACTAGATCTTTAAAATGTGTTCTTGGGAGCTATTTGTTGTTTTATCCTTCAACCTACAAAAGAATAATGAAGAATGGGACGCCTAGCAAGAATATATGGTGATTTGAGTTGAGATCTACCAAGTATGGATGCCAACTCATGATTTAGGTCTGATTTGGAGTTCCAAAAGGTGATTTCCACTGATTGTGGAGTGTTTGGCCTCTTTTTGGCTCCAAATTTGCTAACTCAAGTCAACGTTATTGCTTTGACTTCCTTTAGGCGTCCATCCTTGGAGTTGATCTTTTTTGTTCATTTTGCAAGCTGAGGTGCCTCCGTTTGATCTTTGATTCTAGCTATTCAGCTGATCTTTGGCAGTGGCTGGCAGTTTCGTTGTTGAGGTGGGATTGATCTGATGAAATATGTCAGGGAGAGATCAACTTAGAAAACTGAGTTTAGGCCTCCAAAAAGAAGGGCGCCTTTCCTTGAGAGGGGCGCTTTTGACAATGCCTTAGTCAATTTTCATTGATTGTTCTTCGTTTTGATCTTTTTAGACCCTCTTTGCTTTGATCAGACGTTTTTGATGCTAGATGAATCAGATGACTTTGCTTGACGATTTATCGGGTAGCTAGCTCGGTCTTGCTCAGGATGACTGACTTCTCAGTTAGAAATGACAAGTTCAGGTCTTTCAAGCTTAAGGGCGCCCTTGGCCAACAGGGGCGCTTTTAGCTTTTGACTGGTTTTATTCATGCTGTGAACTGACTGTCATTGATCTCCGCCATTAGATGACTAATTTGTCAGAAGTTCTTGCTGATGGTTACACTGGCGAGATTGGTCATAGCTGAGAAGATCATCCTAGGAGGCAGTAAAGATTCTGGCTGAATCTGGATGCCTTGAACCTTTCTTCAAGAGGGGCGCTTTTGGCAATGCCTTAGCCAGTTTCTGGCTTATCTTTCCAGTTCTTCAATTCTGGCTTTTTCTGCTTGATCTCAGTGTGTGATCGTTTGGCGCGTCCTGTGAACTTGCTGTCAGATTGATCACATAGCTGGGAGGAAGCTGGAAAGATGGCATGTATAGAGAAACTACAGATGGATTCATCTGGTACCTTATATTGAGGGGCGCCCCCGGCCAGCAAGGGTACTTTTGGCTTGAAGCTCTCTGATTTGGCACCTTTGTTGTTTGTAGATCTTCCATACTTTGCTGATGCTTCGCCAATGATCCCTGAATCAGATGATCATGCTGGTGATTCTGTAGTCGAGACAGCACGAACGCGAAGGAGATGAATGATCTAAAGGAGCAAAGTGATTTGATTTTCCCTTTGAGATCCAACGGCACCTTTCTTCAAGAGGGGCCTTTTTCACCTTTAGACTGTGTTTTGCCTTTGCAGCAAAACGTGCTCCTTCCAGAGTTCAGCCAAATTTTGGCCTTTTTCGTTTTGAGAAACTCCCTCGCTATAACAGCATCTTTTTTACCTTTTCCGCCATGGCTTCTTAGCCAAAATTTCACTGAAAAATCAACCACTTGAAGTTTCTCTGAAAAAGCTTTGATATGGGTTTTGTCAGCATTAATCTTCTTGTTATTTGAAACAACCCCCAAACTGGGTAAACAAAAAATTTCTACTTTCACAAATAAAATACAAGGAAAGACATACATAATGATAAAGTAAATAAACTTTTTCTTTTCTTTCTATTGCAACATTTCATTCTAAAGAAATAATTGACACAATACATCATTATTTTCCTTTCCAAGTAAATAATAGAGTACGCAATTCATCATTACTTTTCTTTCAAATAAATAACAGAGTAAGAAATCTTACAAGTATAAAACAACTCGGAAGCTTTTGAGCAAATAGGAATAAGACGGTCCAAGTTCTTCCCTTTCAAACCTTGGTTCATTAGAAGTCTACTGTGGAGGAGAAACATCACTCAGGTGCTTTTCCGCCAACCACGGACTTATAATGCGGTCCCCCGCACGTTTACTGTTAAGTAGACGACCCTCCCTTCTACGAAGAGATTGGTTGGGTAATTGGTTCTGTATGACCAACTGAGCATAGTGTGAAGTCCTACATAACTAAATCCTTGTAACCTTACAATCTCAATCTAGTATGTAAATTGGACTTCAGTGAACTGACAGTGTAATCGTCCCACAGTCTAAGTGGACGTAGGTGCACTACACTACTTTGGCCAAAGTGTCTCGGCAGTATTTAAACTGACGGTCATCTATCACATGCACTAAGTCAGGTTCAGTTTGACTTGAGGCTATTTTATCCTACGCGTAGGCTAAGTCCTTACCGTGGGTAGTCAATCACCCCAGACCTCCTACATCAATCTACTTAATCAAGAATTGAAATGTAGTCAACAAGGGTCCCTTTGGTAACTCCTATCCTAGAAATCTTTATCCATGGAGTACATACCTTTTCCTAGTTAACCTACTAACTTTAAAGCTTTAGACTACCTTGGTATTGGTTTCATCCTCGTCCTAGTATTTAATAACTAGTTTCATCATTTCCTTTATATAAGGAGATCAAGCAGTATTCACGTAAATACAATTCATCAAGTAAATTCCTTTTTCCCAAATTGAAGTGGAATAAATAATTTCCCCTTTTACCCCTACTTAAAATTGCACACAAGCTAATTCTATAAAAATGTATTCAAACATTTCCTTTATAATTTGGACAAGCTATTCCTTCATAAACAAGCTATTCCTATAAAATCAGGCTATTCCTTTATAAACAAGCTGTTCCTTTATAAAGCAATCATAAATAGAAAACTGAATTTCTCCTTTACTTGTCTACTCTACTTATACTATAATACAAAGTAATGCACAAATAAACATGTAGATTTATCTAACTTCAAATAACAGAGATATTAAGAGATAACTCTCATACCTGTTTCCTTGCTGCTAGCAAATGCCTCTGAATCTGTAGTAGCAGTCTGGCAATTTCTTCTTTTATTTAATCTCACTCTCTTTCTGTCTTTTTCAGATTCTATTCACAGATTGGGTGGAGTATTTTTCCAGGTAATGCTGATTACACTTCTCACAACTTTGGATTCTACAAGAGGTATGTATGTATATGTTCGCAGCATATAAAATCCACAGACCTCATAGAAATGGCAATGGCAATTGTGATTTGGCTCTCTAAACAAGTTCGAATACAACAAATGACAAATTGTGGCACTCAAAAAGGAAATTCGGATATAGCAAAAGCAAATGTAAATTGGTGAAAATGACAATGGTGAAGAGCTCTATATATAGGTTTCGAATTTTCATGCCATGCTACCATTTTGGCATGAGAATTGACACCTTACATATTTGAAAATGTCAATTCATGAAGTGGCAGCAATTTAGCTAGTTACTCAGCAAATTCAAGGTGATTTGACCATTATCCAGGGAGAATATTTCAACTCACACATGGTAAAAAGCAGATGAGAGACACCTACAGGTATACTCAGCAGAGGCGCCCAAAAATGGAGGATTAAATTCCTTGTAGGAAAACGTCCATGGCAGAAAGCGCCCCACATGGCCTATCTTCAGCCGCGTGAAATTTCCTCATTTAAAAGTTTTGATCCTGGCGTATTTTCCATAGTGAAGGAAATTCACAATATTCAGCTCAGCATAATGTTTATAAAATGTTCGATATATCTATCATGATTTCAAATGTTTGAAAACATTTATTTTCCTAAATATATTTCATACGATTTTTACCAAAAGACTATAGAAGTCTATTTCATTTATTTTCTCCTGGTAAATATATATATTATTTACCAAGTGACTATAGAAGTCATATATTTTCCAAGACCTTTATTTATTTAAAATATAAATAAATTATTATATTTATATCATGTATTATATTATATATAATTTATTATAGTTTTATTTACCATAATAAATATATTTATATATATATATATATATATATATATATTTAAATGTTTAATATTTTAATATAACTATATATAACTATATATATATTTATTCTGGTAAGACTATAATAACACATATATATATAATATTAAATATACATATATTTTTATTTATATATTTACACTTAAATATACATATACATATTTCAATTAAATCATTCGAATACGTGTATTGCGAGCTAGTCAGCATACCTCCAATACACTTGTTTGTGCAAACATGTATATATATGTTTAATTGTAAATTTAAGGCATCATAATAATGTTATAACAAACATCATAGATAGTGCGTATATGTTTATAGATGTGTTAGTCATGTGTATGTATCTGTATGTATGCCATGTCGACACATGTGTATGGCATAGTAATTGCCCATCATACGTCTGTATCGCCATGTCATACTTATTGATGCATACATATGAGTGATACATGTATACACATACACATCCTGCCTATGTTCACATATCAATCCACGTTTCACATCAAAGGTCACAAAACAGTAAGTCAATTAACAAGTAGCACCACTCACAAAGCACAAATAAGTAATCCAAAACTCCTAAGCCTAAGGATGACTTATCAAGATAACTCTATCTGACCCAGTTCCTCTAAACCCTAAGTGGAGTGTGTGTATGCTCAACTGATTTACTTTACCGGTTAACCGACCAAGCCCCTCTCCCGAGTGATGTCTCCCCTCCGCCTGGAGGAATAGTTCTTGTTCCTGCATCCATTGGCATAAAACCACGACAGTTACTTGCTCATAACATTTGCAGTATATAAATCAATTATAGAAACAAGACTAATTATCCTCTTTTACATGTATTGCTTAATCCAAGAATAACATCAATCAAGAACATAGAATGAGTCAATCATAAAATGAAAAAAGATTTCCAAATTGATAACAAGGTTCAACACATTTTATTCATCCAAATCCTTCTTTACAAACAGAATGCTCTAAGCATTGCTAAAATAGTAACTATACAATTTCGGGGTGTAACATTATTAGTATTTCTTATGTATGATTTTCTATATTGAATGAAATCTGAAAGCCACTCAACAAATATCAATTTATCCAATTTATGTTATTGCAAATTAAGAACCAATTTAGGAAACCAGTAGTCAGCTTGCAAGCCAAGTGTTTGACAAAATTACACTGAGTGAAAAAGCAAAAAAATCAGTCTAGAACAGGGGGTGTTATTACAGAAACATGAGCAAAATGATGGGAAGAAGGATAAATATGTGATTGTGCAAAATACACTTCATACACAAATTTGAGGAGAAGCATGAATTCAAAGGGAACTAAGTATGGCATTATTATTCAGCCCTATTTTAAAAGATGAAGTATCACAAAACTTGAAGAGAAGAATCCACTTGTCTAATAGATTGGTATCAAAGGAAAGTGGAAAACGTTTAAGATCTTAGATTATAAAAGGTTGCATGTCTTTAACTCATCCACATTAACTTGGCATTTACAAGTGTCTCCATGAGATTGAAGACTTGGAAAAATAGAGAGATGAGGCTAAAGCTTTTAAAGAAGTGAATTATCTTATACGGTTTCACCTTAGAGAAAGAGAAGATATTGTTGAAAGGTAGGAATGGCGACCACAAGCTTTTACCTTTCATCATAGTGTGAGAAGATATGAAGTAAAAGTGGCGAAAACCGTTAGTAAGAATAAACTTGTTGAGCGAGTTTTCCACAAGCCTGTTAGGAAGATGAGAAGGTCCCAAAGGAGTCTTCTTGAAAAACATGCACATATATTTATATTTTCGCTAGCACACACAATCATGTGTTGGCAAAAAGAAAAAGAAATTCATGGTAAAGTGGATGGTTCAACTTCAGATTAAAAGTGTCCCTATTGATGTAATGATGCCATAGAAGACATGGATGGAAGTATGATGAGCATTCCTTCACCATTAATGTCACGAGGAAGAGTTACGGAAGGAATCTTTAGAGGAAACTTAAGCATAATGAGCAATCCAAATCTATTGCGAGTAATAGAAGAGAAGGGTTACTAATTGAGTAGCTAGAGTTATTCTAGACTAATACAGATACTATCAAAGAGCCCAAAATTGAGAGAAAATAAGAGAAGAAAGTCCCATGCAAAAGGATAACAAAAAGATGAAAGACAATCATTCTGTTGTAGCAATCAGAAAAGAGAGAAGGCAATGATAGCGCAACATTAGCGTGATGGTTCACTTCTAAGTCTAACTTGGAATCCAGGAACCATATTGCTGGAGGATAAGCAATTTGGGCAGGAGGACTTGTAATGTCCCATTTTGATGAGATGATATCTGTAAGGAGCAAATATACATAAAGAGCAAGTAGTGTAATGGATGGACAATGAAAAGAATAATGTTTGGACAAAAAATGGTGAATTATATGACAGCGAATAGCATATTGAAAGGGCAGTGATTCAAACTGAAGACATACTATAATATGCAGCAATTTATATTGAAGTAGTAGTGATAAGATAAGTTTAAGAGCAATGATGATAGTTCAAATGGAGAGCAACTATTATTATTATTCCAATGAGAGACAACAATTCTATGCCAATATGTTAATTTAACCTATACTTAATAAGGAAAAAGTATCGATGATATAAAATGTTAAAAGTGCAGCTATTTTATATAAGAAAAAAATTGTCTTATTCAAAAGAGTGGAGTATTTTGTCTTATTCAAAATAAAGAAGAGGTCAAATTCAGATCGACTAGGGACCTGCTTGCTTGCCTACCCAATTTTACTAAGCTAGCGTATATGAGGAAAGATAGTGAATTGGTTAATAGTGGATGAGTTAACTTATGATTGAAGTCAGAAAGGGATTGACGTGGACAGCTGAGGTAATCGTGGAAGTTTCAAACGCCATAAGTTGTCACCATTCCTTTCCCTGTTGCTGCCAATACTCCTCATTACCAAAGCATTGATATACACTGAAAATTCATTGCTTGGACAAGTCGACTTATAGTCATTGTCTTATAGGAGATTCAAACAAAGAAAACGTATATCGGGGGTATACTGATAGCCATTGCTAACAGCTCGCCAAAGCTACAGAAATTTGATTTGATACGTCATCCAGTAGGGGAGAATGTTATTTATGAAGAACTAATCAAGCATATTTATAGAGTTGCCATATCATCGTGAGAAAGCCCGACTCTACCACATCATAGGAGTATTTCTATTGAAGTTTTAGGCATATTACTTAGTCGTCGATTATCCTAGCCATCTATTTTTGATAAAGGGCCATATCCAATACCATTCTCACCATTTGCTGCACGTGAGAGATTTGGAGTAGTAACGGGCATTTTCAACAACTGGTTATGTAAAGTGATGCACCATTGATTATTACCATGCTGACATATGTCTAAAGCCGACTTTCTTAAAAGTAAGCTTAAATTAAAATAAATGAGGATTAATAGTTGAGTCGACTCCCTAAGAGGTGTGCCTCTATGCAAGAGAAAAATCGTACCACTCAAAAATATAATGAAAAGGCATGAATCAAATAAAAGACATGCCTGTATGAAGAGACACAATAAATAATATTTAAGGTAGATGAAGATGTGAGAAAAAGCATTATCAAATATTGTTGCAGATATAAACCCCTTGAGTAGAAAATCAAGGAACCCACAAGGAGCCATGATCAAACATATGGAAGCATGAATAAATTGTACAAATCAGATACAACAGCCAAAATCAATTGCATGAATTTAAGGACAAGTCAGAAACAACAGTCTAAAGAGGACTAACCTCTTGCATATTCAAAGCATGATTTTAAAGACTGAATTAGAAATATCTATTATATTTACATTCAAATTTCTATTATCAAATTAATGTTTGAATTGTTAGTGTTTTAATGATCACATATACAGAAAGAAAGCACTCAGAAAATGCAACACATAAGACAATGAACACCACAGATACCCTGGGAAAACCCTCCAACATGAGGGGAAAAAACCCAACATATATATCTCTCATATATATTCTGAAATAGGAGCAGAAATCTGCTTACAACTCAGGCCCAGCTCATGGCCGAATTTGATACAATGAATAATAGCACCTCTCCTAGATGCAAAGATACAACGAATATGTTTCTCCTCGAGTATGATCTGCTGCTACAATATGATGATCTGCTGCTATTACATAATGATTTACTGCCCAAGTGTGAACTTCTTCAAGGAGTGCAAATTATGCTTCATGAACTTGATTAAGAATTGATCGAACATCACCTTGTATTTGTACAAAATAAGGTGACTCTTCAAGGAGGTCGGCCTCCCTAAGAATATAATAAATTACAAATAAGAAGGAAGGTCGGCCCAGAGTAAATGATATAAGATCATTAATTATATGCATAAGGTCGGCCTCCTCATAACTTGAAATCATCATGTATATATAAAATTGAATAGCCATAGGGCTACATTCAATTTTCATTCTCTTCTTGAAAATCATGCAGGGCTGGAAGTATAATCCAGACACTGCAAAACATCAACACTCCCTCTCAGCTAGGGAGGATACTTCCAGTTGCATAAGATGTATCACCTCATCGTGATGTCAACCACAATGGCTACTCCCATATGTGGAAAGGAAAGAGGTTATCACCTCATCGTGATATCAACCATAATGGCTGCAACCATGTATAGTATGTACAAGTGTACATCACTTGCATGATGTTGTCACCTCAAAATGACTTTCACCATGGCTCTCCTAGAGGGTGAAACACAAGTACAAGGAAGTCATCACAGACTCTCTCACGTGATGTTGTCATGGCGTCACACACATCACATCCACCATGGCTCTCCCAGAGGGTGGAAACAAGGGATTTCACCTCGAACTTCTCCTGAGAGAACTTATAGCCAAGGGATTTCACCTCGAACTTCTCTCAGAGAAGAACTCATTACCAAGGGATTTCACCTCGAACTTCTCTCACAAAAGAACTCATTACCAAGGGATTTCACCTCAAACTTCTCTCACAGAAGAACTCATTACCAAGGGATTTCACTTCGAACTTCTCTCACAAAGAAGAACTCATTAAAGAGGATCACTGATACTGAGACTCCTTCTCAGTCAAGGCTGTATTCTCCACCATACCAAGCTTATCTCGAAAGTACACAAACTTTATCCTGGAGAGAGGCTTGGTGAGAATGTCTGTCGTCTGCTTATCAGTGTTGATATACCTCAACTGTATAGCTTTCCTCAATTCCATATCTCTGATATAATGTTACTTGTTCTCAACATGCTTTGTTCTGTCATGAAACACAGGATTGACATAAGGCTTCACACAATCTTGCAAGGAGCTTACGAAGCCACACTGCTTCACAAGATGCCACACAAGCTGCAATGTACTCTACCTCGGCTGTACTCAATGCTGCTGAGGACTGCTTCTTGCTGCACCAGGATATCATGGCAGATCCCAAACTGAAGCAACAACCAGAGGTACTCTTCCGATCTGTGACACACCCTACCCAATCAGAATCAGTAAAAACGTGCAGCTTCAAATCCACACCTATAGAATATCTCAACCCATATCCAACTGTGCCACGCAAGTATCTCAGGATATGTTTAGCTACAACAAGATGTACCTGCCTTGGTTCACACATGAACTGATTAAGTGCACACATTGCATAACAGATATTTGGTCTAGTGTTAACTAGATACTTCAATTAACCAATTAGTTGCCTGTACATTGTGGAATCCACCAGTTCTGAACTAGCTGCAACCTCCTTCAACTTATGTAAGTTGGACTCCACGTGTAGACATAGGTTTGCAATCAATCATTCCAAATTCTCTTCAAGATGTCTATTGTATACTTCGCTTGACTTAGAATAAACTCATTAGGCTTTTGCCATACTTCTAAACCAAGGAAGTAATGCATGTACTTAAGATCCTTCATTTAAAATCCAGAAGCTAGCTCCTTCTTACATTTGATAATGACGTAATCTTCACTAGTAAGAAATATAACACCAACATAGAGAACCAAGATTAATGCTTCGCCATCAGTTACCTTGAAGTACAGGTTTGAATCAGCATCATTCTGGAGAAGTGCAAGCTCATCAAGTATAGATGAAATATATCGGGCCAATTTTTTCAATTTTTCCACAATTCAATTCACCCGTTAATGTTATGAAAACTCAATCCAACTGAAAGGAACCCTTTCCTCTGATCAACCCAGATCCCAATGCGGGCAAGGTTGAGAGCATACTCGAAAGGGGATCGTTAACATAACTGAAGCTTACTGAAAGTAACAGAAAGGAAATACAATCACTCAACCACTTATTCAGCGGGAGCATGTTGACGGCTCAATCGATCAGCAAAATGAATGGATAATGCATTACAATAAACAAATAGGTGGCAGGCCGGCCTCTTCCACTTGTTCAGCGGGAAATGCAATAAATAAACCTGAGCTAAAGACTGAAAGGATACCAGTCTCTTCCACAATCATGGGAAATGGTGCACAACCAAGAATGCTGATAGTACTACTGCTCAGCTTACAATATAATAGAGTTGGCTGTCATCAAAAACAAGTATATAGTGCTGCAATAAAATGGAGAGACTCTCCTAGGCCTATCTTGATCCCCCAAACTCAGATCTAGCTCACAAGTCCAATTTTGACAATCTGATTATGACAGACCTGCACTAAAAATGCATGATCAACAACACAGAGATTCACTAATTCATTGACAACTCTCTCAAAACTCACTCAAATCACATAAGATAAAATGCAAACATTGCTAATGCTGATGGCGCCCAAGATGGGACCAAGAAACCATCCAAAGTGTATCATATTTATTTGGCACACATTTCAATGCACTCCCAGCATGGTACGGCCCTCAAGAAGGGGCGATTTTGCATTATAAAATAAAATACTGAACACAAAAATCTGAAAGTTGGTGGAAGGGGTCGCCTCAACCAGCCAATCACAAACCTCAACTATCCATAAGTAGAATAAAATCACCCTTAGACTTATAAGTGAAAAACCAGTTCAGCCACAGCCAATACAACAACTGTAAAATCGACTGAAACACAAGAACCCAATTACAAAATGCAAGACAACTCAATAGTAACCTATTCTCAACTAGTTGCTATCTTTCAAGCAAGAAGTTAAGCTAGCTAGGAGGTGTGCATCCCTCGAAGCAACTCTGACACCATTCCGACAGCATAACAATACTGTAAAACATAAGATAATGAACCGAAGAGACAACCTCTCCATATATAGCTTTTGATAAGACTTTCTAGAAGCCTCTAGAAAAGTGCACCCATTCCAAGAGTCAAACAAAATTCAAATTCCATGTTGACTCTGATTCCTCCTCAATAGTGGCGTCCTTTTTCATGAAAGAATTTTTTAATAAAATGAAATAATTCTTTTATCCCCAAGTTGGCGTCCACTTAAGTAAATCACAATTTTAACTTTGGGAAATATTAATCCTACCTCTTGATGAGGCGTCCACCCATGGAGACCACTTTTCAAACACAACATTATGTTATGTCACTAGGCCAAGGTCAATATATTAAAATATAACATTAAAAATGACTTATCTCACCAGACGAAGTAACCAAGGGCCAAATCAAACACTGCAACTGACTGCTTGAAGAGGAAAGCTAAAAGTACTGATACCACAGGGCCACTGCCAGAAATAGAATTTACTAAAAATAGTAAATTCAGGAAGTTGCTCAGAACAACATGCCAGCCATACCGTTGCGAAGCTCTCCAAAAATCCAGAAGGAATCCCCAAATAGAACTTCGGAAATCCAAGGGTAAACCTCTGAAAAAGCCAAACAACCACTGCCAGAGAAGGAAACCCTAATTTTCTCATCCGAGTAGCCTACGGGTCTCAGAAAATAGGCTCACGGTCACCTCCAAGATCACTGTTGAGAGGGGGACATTACAATAGATCAAACCTCTCATACAAGGATCTGGAACACCATCCACTTTGGCTCAGTAGACTCCCTCTGAATCTCCAAGTACTTACATCAACCTCCTAACCTCCTCGTCCAAGGTTGCTTTTGATGAATTGCCAGACTCCGTCTGAAGGTTAATTCTTCTTCTTCTTCGAAGTTGATCACAAAGACAACCTGAAAGGTACTTCCTCTTCGAGAGACATTTCCAGCCATCAATATAGTCCCATGACTGCAAGCTATGACTCCAAGCTTGATCATCTCTTTATTCGGCATGACTTCCTCACAAGATGCCTTAAGCTCTTTTAAGTGATCTCTTATCACCCTATTGCTTCTTGGTCCGTCTTGGAAGCATTATAGAGAGAGATTACTTATCTCGAAGAGAAATGCTAGAAGCATATATAAACAATGTTATAGCATGAATTAATAACTACACAAGAATTCATGAACATTATAAAGTACTTATCTCATTGAACTTAGAATCCTATACACTGAGAATGAGGGATCGATCCTACTTAAACAACGATCACAATATTTGCTCTCTCCACCCTTTCAGTGGCGTCGATCGTTGCAAGTCAACCCTTCGAAAGGGCTGATAATCGATGACACAGTGTTCATCAAAGTGAACTCCAAACATTCTGCAACCTCTTGACTTAAATCTTCATCGACTTAAACATCCTCCACTAAGTCCTCATCATACATATACTTCTTCTCTAAGTATTGATGATGACTTCTCTATCAAGATGTTCAACTGTAATGCAATCGAAGTGGGCACTATGCCTACACAACTCACCTGATCACACAGCATAGGAGTTGAAATCTTCACGGGACTGGAACATTATGTAGGGTCATCATCTAATCTGCATAAACTCGATGACCAGACAACACAAAAATATAATTCAAAATAACCAAGGTCAGATTTGCACAACTCAATAGGCTAAGTTTCACACAAAAGATATAAACAACAATAAAACAAATACTTATCTTGATGAAATCATTTGGTTGCAGCCATTGAACACAACATCATCCATTAGCAGCTCGATTTGTCAGCAGATAAGCTTTAGACTGCAATGTCGTAAAGACCGTTGATATCCATCATGTCTGCAAGGACGTACATAGTCCTCCAAATTAAGCCAAACCGCACCACCATTGAATTCATAGAGACTTCAGATATCACCATACAAGAGTCTGATTAATTGGTAATTCTGGCGCTGGCATAAAGTAATCTTGCGTGTCATGAAATGAACACTTCCCGTATTCTCAATATGGAAACTTGACAAATGGTCATATCACTGGAAATGGTCTTCACATCAAAGTCACATCCAGACAGCTAGATTATGAATTCAATCCAAGATTGTTCTTAAACGGATCTGATCAAATCCTTCACTTAACTCGCTCTGATACCATGTTAGTGTTTTAATGATTAGATATACAAAAAGAAATCACTCAGAAAATGCAACACATTAAGACAATGAACACCACAGATACCTGGGAAAACCCTCCAACATGAGGGGAAAAAACCCAGCAAATATATCTCTCATATATATTCTGAAATAGGAGTAGAAATCTGCTTACAACTCAGGCCCAGCTCATGGCCGAATTTGATACAATGAATAATAGCACCTCTCCTAGATGCAAAGATACAACGAATATGTTTCTCCTAGAGATCGATCTGCTGCTATAGTATGATGATCAACTGCTACTACATAATGATCTGCTGCCCAAGTGCGAACTTCTTCAAGGAGTGTGAATTATGCTTCATGAACTTGATTAAGAATTGATCGAACATCACCTTGTATTTATACAAAATAAGGTGACTCTTCAAGGAGGTCGGCCTCCCTAAGAATATAATAAATTACAAATAAGAAGGAAGGTCGGCCCAGAGTAAATGATATAAGATCATTAATTATATACATAAGGTCGGCCTCCTCATAACTCGAAATCATCATGTATATATAAAATTGAATAGCCATAGGGCTACATTCAATTTTAATTCTCTTCTTGAAAATCGTGCAGAGCTGGAAGTATAATCCAGACGCTGCAAAACATCAACATGAATCAGATTTTCATTATTCAAAGTTTATTTCATTTGTAACTTGGAAACTCGTTTAATATTGGATGACAATCGTTGTCAATCCAATAGGAGTTTAATCGAAAATCAAATGATTCGGAGCTCGGGTCATTATAGGTTGAGGGTTCTTTGTTGTTGGTTCCTCCTTTCAGACATGTTTGGATGTGAAATCTGCCCTTGTCCTTGCTGTTTTTGGTGTTTGGGAGGCGCCTAGATCAGTCCCTTTCCTTGCAAACATTTTGGTTGAGTTCTATGGCGATTTGGTGAGGTTGTTTTCATTGGGGAGCTTGCTTGTTGACCATATCAGACTGCTGTTCATCCATATCAGACCTGTAGCAGCAGCATATTGGACCTTCTTCAGTCACTTGGGGATCTCTCTTTGAGGTATCATTGCTATATTTTGTTGGGGATTTCTTATATTCATGTTGTGGTATCATTTTGGGGGAGTTATGCTTCAAGTTCTCATCATTTTCTTAGTATAACATCGGCATATGATGTTTTGAAACATTTTATATTGAGCTCTTTGTAACACCTTTTGTAGTACCATTGGTGAATCTGTTGTTGTGCTTATTTGTTGCATACCCTATTGAATAGATGGTGCTCCCGTTGAATAAGTGGTGGAGCTTGCTTTACTTTCTTGTAATGCCCGTTGAATAAGCAGACGACTCTCTTTACTTTCCATGTTATGCCCGTTGAATAAGCGAAGGATCTTGCTTTGGATTGGTCGGCTTGCTACCAAGTGTTTTTTGCTTTGTTGTAATCCCCATTTAATAAGCGGATGATTTCATTTCATGCACTTGGATTTCCCACTGAAGAAGTGATTTACATTAGAAGCTCAATATTGTAATCCTTACCACCATATGCTCTCACCTTGCCCATATCGGGATCCAAGTGATTAGAAAGTTGAAGGTATTTGCTTTCAGTTAGTTTGATTTCACTCACCCCACTGAACAAGTGGATGATTTCCAGTTAATGCAATGTTCACCTCCTCACCATATGCTCTCACCTTGCCCTTATCGGGATCTGGGTGATAAGAAAGTGGAAGGTTGCTTTACTTAGTTGGTTATCATTATTATTTGGTTAACGCTAAAGGGTGAAATTTTGGAAAATATTTGGGGTTACATAGGGAAAAGGAGTTTGTACCATTTGGAAATTGTAATAAGTTTTATCTACTATATTTTGGGGTTGCCATACCTTTTGCGAAGGGGATTTCTATTGAGCACATAGTGATACTAAGAGAGGGGGGTGAATCAATATCTAATGATCCTTTACTTTTCCAATTTAATTAATTACATCAGCTACACATATGAAAGATTTAGCAATCAAGTACACAATGAGAACATTTTCTAGCATTAAAAATGTTGTCCTAGTTCCAAAATCATGCCATGAAGCACAAAAACTGGATTATTTTCGGATCAGAAATTCCTAGTAGACTGTATATAAATTTGTTGAGTTATATACAACCATGTTCTCTCCCATAGGAAGTTACTGTCTCATGGATCTTAAATTTTTAATTCAATAAATACATTCTGTTATGTTCCATTCGACAATTGTCACTTTTTATTTGCATGTTGCATGTTGTTTGTGTTTATATCTTCTCAGGTTGCACAAAGATATAAATGGGATAAATGATAGTGCACCATTCATAATCATATCCTGCAATTCTTTTGGATATTGGCTTCTAAAAAATGTGAACTACTCAATGTTCACCTCTTCCTTACATGTTCCTTGTTAACCAAAATAATTACATTGTGCAGATTATTGAATTGCAGCTTCCATCATTTTTTGGAAATTTTGATGCACGTACTGCTGCATCCAACCTCCCTTCAAGTATAATTTCTTTTTCCTGATCTCTTAAAGTTTTCAAAAATAAAACTTCAATTTGTAAGTCTGGTCTGTAATGTTTATTGCTTTGCTATGACATACTATTCGTCACATTTCTCAAAGTTGTGGTATATCTGCATGTTTTTAAAAGTCACATTTGGTATTGCAACTTGTAGGTGTTCAAGCATATTTGGCAGGTTTGACCTTTGCATTAGCTGCATCACCATGCAGTACACCTGTTCTTGCATCACTTCTTGCTTATGTGGCAACATCTAAGGTATAGTGAAGAAATATGATTATTGCAAATCTGTGACAATTTAGAGGAAATATAATTTATTTTGTGGAATCTTTCGTCAATGTCTAAGGGTCTTCTCTAGTTAGCAGCATGTCAATACACTTAGAATAATTGTGGTGCATCTAATAGACACAAAATCATGTAGATGATTGATCCTAACAGTTATTTCCTATGCATATCAATCAGTGAAAATTAGATAATTAACGTATCGAACAATTATCCATCAAAGATCTCCATGATTATGAATGCATCAAATTAGGCATCATAAAAACTCAATTTCGTGATATATAATCTGGACATACAATCGAACATTGACTTCTGTATTTTGTTGAACATACGAGTCTACTCTTGAAAATAAATATTAACAACATTGCTGAGTGTCATACTTTTTGGTATGAGTAAAATTATAAACATATACTCTGTTTTAAGTCTTGGCTGTAAAAATATCATTTTTCGCAGATAAAACATAAAACAATCTTTATGGTTGTAGGCCTCAAACATTATTAGGAAATAAGTTTCAAATCACCATGCATTTTTAAGTCCAAACTGTGAAATCATAGATCAAATTTCCATAAAATAGCAAAATAGTTCAAATATGAGAAATTAATCATATTATTGTGACAAGCAAGATCAATGCCCAACTGTGATATCTCAAATTTTTTTACAAGTATTTATTTCTGTACAAAAATGGAAATAAGTTTCAATGTGCCACTCAAAGGAATGATAGAATAAACAATGGCATCATGATCACGTACCATTTTTTTCCCAATGATCATATAATATATAATTATGTTTCTTGTTTGAGAACTTTATATTGTCACACATTTTTCATTGTGCCTTGATACATCATTGAACAAGGATTGTTTGTTGGAAATGTTATTGTCAATGTGTCATTGATGTCAAAGGCGATATCAAAGGAGAACTAATTGCTTCCTTCAAGGACAGATTGCATTATTTCAGGGTGATAAAAGATGTGTTTATAATTCCTAAGTGCTGGCCAACCTTTCTCACCTTGGCGCTCACTTTGCAAATTACAAAATAATATAAAAATAATACTTATGTTGCTGGCCAACCTCCTTTTTGGCACCTTTCTTGGGTAAATTTAAATGTTCGAAATAAATTTTATTATATAAATTCTTGGCCAACCTCCTTTTGGTGAAGTGCATGATTTGGATATAAATACAAGTTATTTTGGAGATTAGAAAGCAAGTTCTAAAATGAAAAATCATTCCTTTTAATAGCAGAAATTAGTTGAAGAAGAGAAGAACTAAAGCAGAAAATATGAAGAGGATTGCAGATTTAACTTGAAGGAAATTGGAGCAAATTTATATGAAAATTATAGGTAGATCTTGAAGAAGAATATATGCAGATCTTCAAAGGAGATTTATAGCAGACTTGGAGCAGACCTAAAAGCAGATTTGCAGAAGACTTAAGAGCAGATTTATAGCAGATTTTATGAAGTAGACTCTCATCCTTTAAAGAAGCAATATCAAGATGATGAAAGCTTTGTTGTGTTAGAGATTGGTGCCTTTGTAGAAGAGATTGGTGTCTCTTGTTGGGTTGGTGCTTAATGTTGGTTAACAGATTATTCACTATTGGAATTCTTAACTTTTCCCTCTATCTCTCAAATATAGAAACAATCAATAATCAATAGTTGGGTAAATTATTTCCATGTGAAATACATTCCTTCTTAATTTAATGAGGTACAACTCCCTCGTTTGATAAGAAAATAAGTTATTTTCCGAGTCTCTAACTTCGATATTGTAATGTCCCCTTCCAATTGATAGTCTGAATGACTTAGTGGCTTATTTAATTTCCGTAAGCCATTAAATAAAAATAAGGGAGTTAATTATAGATTATTTAATAATATTTTTCTAAGTAAATAATACGAATAATATTAATTAATTAATATTGTTTTAAGTGACTTTCGTGGATTTTATAATATTTATAGTCATTTTATTTTATTTCCCTCCTAAAGTCAAAAGTTCAAATATTTAAATCTAAACATTTGAGATGGCAAGGTAATTTGGAGGAACATTCACAGGAAGATATAATAATTCATTTTGGAGGCTCATTTTATTATCGGTGTTTATTACTTTTTTCATTGCTAGTTGTGAAGCTCGGGGAGCTTGAGGGTTACACGGTTCAGTGGTGAAACTATCTACCCTAGCCTGTGGATTTCAATTCAAGGCCAAATTTGTGAGTCTCCTTCGGAAACAAATTAGCAGTATGATCGATATATCTTATTACAATCAAATACAACCCCTTCTTCAGATTTGCTGGTCAATTATATATATATAGAGGGAGTTGTAGCATTTTCAGAAATATTATTCATAGTCTCCACACTTCATTGCTACGCCTATTGTGCTCAAGGTAGAACCGATACATATATATCAAACTTCCATTCAAAGTGTAGGCGGTTGAATAAATAGTGGGAGCCATGGTTGATAAGTTTGGCGCAGCTATGAGTGATTTGCTAGAAGGGTCGACACCATTTACTATGCTGCCACCTTAATTCATATCAATCACAGCCTTAAGGCTATCACCACTTTCATTGGAGGAGCCGTATCATCCTTTAGTTGACTGGAACTTGCGTGGAGGGTGGCAGAGTCAAATAATAGTCAAAGTAGGCCACGTCACATCCATACTTCCCTGCACATGTCGCCGCACCTAATAAAGGACAAGTCGTGGTTGTAGGAGTCGATACCATCTTTGAAATGTTGAAGACATTAATGATATTGGCTTAGCCCAGGTCAAAGTACATTTTGAAATAAATTAGTTGAGCCTTGTAATAATTTCTTATTTATCCTTGTATTTGCAATTAAATAAATACCATCTTTTGAGTGGAATATTGCAATAGACACCTTCATTTCATTTTAATTCTAGAAGTTAAGAACATGCATAGTAATACGATATTGGTTGACAACATGATTGCATTGTCAAACCAATAGAAATAAATCACAAAATTCTTCCTATCTGGGGTGAGGGTCTTTATAGATATGGGTATGCTTTTAACCAGAAAGTAGGAATGGCCAAAATACTAAAATTATTAAAGATTTGTAAAATGCTATCATTGAATCTTATAGAGCGATATATAATTTGCAAGAAGACAATCAATACATAGACTAATTGCATTCCACAAATCATAATAAACTAATTAACCAAAGATAGTCATAAACTCGAGTAGGTCGAATGCCAGAAATGATTTTTACATTCACCCAAAAATGTAATAATCAACAAAATTAATCACAACACAGATTACAATAAATTTCATTAATCCATTGACCCAAAACTCTAGGCTCATAGATATATAACCTTCAAGTTCCAATTATCTTCTGTATATTTCCTTTCAAAAATTTCTTAGAGAGACCATTTTTGTAACATCATTATTCATATAGACAAATCATAAGCGTAATCGCTTCTTCAAAGTAACTGAAAAGGAGAAGAGTCCCACAAAATAATCGAGACTATAATGTTCCATTACAAAATAAAACCAATAAAAATGTGGAGCACTATTGAGGTGGCACATTATTGGTGATTCCTTCTTGTGATGATTGAGCGGCTTGCGTGGCAATCTTGGCTTTGTATTTGTGAAAAAATTTGATCACAAGGGGCATCTCTCTATGCTACGAAATAATTACATTTTTAGTTCTTAGTTTTCACAAAGCTTTGTTTCCCCGTGCCAAGTCTACTTTTCTAGAGAATGTCATTGCATGCCCAAGGAATCGGGATAAAGAGAAGTCAATGTTGCCTAATGTAATGTCATTTTTTTGGTCCTAAGCTTCTCATTGACCATTAGCCTATTTCTTGAGTCTCATAGGCTACTCGGAGGCGTTTCTAGGGTTTCCAAGATTCTTGGAGGTTTCTCCTCTGGTTTTCAGAAGGTTATTTTAGGGGTTTGCCAAAGAGTTTCCTGGGTCTTTCTGTGTTTGCTGAGATCCTTGGTGGATAGTCATTGCTATTTTTAACAGTTTCTATTTTTAGTACTTACTATTTTTAATAAGTCATAGCTGCACCTTAGAATGTGCTTATTTTAAGTTTGGATACACTTACTATTTTTAGTAGTATGCTATTTTCAGTAAGTGTTATTTTTGGTAGTGGTCTTGGCAGCAGCTCAATGCAAGGTTTCTATTTTTGGCAGTGGTGACAACTTCAATTGTTGGTATCTTGTTACTTTTGGCAGTTTGTGCTTCCAACAGTTTTGGAGTTCGAAAAAGGACATAATTGCAACTCAAGTTAATTTCATAAAGTCAAAAAAGGCCCCTTGGACCCCCACACCTAGTATGGACAACTTAAGTTGTTTTAAAAAGAAAAATTAAAACACAACTATAGTGGATACCAAGATAAAGGGTTTTAAGTGATTTTTAATAAAGTATATTATTCTCCCAAGTGTGGCATCCCCTTTTGGAGGGAAAAAGAATTCAAACTTTTGGGTCTCAAAGTGTTATATATACTCCATCATTTTCTCTCATTTGATTAGGCTGATTGATGATAACGAAATGCAGTCAAGTGAGGATTGAATTCCTCAAGGGCTTTGTAGTCAAAAACCTTCAAAGTTGCTCTAGTTTTGGAGTTGAGAGATACTCCCTAGCTGGACATTGGAGTGACTTCACTGCAGGAGTCACCATTGGAGTTATTGGTGAAAGATTTTTAGTTTGTTTTTTATTATGGATTGTTTTGATGTCTTCTAGCTATGTTATGGTCTGTTAACTCTTCTTGCATCGATTTGGAAGTGGTTTTAGAAGATTTCAGTTTGTTGGTCACTTTTTTCCAACCCTAGGCCATACCATTATACTATTCATGCTGATTTGAAGTTTGGAGATCTTTTTGTGGGTATTGTTGATCCATTTTGGCAGGTTGAGGTGTCCCCTTATGCAAGAATGCATAATTTTTTATGGATACACCAATTTCTAGGAGCAAATTGCCCCAATGCTGGTGTACCTCATTGAGGGTGTAGAACCTGGGCTCGGTAATTGAAAATCCGCCCTTTTACCTCTCTATTCAGGTTGTGTGAGAGGCGCCTAGTGGCCTTTGATTCGTAAGCATTTTGCAAGAGATTCTTTTCGATTTCAGGAAGTTATGTCCATTGGGGAGTTGCTGGTTGACTTTCCAGACTGCTGTTCATGCACTATCAGACCTGTAGCAGCAGCAAATAAGACCCTCTACAATACTTTCGGGATCTTCTAATGAGGGATCATTGCTAAATTTTGTTGGGGAAATACTTATGATCATGTTGGGGTAATATTTGGGAGTTGTGAAGCAAGTTATCATCATTTCCATAGTATATCAGCAGCTTATGATAATTTGGATCATTTAATATTGAGCTCCTTTGTAACACCTTTGTGTAAAATCCTTGACTGATTTTTGCTCGATTTTCAATATGATTTTTCCAGTTTGACATATGAATTCGTTTTGTCAAACTTAAAACAATACATTGCATGAAACAATCACATAACATATTCAAATACATTTGCAGATTTCATATTGATTTTCACCTTTCCAAATACTACTAAAAGACTGAGAAACAAATAGGAATTCATTGATTCGTGTTACAACTACACTACTTTAGACTGAGCAACAATAACTCCAGATTTATTGATGAATGACAGTCTATATTGTTTGTAAAACAGCAAGAACCAATAACATTTAAATAATATAATACTTTGTATAAACAATGAACATCTTTAGCGCTAATACCCCAACCTAGACTATACGCCTGAATTGAGAAAGGATAATGGAAGCTAGCAAACTGGAGGTAACCTGGAATAATACTCACGTCTAGCCTCTATAACCTTCTGTGACCCTCATAACAAAAAAATACAACCACAAACTCCCACGTACAGGTTCTACAGAGCCAAGTATGGTGGAATATGTCTACGCTCAGGTTTGGAAACTCACACCTATCACATATCACCCATGCCTGATGGAATGAAGTCGTTGGAGGCTAAGGGAAGCCTACGACCTCCTTAATCTTCTCACAATACCACAAACTGACTTGTGAAGTCCCACGAATGCCTCCCTGACAACTTGCAATCTAGAAATACTCAAAGATAGAGTTTGAATATGCACGACTTCCTTCAATACTAACACCCAGCAGCAAGGGAATAAAGATTAGGATGCCTAACATAATTTCATTCATCAAAACCCAACGCCATTCTCACATATGCTCCAACAAAACCCATGTCCAGATCTATAGAGGTGCTACACATTCAATGCAATACAAACCCTTCACAATATTTGCCCAATAGGTAGAAAGCAAAGCTACAAAATATTAAACATTCTCACCAAATTTGTCTCCACAAGAGACTCACAAATTTTCTTTGATCGTAAAATTGCAAAACCTGAGTGATTTCCCCCACAAATCGGCTAGGGTGGAATTGTTTCACCACCAAAACTAGATGCCCTAGGGTTTCTCTTCTCCAAGGCCAAGAACTCCAAGAAGCTCTCCAAAGTGAATTGGAGAAAATAAACAGGTGTAATGCAAATGAGCTCCAAAAACACCTTTTATATCACTTGCTTTATTTCCTGCTCAATAAAATAAGAAAGTGACTTTACAAAGTTATTTTTTAATATATTTCCAAAGTCACTCTAAAACCCATTTAATTAATTATTTAACATTACCTTTTCAAATGTACTTTTCCCGCCAGGTAATATTAAACAATTAAATAAATTAACTCCCTATTCCCGACTATAGCCTACGGGAATTAAATAGGCTAATATGTCCTTAGGGTGATTATTGAGAAGGGGACATTACAGTCCTCCCTTCCTGAGATTTCTTGTCTTCAAGCAACTGTAAATTGGGATGCTACAGTATCTCTTCTCCTTTCCAAGTTGTGTCCTCTATTGGCAATTCTCTCCATCTAATCAGATATTCCTTGATCACCCTGTTCCTCAATCTCCTCTCCCTGGCATCAATAATCTCCTTAGGAACTAACACCAAATGCCCCTCCTCATCCAACGAAGGTAACTATGTTGATGAAGTAACCTGCTGCTTTAGTGCCTTCTTGAGGCACGACATATGAAAAACATTGTGAATTTTGTTGTTTTCGGGCAACTCCAACTCATAGGCTACTTCTCCCACTCTCCTAATTATCTTGTAGGGACCAAAGAAACGTGGTTTCAATTTCTCTACACCACTTTTCTTTAGTGAAGACTACATATAGGGCTGCAATCATAAGACCAAGTCTCCCACCTTAAAATTGCGCTCAACCTTGTGCTTGTCTACATAAGTATTTTTTCGATTCTGCACCACCTGTAAATTCTCCTTGAGAGCCTTAAATATATCTTGGCTCTCCTGTATCCAGTCCTTAGATTTGGGATCCTTGCTCTCCCCAAAAGCCACATCCAGAAATGAAGGTTTATCATAACCATATAATGCACTGAAGGGTGTCATACCAATGGACATCTAGTAAGTGGTGTTGTAGCAAAGCTCCCCTAGATGCAATCACTTTATCCATGCCCTCTATTGTCCCAAGACATAGTTATGTAAGTATCCCTCTACCCATTTATTTACTATCTTTGTTTGGCCATCTATTGGGGGGTGGTAACTTGTACTCGGAATCAACTCAGTGCCAACAAGTCTGAACAAATCCTGCTAGAAAGCACTAGGAAACTTGTTGTCCCTGACACTGACAGTATACTTAGGCAACCTATGGAGTTTGAAAACCTCATTGAAAAATAATTTTGCTACCTGTGGTGCCTTGTATTCTAATGAAATCGCCAAGAAGTGAGTGAATTTAGTTAATTGATCTACCACAACATAGATGCAATCCTTACCATGAACTTTAGGTAGACCTATGATGAAGTCCTTAGATATGCTCTCCCACTTCTGCTTAGGAATAGGTAACGGCTGCAATAATTTAATAGAGAGTGTCTATGATAAAACTAAGGATACTTGTTTGAACTTGAATGAGAAAGTGCAAAAAATGAGGAATGAAGGAATGGAATGTGATGGAAGGCAAAGGTTGGATATAAAAACTAGTTTTTGGTACAAGAGATGGAAATAAAAAATACTCAAGAGATAGCCAGCAAGGTCAACATGAAGCTTGAAGAGGCACCATTCAAAGCTTGTATGCTTGAGTTAGAGTTGTCCAAGTACAAAAAATAAAGAGGCTAGTGGGAATTAACACAACTAGGAGGAAGGAGTGCTTCCCTTCTTCCCAAACACTCAAAACACCATGACTTGCCTCCTCGACTTAAGCTACAGCAATCTGAGCCACAACTCAATCCTTTCTTGCAGCTCTAGTTCTGCTTTAGCTAAGGAAGACACTAGACAAATAACATCCTACCCTTGTCACTCATAGGGGATGTTGACTTTGTCTTACTTGAGGAGATACATGTAGACATATTTAGTACATAGAAGCTTATATGAATATATAAATGAACAAATTATGAGGAGTTTTATGTTATGAGTTGTGGTTAGGCTAGGGTGGTCCACTAAAAATTAGTATACATGGGTGGTTGCAACAGGTTGGAATCCAATTATTGCAACCATTCCTCCTAGACTATATATATTTATGCCATTCCTAGAAAATAAGCATCATCATCTGTTTTGTTATCATCTTTATACATACTTGGACCAATTAGGAATATATCATTGATCCAACATTGATATGTCTTTTGTACTTGATGTTACGAACTCTTTTCCTATATCAATGTGATGTGTTTGTATAACAATGTGTCTTGTGAATAATGTTTAAGCAGGATGTTTTGTATGCATGATGTTTTCTTCCTACATTGATTAACATAGGTTAAGCAGACTCAAAGGTACATCTAAACAAAATGAGACAAAAATGAGCTCCAATGTCTAAAAGCACATTGGTAAAAGCTAAACACCAAAAGCCTCACAACAAAATATCTAACAAACTATGAGGTAAACCAAAAACATTTTCTCTAAGACATGTCAAACCTCCTAGAAGTAATATCACGAGAATTTTTGGCCTCAAGAGAACTCAATAACAACCCTAATATTATTCTTAGTAGAGTAGACAAAGTCAAAGCTATAGTGGTCATGGATAAAGATGAATATTGGGTAAAAAAATTATTGATTTTCTGTAGAGTGAGTTCATATCACATCATATATCAAAATTCAAATATTTTATGCATATTTTTTTTTATTTGAGGTGAATTCTTATGTTTTGTATTTGTCATTAATTCTGATCACATAAAATCAAAAAACCTTTACATTGATGACTTACAATTGACAATTTGTTGGTTCTAATTAATATTTGAATTAAAACAGGATCCAGTCATAGGAGGTTGTTTGCTTCTTACTTACACGACAGGATATGTTGCTCCACTTCTACTTGCAGCTTCCTTTGCTGGTGCTTTGCAGGCATGAACTGATCCTTTTTCCCTTTTATGCAGTCATTAAAATTTTCAGAAATTTGCTTTTGTAATTGTTTACTGAGTGCATCAAAATTTTAAACATTGATATTAATTAGGACAAACTACATTAGAGGTAGCCAGCACTTTTCCACAAAGTAAAATTTGCATTAGATATAGCTTTAAATCTCAAAAAAATAGACTATGAAACTTATCCTTGTTTATGCCATACAATAAAATATTGTTTTCTTCTCGCAAAAACAAATCTTGGGTGAGCTTGGGAGAATTGAATGTAATAAGACCTTAGAAGAAAAAATGTTTATAAGCTACTTAGAGGACAAAGGGGTGTAGTATATGGTTGTCAGAAATATTGTCATTGATGTTGTTAATGTATGGTAGCTTCGGTCAGATATGAATGACAGTGATGCAAGTATCACTGTCATTCATGAGTGATCGAAACTATCATACAAATTATGATATTTCTATAAGAATCAATTAAAATCGAAATTATGAACAGTCATATTAAATTCTATCATTCCCGTGATTTTCTGTATTCATGTGAAATCGGAATTCTCTTGAAAGTCATACGCCATCATATTGAAGATTATATACGTGTGAGTATATACTTAACAAATGGTAAATGAGAGTAATTACCAGCCGCATCCTAAGGGACGCGTCCCATGAGTGGACGTGCCTCCACTCGCGGAGACACGTCCTCTCATGAGGCGCGCCTCTTAGGAGGGGCAGATTTCTTCCCTTATTTATGATGGTTCCTCAATCAATATGCAAACATAGAAATCAGATAATGTTCTGCAATCACCACATTCACACTTAGTCTAAAATCTGGAAATCGAAGTTAGAAGGAAATCTGGAAATCAAAGTTAGAAGAAATTCTGAAAGTTTATTTGAAACTTATAATTGTTTTACTCAGAATTGAAACTTAGTTTTGCTCTTAGGTATTAGAATCCTTCTATCAGGAAAGATTTGATTACATTTACATGGTATCCGAGCCACGGTGTGCGATTCCAAATCAAATCTTAAATCAGATTGCTCAAAGAAATTCGTATTTTCTAAATCAAGTTCACATCACATTCTTCATAATGTCTATTGTGATCAGATTAGAAAAACATCTCTCAAGAGCAGATAATCCAGCATCACTTATGAGTGAAAATATTAGGAAACCAGAGGCTAACCTTAAGAAAGTTGAGAACCTTGTGCTCTTCACAACCCTTTCTAATCAAGTTTCTGACAACATTCAAAATTGGGTAATTGATAGCGGTTCATCCCGACACATCACAGGGTTCAGAGAACACCTAGATTCCTTAACTGAAAAATTTGATGAAGAAGTAACCATCGGAGATGATTCTACATACCCTGTAAAAGGGGTTGGAACGTGCTCCATCAAATTGAAATCTGGGATTTCTCTACAACTCTTTGGAGTCCTATTTGTACTTGGAATTAAGAGAAATCTTATATCCATCTCTGCCCTTGAAGACAATGGCTATAGAGTCACATTTATGGATGGTAAAGTTCTAGTGTGGCCTAAAAACTCAACTATGAAGAAAGCTCTTACCATAGGCATAAGGCAAGGGTACCTTTACAAACTTTGCACTGAGGTTAAACAAGCACTTACTCTTGACACTATTGATTCAAATGAAATCTGGCATAGAAGACTAGGTCACCTTCATTTCCGTGCCCTACCTTCTATGGTAGAACTTGTTACTGGCTTACCCAAGCTAAAACTATCTCATGAAGGAACCTGTAAAGGCTGTGCCCTAGGAAAGAATACTAAAGGATCCTTCCAAAATAGCCTAAGTAAAACCCTTAATGTATTAGAACTGGTTCACTCTGATCTTTGTGGACCCATGTCTGTACCTTCTAAAGCAGGATTTCTCTACTATGTCATATTTGTAGATGATTTCTCTAGGAAAACCTGGATCTATTTCCTTAAATGCAAAGAGTCAATAGAAATCCTTAAAAGGTTCGAAGAGTTTAAAGCCCTCACTAAAAACTTCTCCGGAAAGAAAATAAAAACCCTAAGGACAGACAATGGGAAAGAATATACCTCTGAGATTTTTTAAAGAATTCTACATGAGTGCAGGAATTAAGAGGGAGTTCACTGTTGCCTACAACCCTCAACAAAATGGGGTTGCTGAAAGGAAAAATAGAACCATTGTAGAAGCTGCCAAGGCAATGTTACTGGACCAAAACATTGAAACATCTTTCTGGGTAGAAGCCTCTAGGACTGCTGTCTATATACAAAATTAGATGTCCTCATTCTCATCTTGATAACAAAACTCCTGAAGAAGCCTTTACTGGTTTAAAACCTGACATTAGCCATCTTAGGATTTTTGGCTGCCCTGTCTATATTCATGTACCCAAAGAGAAGAGGTCCAAACTAGAACCTTCTGGAAAGAAGGGAGTATTGGTGGGTTATAGTGAAATCTCCAAAGCTTATAGAATATTCATACCCGGGCAGAAACAAATTGAGTTGAGCAGAGATGTCATCTTCGAAGAAGACATTGCATTCAAGAGGGCCAGAAGTACAAGTGAAACAGAAACCTATTTCCCTAGCATACCTAAAATGGAACTTCCTCCTGAGATTCAGAGGGAGCATCCTGAGGAAATGTCACTTGAACCTCCTACCACTTCAAATGAGGACACAAATGACATTGGCAGAAAGAGACCACTTTGGGCCAGGAAGATGATCAAAGAAGTAGAGGATCTGGCAGCACCTAAAGGAACGTTCAGGCAGAGTAAAAGACCCAAACGATTCTCTAGCTATGTTTCTTTAATGAACAACTTCATAAACTCTGAACCTACCAATGTTACAGAAGCCTTCAGACATCAAGCTTGGAAGGATGCAATGACAGAGGAGTACCAGTCCATACTAAAGAATGATGTATGGGACATAGTGCCTAGACCTAAAGAGAAATCTGTTGTTTCTTCTAAATGGCTCTTCAAAATCAAGCATGTTGTTGATGGCAGCATAGAAAAACATAAAGCATGTTTCGTGGCTAGAGGTTTTTCTCAAAAGGAAGGCATTGATTACAAAGAACATTTGCACCGATTGCCCGCTATACATCAGTAAGAACAGTGTTAGCCATTGCAGCAGCTAAAGGTTGGAAGGTCCACCAAATGGATGTGAAAATTGCCTTCCTGAATAGAACCATTGAAGAGGAAGTCTACCTGGAACATCCTAAAGGATTTGTGATACATAAATCTAACTCTCATGTGTGCAGGCTCAAGAAAGCTCTCTATGGACTTAAACAGGCTCCCAGGGTTTGGTTTGAAAGAATTGACAGCTATCTCTTGGGATTAGGATTTTCCAAGAACGATGCTGACTCCAATCTATACTTCAAGGTAATCAAAGGTCATGTGATTATAATTATTTTATATGTTGATGACCTACTAATAACAGGGGAAGATCACCTCATTACTCAAGGGAAACAAGATCTCATCTCTGAATTTGACATGAAAGACTTGGGTATTCTTCACTGCTTCCTCGGTTTGGAAGTATGGCAGAAATCAGAAGGTATTATTCTAAATCAAGGGAAGTATACTATTGACATTCTGAAAAGATTTGGAACGTTGGACTGTAAACCAATGACCACACCCATGGAAACCAACCTTCACAAATTGAAAGAAGCAGCAGCAGAATCCAAATGTGCAGATCCGACCCTTTACAGACAGATGATTGGATCCTTGATGTATTTGGTTAACACCAAACTTGACATATGCTATGCTGTAAATGCCCTCAGCCAATTCATGTATGAACCGAAGGAAATTCACTTGATGGCTGTAAAACATATCTTTAGATATCTTCAAGGTACCATTGGATATGGGCTTCATTACAAGAATGATCCATTAGATCTACAAGGATATTCAGATTCAGATTGGGCTGGAAGTGTAACTGATTGAAGAGGTACATCAGGATGCTGTTTTAGTTTGGGATCAGGAATGATCTCCTGGATTTGTAGAAAACAATCATCAGTTGCACAGAGCTCAATAGAAGCTGAATACATTGCAGCCTCAATGGGGGCAAGAGCAGCAGTGTGGCTTCGTAAATTGATTGTGGGACTCTTTGGTGAGCCCTTGAATCCTACAATCATTCATTGTGATAATCAGAGTTGTATAAAGCTCTTTGTGAATCCCGTCTTTCATGACAGATCTAAACACATTGAAATTACCTATCATTATGTGAGAGATATGGTGGAAAAGAAAGTGATTCAGTTGGAGTACATTAGTAGAAATGATCAAACTGTAGACATTCTCACCAAACCTCTCTCCTAGATCAAGGTAGAGCACTTTAGGAAGAAACTTGGTATGGTAGAAATGTAATTTGTTATTTATGTTTGAAATGCAGATTGTTTATAATATATAAAGATGTTTAATGTGTAAACTCTTGTGTCATGTGAGTGACTCCATGATTTTGTGGGCCTATCCCTCCTGTGTACATTATCAAAAGGTGACGATCTTTGTGATAATGAACACTCGTATTTGACATTGTAAAGTGACGACTCTACAATGATAAAACTATCATAATAGATATCATATGGCTTGATATCTATAAGACATGTCATGATAGTATCTCTTAGACACCTTGATGGATATCATGAGACTTGATATCTGAAGGTCATTGTGATCCATAAGAGATGATCATGGTGGGTGATTATATCTGTGGATATGCCATGATCTATGGTAGACATCATGTGGCTTGATGTCAGTGCACATACCATAATGAAGATATGTATGAAGAATGTCATGTGACTTGACACTTTCAGAAGCATATCATATCTTCTGATGTCACGAGTTAGGTGATATCATTTTTGGAAGTTATTCTTCCTAGTTAAAGAGGGAGTGGAGAAATGTTATGAAGAATGTCATGTGACTTGACAACTTTGAGAAAACATATCATATCACATGTGAAGGTGATATCTTGACTTATTTGATTTGAAATATCTTCCCTAGCTAAGAGGGAGTGTTAATGTATGGTAGCGTCGGTCAGATATGAATGACAGTGATGCAAGTATCACTGTCATTCATGAGTGATCGAAACTATCATACAGATTATGATATTTCTATAAGAATCAATTAAAATCAAAATTATGAACAGTCATATTAAATTCTATCATTCTCGTGATTTTTTGTATTCATGTGAAATCGGAATTCTCTTGAAAGTCATACGTCATCATATTGAAGATTATATACGTGTGAGTATATACTTAACAAATGGTAAATGAGAGTAATTACCAGCCGCATTGTAAGGGACGCGTCCCATGAGTGGACGTGCCTCCACTCGTGGAGACACGTCCTCTCATGAGGCGCGCCTCTTAGGAGGGGCGGACTTCTTCCCTTATTTATGATGGTTCCTCAATCGATATGCAAACATAGAAATCAGATAATGTTCTGCAATCAGCACATTCACACTTAGTCTAAAATCTGGAAATCGAAGTTAGAAGGAAATCTGGAAATCAAAGTTAGAAGAAATTCTGAAAGTTTATTTGAAACTTATAATTGTTTCACTCAGAATTGAAACTTAGTTTTGCTCTTAGGTATTAGAATCCTTCTATTAGGAAAGATTTGATTACATTTACAGATGTCAAATGAAAAAGATTAGAAGAGCATAATAGGAAAGATCATCGGTTATTGAGAATACATCGTTTAGTGTAGAGCCTTTTTTCTAAGCATATTGTCTTCAAGATGGATATGAAGTCAATAATCCTTCACTCACTTGATGGATCAGATTATTTACATGGCATGGACTACAAGTCACCTCTTGTTCATTGAGTTGGAGAATTGATTAATTAAGGGATCACTATATTAAATTCCATTATTAGAAGATCTCAATTGCATCTTATTGCTGGCCGACTCTTCCTTGTTATGGTGCTACCATTGGAAAATAAATTAAGATTGAATTTAATAAGAAGAGGCCAACTACATAAAGGCTTGCCGACTATGAGTAATGCAGGCCAACCACTTGAAGAAAATGGCAGTGATCAAAGTATATGTGCCGACCACATTTTTATATGTTAAAATACATGTATTTAATTCACCCAAGAATGAACGAATTAATATGAAGGAAGTGATTAATCTTAAGGAAGAGCAGAAAATAAAAGGTAGTGAATATAATGAGCAGTGGTGATTTATTATATGAAAACAGTGATTAAATAAAGAGTAGTATTAAATGTGATTTATGAACAACCTTGATTAAATGTGCCTGTGAGCTGAAAAGCTCAAAGACTGAGTTTGATGCCTTCCAATCAAGGGCACCTTTCCTCAACAGGGATGCTTTTGGCTTCAGACTTGGCCAATTTCTTGACTGTTCTTCAATTTCATCATTTTGGACCCTCTGTGTCTTGATTCGAGATCACTGCTATTGGTGAGTCTGACGATCTCGCTGAAACGTGTGGTGGACAACCAACTCAGTCCTGGAAAGGATGACTGGTATCTCAGCCAGTGTTACAAGACTCGCCTAAACTCGGTGAGTACTCGCGAGTCCCGAGGCGGGTGAGGCTGGGTGAGTCAAAGTGACTCGGATGTCGAGTACTCGCCGGACTCACCAGACTCGCCAGACTCGGCAGACTCACTAGACTCGCCGAGTCTCGTGCCGAAGACTCGGCCGTCACTTTGTGGGCTTGAGTTGGCAAAAAAACATATTTTAAAGTTTTTTTTTCTTTCTTTTTGCTTTTATACTTGCCTCTATTCCTCCAAAAGGCACTTCATTTCATTTTCAAGCCAAGTAAGAGAGAAAAAAGAGAGAAGAGAGCCAAAACACATTTGCATTGAAGGAAAATCAGCAAAGAGATTGAGCACCAAATGTTTATTGAATCACATTTGTACAGGTTCGTAGGTGATTTTGCTGCATCTAGAGGAGTCTACAAGGGATTGGAAAGAGATTTGCATTGATTTCGAAGAAGATTGAAGAGGTATGTTTGAGTTTTGAAGGTTTTTTTTTTACCAAAACTTCATTTCTCTTCTTTTTTTCTTCTTTGTTTTTTTCTATTTTGTTTTAGTGAAACGAAGAACAAGTTACAAATAAATACAAACCCTAGGTGTGTGTGTTTAAGTTTTTTGTTGAACAAACCCTAGGCATTCTTGCAAAAAAAAAGAGTTTGATAGTTGCAAACTTGCAAACCCTAGGTTTTTTAGTTTAATTAAAAATTATACTTTGAATGCTAATTTATTTGAAATTTATGTGTTATTGCAGCTTTTTTTATATCTATAAATTTTCTCCATCATATTCAACATGTCTCAAAGTAAAAGAGATCCTTGTTGGAAACATGCCATTATTTCCCCTCAGCGAAAAAAAGGAGAAGTACAATGTTTTCATTGCAAAACAATTTTTCTTGGGGGTGGCATTAATAGATTGAAATACCACCTTGCATGTATACCGGGCCGAGATGCTAATCCTTGCACAAAAGTCCCTGCTGAGGTAGTGCGTGAAGTGCAATTGCAATTGGAAACCTTTGAGCAACAAAAAGAGTTAAAAAGGAAACAAAGAGAGGAGATGGCAGCTATGTGTGGAGTTGGAGATTCAAGTTCTTCCATGCCTTCAATTCCTCCATGGTCTTCACCTTCAGTTGTTGGTAGTGGTGGCAGTGGCAATGGTAGCATTAGTATTGGGCCTAGAGTTCATGGATCTAGGCTAGATTCATATATTTTGCCACGGACTACTCCGAGTTCCCAACCGTCTCTTGAGAGCATGGGTTGGAACAAGGATAAACATGATGCAACCAAAGCTGCAATTGGAGAATTTTGGTTTTATTGCGACATTCCATTTCATGCAGCTAGGTAATTTTTCTTTTGTTTTGTTTTAAAATATATAGCTTGTTGCTTGATAGTTGATTCTTTATCTCTTGAAGTTTATTTTTAATTTTTTAGAGCTATGTTGAATTCAAATTGAAATTATACATTTTTCAATACTAATTACTAACTTAATTTAATTTTTTTGTGTTAGGTCTCCATATTGGCAAAATATGATTGATGCAGTTACTGTTTGTGGGGCGGGGTTCAAAGCCCCTAATGATGAAGAGATAAAAGGCCCCATTTTGACCCAAAAAGTGGTTGATGTGAAAGCCAGAATAGAGGAGCAGCGAGAAGTTTGGAGGATGAAGGGTTGCACCATCATGACCGATGGTTGGACCGATAGAAGAAATAGGACATTGCTCAACTTTCTTGTTTCTTCTTCAAGTAAATATTTTACTTCCTAAAATGCATTGCTTTAGTGATTAACAATCAAGATTTTAAATTTATATTTTATTGAATCATTTATTTTGTTTTTTTTTCCAGGTGGTACCGTGTTCATTAAATCTATTGATGCATCTGGCCACACCAAAAATGTTGAATTCCTTGGTGAGGCTTTGGAGGGTGTCTTGGCTGAGGTAGGAGAGGAGAATGTGGTGCAAATAGTCATGGATAATGCAGCAAATTATGTTGCTGCAGGTAGACTATTGATGGATAGGCACCCATCATTGTTTTGGACACCTTGTGCCGCTCATTGCCTTGACCTCATATTGGAGGATCTTGGCAAGCTTGACTGGATCAAAGCATGTGTGGAGACCGCAAGGAATATTTGTAAGTTCATATATAATCACACATGGGTCCTGAACCTTATGAGGCAATACACGGGACAAAAGGAGTTGGCTTGCCCTGGGATAACACGCTTTGCTACCAACTTCATCACTCTACAATCCTTACTGTAGTCAAAAGGAGCTTTGAGGCGGATGTTTGTTAGTGAGGAGTGGTCTTCCTCAACATATTCTAAGACAAATGCAGGGGTGGATGTGTCAAGTTGGATTTTTGATGAGTAGGGCTTTTGGGTGCCTACTAACGAGATTGTCAAAGTAAATGTAAAAAATAATACTAATAAGTAATTAGTTTAGTAACATTATATTTTCATTCTTATTTTTATTTTATTTGCTTATTTTTGTTGACTCTTATTATGTCAATGTTTCATAATAATTGTAGGTCACAAAGCCTTTAGTGGTTCTATTACGAGTTGCCGATGAGGAGAAGCCCGCAATGGGCTACATATACGAGGGCATGGATAGGGCCAGAGAGGCCATTAGATCCATTTATGGGGGAATTGATAGTAAGTATCGCCCTATTTGGGAGATCATTGATAGACGATGGCACCTCCAGCTTCACAAGCCCCTACATGCAGCAGCATATTTTCTCAATCCAACATTCCAATTCCGCAAAGAATTCAAGGCGGATGAGGAGGTTTTGAGTGGGCTCTACACAGTCATTGAGCGGATGTCTGATTCTCATGTTGGAGCCCAAATTGTCACCGAGATAGAGATTTTCAGACTTGCACAAGGAGATCTCTTTGCAAGAGATATATGCAAAGATACTCGATTGACATTGCAGCCAGGTAAAAAATTATTAAGAGCATAATAGTAGTTTCAAAATTACCACTTTTCAATCTTTTATATTCAATGTTCATAATATTCACATTTCACAATGAGATTTTTTTTTTTTCTTTTTCTCATCTCAGATGCATGGTGGGAGAGATTTGGTGCTAAAGTGCCAAATCTTTGAAGGATTGCAATTGGAGTGTTGAGCCAACCATGCAGTGCCTCGGGTTGTGAGCACAATTGGAGTATGTTTGAGCACATACACTCCAAGAAGCGCAACAGGTTGTCAGTGCAGAGGTTGAATGATCTTGTTTATGTTCATTACAACTTGCGCCTTCGCCATAAACAGATATTGGGCATTGATTTGTCACCCATCACGTTGGAGGAGGTTGATCCATAGTCAAATTGGATCACTGAGGCCAAGGATCCTGTTTTTACAGATGAGGACCTTGATTGGGTCGACCAGGCGGATCGAGAGGCAGAGGCAGTAGCCATGGCAAAGGAGGAGGATAGAGCACGAGGAGACACCTTGGATGTTGGTTTGGGTGCCATTGAGTCTGACATTGAGACACAGGCAGAGATGATGGCTACAACATCATCTAGGACCTATCTTAGACGTCTATGCAGGAGGACTAATGCTTAGTGATGCAGGCTCCTCTGAGCCATAGACTTATAGCTTTTGTTTTACTTTTGTTATATGTTTCGAACTTTTGATGCCATGGATTTCATATTCCATGAGTATTGTATACATTTCAAAACATTTATATATCTAACTACTTTGACTCTTACTACTATTATTTGTATTAAGTAATTACTTTTTTCCTTCAGCTAAAATTTGCGTTTATACTATGTGATTGATAGATGTTTGTGTATAGGATCATTGTAATGTCCCCATTTTGAGAATGCCCTTAATCTTACCCTAATTTTATGAAGATATCCTTTTATGATAGTTTAGCGTTCAGACTATATTGTTTTCCTCCTTTTCCTGATCAATCATAGGTTAAAGACATCCATAAATCTATTCATTTTTCTATTAAATAATCATGATTACTTTTAAGGCTCAATAATTGTGCAGGCATCATTATTGTATAATCGGATTACAATACCGTAATGTCAATAAAGCAACATATCAGCAGCATTATGAGATAACTAGTAGCATGCTTGATTCATTATCCCCAATGTCATCAATAAAGAATTAGGTAACATAATATCATGCATGAATTATTATTAATTATACTATTATTCCAACCCATGATGTAGTATCAATATCATTATTCAAATGCACAAACATTTATCTAACTTATTATTTAAATTCATAAATACTTATCTCCTTATTGTGAATCAATTATGCAAATATCTGTGTTTCTCCAAGCTACCACTCTGTAGAACCTCTTTATTTCCAGTGAGTGATGCCTTTTCAGATTCCTGCTTAAATAATACATTCATTCCCTTATTGATGCTTATGGCTCCTAAGAACTTTTGGATTTGTTGTTCTGAGATGTATATGTATATATATATACTAAACTCAGTTCCTGATATCTCTTCTAACTTCTTAAATACCTATCTCCATGAATACTGTATACAATATATATCTCCCCCTTTTTATATGTCTATGCCTCATCTATAAGAGAAGCACCTCTCTGGAGTGTGATGACCATCCAAACCGTCACGTCTTTTAGTTACGATTAATTATTATTTGCTAAACATAATCGGCCATCCTACCAAATCACTTCCTTACACTAATCTTTCACTATTTATTGTGAGGGGGTATTAGAGTTTGCTTCACTAATGGGTTCGATCACTACCAATAATTGTTGATTGAAACCGAATACTCAGTTCTGAGAATTGAAATGAACTATACAACTTCCCTATGTAAAGTCACGCCTCTGTGGCAAATACTCCACGCTATCATTTTCTTTTCAATGCACCTCTTGTATTTGTGCGCTAGTGAGTAAATGGTCCAATATCACTTTCGTGATCAAGCATCCGTATTATTGGTGCTACCATCTGAAGTGGCGAATGCAGAGGAGGAAGTATATGCTATGCCTAAGACGGAACTAAAACTCAGCAATCTTTTTACTACGGTGCCCAAAGACTTATTGAATCATAATCCCCAGTAGATATAACGGATAGCCATATTTGCCAATCGATGCGGCCTCCACAATGGTAGAATTCAGACAGGAAGAATGACAAGAATAATATATCGATATTGCCTTCATAAGAAGTATATCCCACCTTACTACATGCCCAAAGTAAAGTATCTATTATGATTTTATATCAAAATATAATAATTGTTTAATTATATTTGATAATAATATTATTTTATGTTTGTCCTTCATATCCATTTTATATATATTTATTATTCATCTTTAAATTGTCAATATTTATATTTTAATATCTATAGTGTATATATAATAATTATGATTGTATTATTATCTCCTGATTACAATTTTATATTAATTTCATATCTTTTAATATTTATTATATTATATTGATTGTGGTGTTTTATATGGTTAACTTATTTATATTAATTTATATATATATATTTTTTATATCATAGTGATTATACTATTTAAATTGTTTAATGTATATATTTTAATATCGATAATATAATAATTATAATTATAATATTGTCTATGACAATTATAATTATAACGATATTCAAGTGTAATTATTTATATATATTTATTTCCTTTTGTATTTACATTTTAGGGTTCCAAATCCGGGGACATGACAATCATAGTAGTTTCTATTTCATGATGTTATTGTGTATTTGAGGTTTATTTACTAAAGGGTGCATGAAACAAGCTTTAAATCCTTAAAAATCTCTAAATTTCTTGGGTTTTTCTATTTGCCAAGTCTTGGGCGAGTCTGAGTCCAAGTCAAAAATCGGCTTGCCGAGTCCGAGGCGAGTCCGAGTCTTGTAACACTGATCTCAACTCTTGAAAGTCAGTTTGGGTGGCCCTAGCCAGCAAGGGCGCCTTTGGCTTTTTGACTTATGATTTTCATGTTGTCAACCTTCGAGAGCGGCCCTAGTTTGATCTTTGTTGTCAAGTGTCAGATTACTCAGTTGTCCTTGTTGACGGTGTCATTGTTGAGATCGATCATAACAGAGAAGATCATCCTGGAGGTAACTAAGCTCATAAGTTGCATCTGACTGCCCAAAAAGGTGGGCGCCTTTCCTCAGTAGGGGCTCTTTTGACCAACACTTAGCCAATTTCTTGGCATTCTTCCTTTAGCTTTCACTGTTAGTTGTTTTCTACTTAATCTCTGCCTCTGATTGCTTGACAAGTCCCGTGGACGTGTAGCTGGATTGATCGTGAAGCCAAGAGAGAACTGAGCGGATGCCATGTATATAGCAGTGGTTGGAAACTTCATTAGGTGCCTCAGATTCAAGGGCACCCCTGTTTGCTATGTTTGTAATGTCCCCATTTTAGCCATATGCTCTTCCGTGTTTGATAGCCTATTTCCGGAAGCCCATAGGCCAGTCAGAAGTTGAAATTAGGGTTTCCACTTTCAGAGGAGGTTTTGAGGACTTGCATGTGAAATTTTCTAATGCATGTCTGGTGGAGCTTTTTGGGTTTTTGGAGAGCTTCGGGATGTGGTAACATGCATGATGAGATATTGACTTGCATTCTTGGTTGTTTCCTCAACAGTTTTGGAGGCTTACATGTTGGTGTTTTACAGTTCTGATTCTGGATTCCTTCTGGGTTTTCAGAGAGCTTCGCATTGGTGTGACATGCAACTGAATTAGAGATCTTTTCCGGACTTACTATTTTTAGTAAGTTGCGATGGCTACTCGGTTTCTGTTCAAAATGAGTTTGGAACAACTTACTATTTTTAGCAGTATGTTATTTTTGGTAAATACTATTTTTGGCATTACTATTTTTAGCAATAGCTTAGCAGTTCAGTGCAGTGGCTATTTCTGGCAAGTCAACTTGAGCAGTTGGTGATTCCAGTATTCTTGGAGTTATTTTTGGCAGGTCAGGGCTTGTATTGGGCGTTCTCTTATGGAGGTAAAATATTTTAATACTTTAGTGAAATTTTGGCTAAGGCTTGGAGGACGAATTATTTGAAAAAGTAATTAAGTTATATTTTAGCATAACTCAATTGGACGCCTAGCCTAGAGGAGATAAATACATTTTATAATGTATTTTGCATTTGATAATTTGGGACGCCCAAGTTAATGTTTTAATTGCAATTTAAATAAGTCATCTCTCTTGGACACCTTATTGAGGAGACATAAGTGATTTTTATTAATATATATTTCACTTATACCTTGGACGCCTAACTTTGAAGATTATTTATATTTTGATAAAGTGAAATGCCTTCATGAAAGGGGACGACTTAGAGAAGGGTCTAAATGAAATGCAAATTGCAAACTAATGAAGTAGAATGTGAATTTGAGATAGGCGCCCTAATTGGAGGGAAAAGTAGGTTTGAATTTGAGGAGAAAAGGTTATAAATAAGAGTGTTGGGCTCTTTGTTTGGCATCCATGAAGAAATTATAATGTTATGCTGTTGAAATGGTGAGTGGTTTGCTTCGAGTAATGCATACCTCCTAGCTTGGACTTGGTTTCTTGCTTGAAAGATAGCAACTAGCTAAGTGAGAAGACTGTTCTTTATTCAGAAGGATAGATTGAGCTTATTGTAATGGGGTCCTATGATGTTTTCTAATGTTTTTGGTGTGTTTGTCAGTTTTTCATGTTGCTGATTTTAGTGTGGCTGAAGTAGGTTTTCATTCGCAACTCTTTAAGCAAATTTTGTTGGCTTCTGGGTATTGGCTCATTCATTTCCTTGGCTCAGGGCACCCCTTTGTGCAAGTTTTGGGATTTTTTCGTGGAGCCATTTGTTTTATCTTGTAGGTCAACTTCTCTCCAAGCCGCACTTTTGCCTGGGAAGTCTTGGAAAGCTTTAGAAAAATAAATAACTATAGTTTGCAGTTCTCTCAGTCCTAGCTTGGTCGCCATCTCTCTAGGGGTCATATGCATTTCGTTTCATGTCATTTGGAGTTGTTTTGAGTGAGTTATGAATATTTTAGTGAGTACTCTACTTTCTATGTAATGAGCCGGACCAATTTTTTTTAATTTTTCACAATTGATTACAATGCAACATGCACCCGTTAAGGTTAGTACAAACCAAAACGTTGCGGAAAGTAACTCTAACCAGAATGTACACCAGGATCCCGATGTGGGCAAGGTGTGAGCATTGGTCAGAGGATCTATGAAAAGCAAACTGAAGGAACTCTAACCAAGAATGGCGCCGAGTGATGGCGAGCATATGGTCAGAGGATCAATGCAATGCAAACTGAAGGAACTCTAACCAAGAATGGTGCCGAGTGATGGCGAGCATATGGTCAGAGGATCAATACATGATGACAGAATGTAACCCTAACCAAGAATGGTGTCGATGGATGGCGAGCATATGGTCAGAGGGTCCCTAAACTACTCAACTGAAAGCAAATAGACGGCAAGCCAGCCTCTTCCACTTATTCAGTGGGAATTACATGTAAATTCAAAATGAAGGGAATGAATTGCTGACAGTACTATTGTTCAGCTTACAGCAAATTAGAGAGCTTGCTAGATATCATAAAAGTAAGAACTTCCAAAGCTATAACAAGATAAGATCCCTCTTCTACAATCACAAACTCTTGAAATATCAACCCCTCGCACAACTAATGAACTTTCTTAAATCTGGTATGACTGATTTGACAGATTTAATGCAGAACAGCAACATAATAACTCACAAAATTGTACATATCTCACTCTAAACACATCCTATTGACGAGAAATCAAATGCAGATTACTAAACTGATATAGGCGCCCAAGATGCAATTCCTAAACCACCCAAAACAAGCCTTATTTATTTTGCACAAACTTCGATGCACTTCAAGATGGTACGGCCCAGCTGAAAGGGCGAATTTCCTCTAAAAAATCAGGAAGACCCAAATAAAATCTGGAAATTGGCAAGAATGGTCGCCCCACAAACAGATTGATAGATTCAATACCCAGAATGATAGCATTTTTATTTCATGAGCTGCGAGCAAATCTTACATTCCTCAATGACATTCAGCAACATCAAAATATGACAGAAAATGTAAACTAGAACTCCCAAAATGCAATGACTCAATTGGAAATGCAATTCAAACCTATTACAATCTAACTTCTCAACTAGTTGCTATCTTTCAAGCAAGAAGATGAGCCCATGCTAGGAGGGATGCTTTCCTCGAAGCGAGTGTCTGAAGACAATTCAGCAGCATAACGGTGTAGAAGACAAAAGATGCCAAATGAAGAGCTGAGGCCTGATTAAATAGACAAGAGAGAAACATCTAGAAGCTTCCAGAAGGTGCCCAAACCCTAATTTCAAATTCACCTTTTCCCTCCAAGGAATGGCGTCCTTTTTCACCCATGAAATATTTCACTTTGTATTTTTCTTTTTAAAATAAAATCAATTCTCTCAATAGGCGTCCCTTTCTTCATCTCAATATTTGACATTTAAAGATATAACCTATCTCTCCATGACGCCTAGACCCTCAAGGTTCCCCTTTTAAAACAACTTAAAGTTGTACTGCTAGGCAAGGGGTATAATATTAAAATATAATATTATAATGAAAATACTTATCTCTCCAAGAATTATGCGCCCAAGGCCAAGAATTGAAGTGCCAGCTGAACCAATTGAAGAAGAGGACCAACTGAACTGAACCCAAACTGTCCACTGCCAAAAATAGAATTTACTAAAAATAGTAAATTCGCGAAGTTGCCCGGAATGCCAAACTGAACACATCACTGCAAAGCTCTCTGAAAACCCAGAAAGAATCCGCAAACAGAATCCCGAACCTCAAGCAACAACCTCCTCAAAACCAGGAAACCCTAATTTCACCATCCGCGTAGCCTACGGGTCTCTGGAATAGGCCAACGGTCAACTGAAACGGTCACAGCTGGGAAGGGGACATTACATTCTAGTTTGCATTTTCAGCTTGTTGGTCTGTCATATTAGATTGGCTAAGTTGGAGTTTTGGAGTGTTCTTTTCACATCTCGTGAGTCTTTGATGATTGGAGATTCATAATAACATTTGCAGCTTCTTGGACAACTCTTCTCTTAGCTTCTTGCAGATTTATTCTCATTGTAAAGTTGTTACAGTATTACTATTCAGCTAATATTTGTATTTTGCAAATTTACTTTGTATTCCCACTTTAGTGGAAGAAGGTTGGCCTCGCCGCTTTGTTTACTTTCTTGCATTGCTATCATTCCCATGATTGTGGAAGAGACAGGCCTCGCTGTCTTACATTTGTACTGCATTCATATTGTTGATCGGCTACACCGTCAAATCACTCCCGCTGAATAAGTGGTCGAGTTGCATCTTTGTATATCCAGCATTTAGTTTTGAATACTAATGATCCCCGATGCCATATGATAGCACCTCACCCACCTTGGGTCTTGAGTGCACATTCTTGGTGTAGGGTTACTTTCCAGTACTAATTTGAGGATTTGCTAACACTGACGGGTGCCATTGTTGAAGTGTTGCAAAAAGTTGAAAAAATTATAAGGGGTCATTTCAATGTTATGCATTGATTTTCCACTAACTGTGCATGCTCTGACGATCAACCGTTGTTGTCGTTTGATATGTCTTGCAAGCTAGCTAACAAGTTTGTTGCGAGGCTGAGTTTCGGCCAAAGAGAGCATTCGAAGACAAGTCTTCTTAAAAGTGACATTAGGATCTTCTTGTTCAAGGGTGCCTTTCTTCAATAGGGGTGCTTTTCCCAAGTGTAACTACCTGTCCTCCTTGGTAGCAAGGCGTTGGTTTTTCCAGAGTTAAGTCATTTTTGGCATTTTCTAATTTTGAGAATCACCTCCATGAGATAGCATCTTTTTGGAGTATTTCCGCCATGGTTTCTTTGTTGAAGCTTTTGAAGCTTAGCTTTCAGCACTTGGTACTTGCCAATCTGCCATTAATGGCTGCGGAGCTCCTAACTTTATTCTTGAAAAATGAAAATAGACCCACCAAAGTAAAACTAACTTTTTGGTGATTTTGACTTGACTAGTGTGATCATGAAGTCAATTCATCCTATCAAAATCATTTTCAATGAATTCTGGCAAGGTTCTATTTTCAAGGGTTTCCCTAAAAATAGAGGCACGGAATCCTAATTTTCAAATTTTTAGAATTTTGCACACATGTTCCTTGACATAAACCCACAAAAACTTTACCTTTTGTTTGACCTAAAACATACTTTTGGCAACATTTTTACATGACTTAGATCATTCTAACAAAAATGTCTCTTAAGAGCAAAAATTTATTTTGGGTATAAAGTGCTTCAATATGTAACTGTAGGGACTAACGACTCCCGCGAACACGTCGAGATATGAAACGGAGAACCAGTTCAATTCCAGAAAGAATGACTGGTATTGCAATGTTTGAAAGTTGGTTTATGATGCTCAAATTCAAGGGCGCCCCTGGCCTACAAGGGTGCAATTGGGTCTCTGAGATACTTTTTGCAATCTGTAACTTTTGATGAAACACTCGAGTTTGACTCTTGCTGCTAGGAGTTGGATGGCTCTGATGTTTGTTTTGATGATCTCATCGCGGAGATTGAACAACTCTGAAGAGATGATCTTGGGAGTTGAAGTTAGAAGACTGCATCTGAGGCCCCAAAAAGTTGGGCGCCTTTTCCAAGGAGGTGCATTTTTCTCAACACTTAGCCAAATTTCCATGTTTTTCAACTTGCCTTTGCCTTCGGTGTTTTAGGCTTGATCTTCATTCACGGGTGTTTGATAGGCCCTGAGAGTTGACTGCTAGATTCATTGCGTAGCTAAAAGGATTTTGAGCAAATCTCTTTAAGAAGACAGTTGTGAAAAATCTCATCTGATTGACCAAAAGGCTAGGTGCCCCTGGCCTGTAGAGGTACATTTGACATTTTGACTTTCATTTTATCCTCTGTTTTATGTGCTCACTTGAACAACTGCTATTGTCGTTTGATATGTCGTGTGGACTAGCGAACGGGTTCATTGCGAAGCTGAAGAAATCAGTTGGAGATAACAAGCTCAAAAATTGAAATTTGATAGGCTTTATTCTTGGGCGCCCCTGGGCTACAGGGGCGCAATTTATGTAATTGATTGCCATTTTGGATGTTTGTTGACCTTCAACCTCTTTTGCCTCTGACGTCGTTTGTCGATGTTTGACAAACCGGATGAATTCGCTTGATGATTTGCTGGAAAGCCATCAAAATTACAAAGAAGATGACTGGTTTTGCAAGTGTTGACAACTGCATTTGCCTTCTCAAATTCAAGGGCGCCCCTGGCCTACAGGGGTGCAATTAGCTCCAAACTTGATCATTTTCTGATGATTTTCGCCTCTTCGTGCCTTGTGATCACTCTGTTGCTAGGCTAAGTTGACTGCGTTGAAGCAGTGCTTCTACTGACGCGAGTACGTGATTGCATTTACCATTTTACATGTACGGACACTGCAAAGCTGACTTGGGTGTAGACTGCAAAGGCATCTCCCTCATAGCAAGGCATAGCATTTCCAGACTTAGAATAATTTTTACATTTTTCACCTTTTAAAAATCCCCTCTGCTACGAAGCATCTTTTTTAGAATCTTTCACCATAGAATCTTTTGTGATGAGTTTGAGGCTTAGATTTCGACACTTGGTACTGGCCATCTGCCATTGATGACCTTAGAGGTCCTAACTTTTCTCTCAAAAAAATGAAGTAGACCCACCAGAGTTAAACTGATTTTTTCTTGATTCTGACTTGACCAATGAATTTGTAACGTGAAATAAGCCAATCAAAATTATTTTGTCAATTCTGGAAAGATCCTATTTTTAGGGATTTTCCTAAAAATAGGGGCCCGAAAGCTCAAAAACCCTAATTTTCAAAATTTGCCAGTATCTTCTAGATAGTAAACCCACAAAAAACCCATGCTTTGTTTGTCCTAAAACTGACTTTTGATGACAATTTTACAAGATTTAGACCATTTTAATCAAAATGCCTTAATGAAGCAAAAAAATTGTTTTGGGTACAACAGACAGGACCTGCCATGACCTCCTCATCCGCCTTAAATGTGTCTGAGAAGTAGAACTTCGGGTTCAAGAAGTAGGCAAAGGCATGTATCGGCTGGTGGAGTTGGTTTGTCCATCTCCAATCAATGGTGCACCAAATGATTTCATATTTCCTTTTGTTGTCGCCATAGTAACGTGAAATGGCCTCTTTGGCCCCATCCATGGCCTCATAGATGAAACCCATTGGCATGCCCTCTCCATCCACCATACGAAGAACCCTCACCAAAGGTTCTATCACCTAAAAAAATGATAACAAATGTTAAATTATTACAAAATTAACCCCTCAAATAAAAAAAACAGCAAATAGATTATCATGTATAATTTTATTTTTTTGTGTTTGTTACTTACCTTAATCAACTCCTCTCCATTTTTGATGAATGTGTCATCAAAAACTATGCTTACAATCCTCTCCCCTTCAGGTTTAGTGGAAAATGGGGACTCCCTCCAAGCATTGGACACAAACATTTGCTTGAGATGACCAATGGCACCAAGAATGCTTTGCAATGTGAGGAAGTGGCTAGTAAATCGTGTCACTTCAAATCGCACAAGGTCCTTTCCATTTGTGAATTTCCTCATCAAAGAAAGCACCCAAGTATGGTTGTAGATAAATTTTGTAACATTTTTTGCATCTTCAACCACACTTTTGACCCATCCAATCTTCCCAATGTCCTCTAGTAACAAGTCCAAGCAATGTGCAGCATAGGAGACCATGCAATTGTGGGATACCTCTCCATAAGTAGTCTACCTGTAGCTACATATGCAGCTGCATTGTCCATGATAATTTGGACAACATTATCAACACCAACCTCCTGGATCACCCCATCTAATAAATTGCATAAAGTCTCAACATTTTTTACTTCATTGGAGGCATCTATTGATTTTAGGAACACCAATCCACCATTAGAGGCCACTAAAAAGTTTAGGAGAGTCCTATTTCATCTATTTGTCCACCCATCAGATAAAATGCTGCAACCTTTTCTTCGCCAAAATTTCTTTTGCTCATCAACCACAAGCCGTGTATTCTTTACGGCTTCCTCTAGCAATGGCCCACTCAAATCTTTAGTTGTTGGGGTCTTAAACCCCTTACCTGCAACTGTAAGGGCATTCACCAAACCTTCCCAATATGGATTGCTCGCCACATTGAAAGGTAAATTATTGTAGTACCAAAAGTTTGTTGTTGCCATCCTAGCTTCATGATGTTTTTCCTTATTCCAACCGGTACCTTCAAGTGAAGGTTGTGCTCCTGGAACATTATGTGGAATAAAGTAATTTGGTCCTAATGAAGGATCCTGGCCAACACTAGCAGTAGAAAAAGAACCCTTGGGACTCTCACCAAAAAGATGAATGTGGATGACGGATGCTTAGACTTGGAGTACCATGGGGTATAGATGGTGTAGAAGGGGATCCATTCATCACTGTTGCTAGTTCATCCTTTGTTTTTTGTCTTTCATCTTTTTTCATCTCATATTCAGCAAGAAGGGCCTTTATCTCTCTAATAATCTCAAGAGTCGACCTAGGGCATCCCTCCACATTTTGCCTAGGTATTATTGCAAGGTTGTATTTTAATTTGTTTATTCCTCATGTCATCCATTTGTTGCATTTGGTGCATGTCACCTCACCCTTTTTATTTTCTGGTATCCCATACTTCCATGCAAGGTCTTTTCTTGTTCCCCCCGGGTTTGAAGATGACATTGTTATTTGAAGTTCAACATGAAATTTTTTTTTAGCAAAGGTTTGGTTAAAAATCAGCAAATAAATGAGATTCAAACATTTGCAAAAAAATAAAATGCAAAACCAAGCTAGAAATAGTAGGAATTTGGCTATTAAGGGAAATAGAAAAAAAAATTGGTAGCATTTCCCCTTATTTTTCTTCATTTTTCTGATTTTTAATTGAAGAAAACAAAAAAAAAAAAGAGCTGCTAAATCACTTACCTAGATCTATTATGATCTCTTTAGCTCGTCTTCTCAGCTTCTTCCAAGTTCACTTCAAGTTGCAAACCTGTATTTGCCAAAGTGGAGGAGTGAAATAAAGAAAAAAAAAAGCAAGTTTTAAAGGCTATAAACACGTCCCAGCCGTCCAAGAGAGTCCCTGCATGGGACTTGCGAGTCCTAAGATCGGACTCAGGAGTCCTGTGTAGGGACTCTCCTAGACTCAACTCCCGAGTTCTCACTGAGTCGACTCAGCTAACCAGTAGACTCCCGAGTCCGTCGAGTCTGCGGCGAGTCTGGCAGAGTCTTCGAACTTTTCTTGTAATTATGTGCTCCAATACAAAATCTACAACCACCTTGTTGGTTGCTCTCCTAGTTGGGATAGCTTCAATCCATTTTGTGAAATAATCATTGGCTACAAGGATCCACTTGAATGCACCACAAGACTTCTTTGTGATCTCACCAATAAAGTCAATTGCCCACTATTGGAATGCAGTTTCCACAATCATGGGCCTCAAAGGTGATGTTCCAGCAGCTACGATATAAATAGCATAATCCATTAGAGATAGTGGGAATGGTACGACAGGCAGGTTAAAATGGTCTAATAATTTATTACATACTCAAATAGTCCTTTGCAACATTAAACTTGATATTTTGAAATTTGTCTCTGAAAGAGACTGCACAAATTTCACAAAATCTGCCTATAGATGCAATGTGAGAAATCTGTATGATCTCTCCAACGAGTTGGCTAGGGTAGATTTATTGCACCAATGAAACCAATCACCCTTAGGGTTTTCGTCCTAGGGTTCGAATTCTAAAAGCTATCCAAAACATAAGATAGAATAATATTCAAATTTCAAACATAATACAAATGAGCTTCCTTTTTCACTTTTGTATGTAACTCCTCATTAGCTTTTCAAATTCCCGCTTTTTGATAATTAAATTAAACCTAAGAATAATAAAGTGACTATTTTTAATATTTCATTAGTAACCACAAAGTCACTTGATGAACTTAATTTAATTAATTAATTAATAATATCCTTGAAATATGTTGGAAATGGACAATATTAAATAATTAATTAAAGTATTTCCTTAGCTCCGACATTAGCCTATAGGAATAAAAAAGGCTAATTAAGTCTCTCCTACTTAGGCATCGAAAGGGGACATTACGGTATCTCCTTATTTTTCAATCATGATCAAAGCACAAGAGAATAGGGTTATGGTTATGTTGGCGTTTCAATTCACACCTCTGGAGTGCGTATTGGAAATGGACAGCTATGCACAGTATTAACTGCTCTTCAAATTAGGAGGGGAAGCTCCCTTTTTTGCTGATATGTGTAAAAAGTAAAGTATTCTAAATTCCTATCTTTTTGATTTAGCTGGTAGAGGCACAAGGTTATAAAACCATATACATTGCAGCTAAGGTTTTCTTTGGTTTTGTACATCTTAACTACAACTAGGCTAACGCTAAAACTATCCTATTTCCTCAAGAAAAACAAAGCATGAGGACCTAGGAGCAATTGGGAATGGTAGATGATAAACTCTATCTCAAGATTCCCAAGGCGGTAAAATAGTCTATCTGAGGTGTAGGCTGAAATAAAGGTTATTGGAAACAAACATAGAATGGTAAGCTAGTTCTCAGGATTCCCAAGGAGGTAAAATACTTTATCCGAGGTGTAGGCTGAAAAGAAGATTACTATAAACAACACAAACGATAATCTTTATCTCCAAATTCCTAGGGAGGTAAAATACTCAATCCAAGGTGTAGATATGAAAGAAAGATTATTAAAACAGAAATGTAAATTTGGGACAGAAAATTGCATAATGAGACACACACACAATAGACGATCAAACTAGCTTTATATTAAATAAAGTGAACCAATACAGAATAGCAATATTGCATGGCAAGGTGGGCAAAACAATTTGTTATTACAAGAAAAAGTTAAAAAAATAATGAGCAAGCTTGCTCTTATTTATAGAAGCTTGAAGGAGTAGGGAACACTAAAATCTCCTTAAGTTAACATCAATCTTGCAATCATGCAATATTTATTATTAAGTCTAAATATATGCAACTTAACAGTTAACTGAAAAAACTACCTCAATTAACTAATTCTAAACTAAACTAGAACTCCATATGTACATAGATGACTCCAAAATAGACATGCAATGATATGTGGGACAGCGAGTTAACTTGGAAAGAGGCATCAAGTTAACTGATGTGTCTAATGTCTATCTTGAAAAGGTGGGATGTCCATGACAAGTAGTTCACTGGCCCTGATCACGAGCAATCAATTCCTCCAACAAGTTGTTAACTACATCACCATCCGAAGCACTAATACTCCTCTAAAGTACTCGATGTCTTCACACCATCTCTTCACCGTCTGTGATCTGACTCTGCAATTCTCTTCCATTCTTGGCCGCCTCATCAAATTGTGCTGACATGGCTACAAGTTGACTCAACTAATAGCCAGCTGAATCACTGCTAAAAATGCTACGGATGAGCTTTTGAAGCTCTGACTGTACATCGGCAAGCTCGATGAATTCACCACCCTCACGTTGATACTGGCAAGGGACTTGTGACATGAAATTTCTTACGAACTGGAGTGCACTTGTCACCTTTTCTCTGCTCTCGATCAATTCTGCAGGAATTGTTTCATGTGTTTTTACCTTGAAGATTTGTTGTTCTCTCCAAGTAAAAATTGCTTCCTTATCCTCTTTTGTTGTAACTGAGTCATATGCCATCTTCAAGTGAGAGATCATGATCTCATTTCGTGCTTTGTCAACCGCTATGTCTTGCTCCAATTCCTGAATTTGTAGGTGAAGTTCGTGGGCATTGTACCTCAACTAGTACAACTCTAAAAGTATGAAATGACTCCTTGTGACAAACTCTTCTTCCCAGTCTTTCAGGCGCTTCCCATATACAACCAACTGACTTAGCTGATTTTTTTCTGCTAGTAACTCTAACATCTGTGGGAGCAAGGTGGTGAGATTTTCAATGTTGTGCATAAGGTTGGAGATATATTGGCAAAGCTGCTGGTTTTCAGCCTTGAGGGCTGCTTTATCTTCACCATCCTTTGTCACTCTCTCCTTTATGTTTTCCGTCGCAACTTCGAGGAGATCTATATCTGCTTGGCATGTGCTTTTGCCAAGGTTGACCTTTATTATAGTGAAGTCATCAACTTCGACTTCATCCAAGGACTTCATCCAAGTTTTTTTTAATGTTCCCCCTTAATTTTTTTTACTTTTTTACACAATAAAATCAGCACCAAACCACTGATTAGCGTTAGCTCCGAAACAAACCAGCTTGCAAATAACCCTCACCAAGATCCCAGTGTGGGCGAGGTGATAACATATGGTTTAGGGATCATTAGCAACAAAACTGAACTAAAAGTACATTCATCTGCTAATAGCAGGCATCCACAAGGCAACGGGGATACTCCACTTATTCAGTGGGAGAGATTATTACAAAATGAAAGGTGGCAAGTCAACCATGAATCCTCACTTCCACTTATTCAGTGGGGGGAATACATTCCACACTACCACTTATTTTTGTGGGGGGAATACATTCCACACTACCACTTATTTTCGTGGGGGGGAAATAACAACAATGAAAGATAACTATTTTAAATTCAACCACTTCTTCGTGGGAGTGTACACAAACATTAAATTGCAGCAATAATAAAATAATAGTTGTTAGTACTACTAACTAGCTTTACAAATAAGAGTTTTGGCTGCAACCATCAAGAGATATTCAACAATAACATCAAGGAGTTAAGAGTATAAACATCTAACTGATACAATGTGATAATGATATGGAAATTGAGCTCAAACAACTAAGAACTGGAAATATACCAAGTCTGATCAGAAACAACATATACAAAAAATCAGACCAGCAACATCAAAACTCACAGAAATGGACGCAACTTCTCTGAAACAGATCGAAATGCCCTCAAACCACAGTCAATCAACAACTAAGAGCTAGGCGTCCAAACTCCTCTAAAAAATCGAGCCAGAAATAGAAAGGAACAATAGGCACGAGTTCCAATGCACTCCAAGAGATGTAATAGCCTCCAAGAAGGATTGACCTTCTCTCAAAAATCAGAAACTCAAAGATAAAATCTACAAACTTGTAGAAATGGGCACCCTCCATAGTTGCACAGCTTGGGCCAGTACCCAAAATGAAACAAAATCAATGGCAAAGCTATCAGCAGAAAATCACTTCATCCATGATGTTCAACAGCAGAAATAAACAAGTTATACAGTAGCAACCTATTTATAGATTTCAGAAATTATGCCCAATCTGCACTTTTGTGTGAAGCATAGTCCCAATTAACCACCTAAGAAGTCATAGTTTCAGGCCCGAAGGATGGATTGATTTGCTAAGCTTCCCCTTAGCCAGGTTCTGGATTTTGTTGTTGATGAGACTGAAATACCAAGCAATATGAACCCTAGGTGCCACCTCTAAGCCAAACTAACAGCTACGAGTCTCCACTGGAAGCTCCCAAATTCCAACGCCACACCTAGAATGGTATGGCTAGTTGCAAGGATGGTACGACCAGCAAATGGAAACCCAAACAGCAAACAAACTACCACAAAACTCCTTCAATTTGCCACTATAATATTGATATGCAATAGCCTCCTTAAACTGAAATAGAAACTTCACAAACTAGCAATCTCCAAATAAAACTCCAGGCAAGGTGTCCAACACCAAGAGTTTGCAATCTAACCAAAATACCTCAAATTTGTCTCTAAAGAGACTTTACAAATTTGTTGAATCCAACTATGAATGCACTGTGAAATACCTCTAAAATATCTCCAACAAATACTAGCCAGAGTAGATCTTTCACTACCGTAGCCAATCTTCTTCGAGAGGGTTTTCGTCCTTAGGAAGGCTGAGATGTACCAAGTCCAAATCTCCAAAACCACGCAGGGTTTTCTTAGAGAGAAATATCAAAAAATAATAAACTCCACATAACCAAATGAGCTTTCATAACCTCTGTTTATACTTTTCCCCCAAACTCTCCTAAAGCTTCTATTTAAAATTCACTTTTTAATTTAACTACTCTTTAGTTCCAAAAAAGACCTTTTTATTAAAATAATGATAATTTGACATGTAAGGTCCCTATTTAATACATCCATGATTTAAAACATTTCATCCCAGTTCTGACGAGCTATAACACTAAGGTGCCCCCTTAAATATTTTAATTAAAATAACGACTTTAGAGAATTTAATTAAATATAGCTCATTAATACATCCAAATTATGGAAACAGTTGAAATGCATCAGAATCGAAAAGTGATTGTGCAAGAGTGATCCCGATGATGAAAGATGAACGGACCTGATTAGGTGACTTACTATAAATAGATTATCCCTCCAAGAATCTTGGAGCCCAAATCAAAAGCCAAAATAACATCCGAAAGCATCGTAGAACTCCTCTAAATCAATTGAGTTCACTGGTAACATCAAATTACCCCTTTGATCAGGCAAACACAAACTAGAAAGTCATCTCCAACTGCAGAGCAAGAGAACCCTAAAATGGGGACATTATAGTCCGCCCTTCCCAAAAATTGCTTGTCCTCAAGCAATGCCAATACAACCTTGCAATAATTGAACTAAGCCAAACTGAAACCAAGAATGATCCCATGGTCCCAAGTCAACCTAAGAGATTTGTAGTACCATCCTCTCAAGGCATTGACTTGCAAGGTACCAACACAAGAGACCTCTTGAAAACCACCGATGAGAAAAGGAATCAGATATTGCAAGGGCTCGGTCAACCCCTCGGAGAATTGCTCTTCTAGTAAACCAATCCAAGGCACCATAGGAACAAACTCAAGAAAGTCAACATTGGCTCTCTCGTTCCCAACAACTACTAGTCTACCACCCAATGTGATCCCAAGGTTCCAAGTTAATCTCTGAAAGGAATCACCACATTGACACTGTGCCACTCTGATCATAACTGTCTGACCATCATACCCATGTTGTATTCTCCTCCCTTGGAACCTTGAAAAGTAATCATCATTAAATCCCATATCCTGAAAGAATTGAAATCCACACCAAGAGGCATATCCTGCCAAGGCATCTCAGTGAAGTCCAAAGCTGCAATCTCCCTGCTATACTCGATCCTAGGCAACGAAAAAGAAAATCTTCCCAACCATAACATCCTCAACATATCCCCTCATGTTGTCCCTAGAATGAAGTCGATCAAACACTGTCAAGGGGCTGGTAAAGAAGATATTGGAAAAATAATCTCTAAAATTAGCCATCCAGGAAAGACCTTTGCGGCTTACATACTGAAAAGATATCAACGACGTCTAACCTCCAAGTGTCAAAGGAAAAAACCTGAATACTCCAACACACCTAGCATACCGAAAAATCTCCCACAACCGGCTGCACCATAGCTTGCAAGAGCTCAAAATCCATCTGCCCATGGACTGAAGTCACCATCATCAATGTGGAAAGGCAAGGACAGCGATCAACAATATGAAATCCTTTTGAAAACATAGGAGTCGGAAGTATGGAAGTAGCTGAAAAATCATCTCCTATGACTAGATCAGCTCTACCCATCAATGCAAACCACCAATATCTCAACTACTGGTCTGAAGAAGCCCACCAATGCATCTGTGTGACATGAACTGTAGTTCAATGTAAACTGATTGGAAAGTGGGCAGTAGTATCACTACTGAAATTCAGCTCACAATTCCAATTCTAACTCAACTCCATAATGTTGGGGACTGTACCTAGCTTCCAAATCCTATGATCAACTCCTATCTCATCAGTGGAATCAGAAAGAGCTCCATCATCCAACTCGAAAAGTGGATTATCAAAAGAAGATTCAGTATCCATCTCAAACAATGGATTATCAACTAGAATGCTATCATCATCCTCATGCTCAACCCAATCCCCCTGCTGGTCCAAACTCCCAGTTTTTTATTCCTTTGGGAAGGGCATAAGATCATAATCTTTTTGAATGCTATCAAGCTCTTCAATTACCTGCTTGATTTCTTTATCCCTTTCTCTATTCTCTTGTTCCCTGAATTGTTTGGCCACATAAAGCTGATCTTCTACTTCAAGTAATGCATTTTGAGTGTTGCCCAATGAGTTTTTGGTTGATTTAAGTTCATTGGTGAGCTCTTCAACCTTAACCCTTAATTCCTAGGATGTAGATATAGCCTTATTCGCAATCTTAGTAGCGACACTCTATCTTTGTGTAAAGTCCCCTATCCAATTTGCCCCAGACTTCGCTTATTATTTGCCAATTAGGGTTAGGATTTCACTTTCTCAAATGAATGTCCTCTTTAATGAAGTACTTCTAGATTAAAACCTGCATTCACAACATAAACAATGTTTTTACACACATGCATATATCTATTAGCATTAGCATCATGATATAAACATAATCGCAAAGCAGTTATTAAGACATATGAGAAGTGGCATGGGTAGATCTGCCCGAAGCCCTTGGCCTAGTCCAAAGGTTGTAAACTACAACCCTCCCTTCTCAGCGACTTGTACCTACATTCTCTACCCACATGGGTAGATCCGCCCAAAATCCTTTGCCAAGCCCAAGAGGTTGTTATCTACAACCCTCCCACCTAGGTGACTTGTACCTGCTTTCTCTACCCATGTCATCACCTTAGAAGACACTTGACCTACTGGGGGAAGCCAGCGGAGCTTATAAGTGGTCTAGGCCTACCACCCCTCCATGGCCCACCCATGCTTTTGGATTGGGCGGAATCTTAAGAGGAACTTCCACCCCTCCATGGCCCATCCTTGCCTTGGGTTTCGGGGGTAGAATCTTAAGTGGGGTTTTTAGGCACCACTTTTCTCAAGCCCTTCCTCCCTAGTAGGCTTGCAAACACTTAGAAGACAATCTTTAAGCAATCAAATACATTTGTATTCACTATGGATTCCTATCAAATCATTTCATAGATCAATTATAATTATGATGCTATTAAAGAAACCATAATCACTTCATAGAACATTATAATCATGATATTACTAAAGAAAACATTGCACCAGTAATCAGATTAGCAACATCTATTATGCATATTAATACTAGAAATGCTATGCAACTCTCTTACCTTTCTTCCCAATTGACTTGTTCTTCATACTTAGAAGATATTCTTAGTGTAGATCAAGTAAATAAAAATCTACTATCCATGCTTATTTAAAATATCATAATTACTTATAAGGCCTAATAATTGCTGCCAGCATCGTTATTGCACAATCATAAATAATATATATATCATTATTTCTAATTGATTTCAATTTACAATAAATACTTGGGCATATATATATATTCCACTTGATATATATATATATATATATTTATAATAATATTAAACTTACAGCTCCCATAGATTCTTGACAATATATTTTATTGTTACTTTCCATCTGCTGCGTGTACAGATCTCTGATTGAGTAATATACTAATTCCCTCAATCCTGGTTTCCGAATCATATTATTTCCTTCTGCTGGTCCCCTTATCCTCCGATCTGTTCTCCTTATTATATCTTGATATTTTAATTGAAAGGATGTGACTCTCTTTAAGAGAGATGTCGTTCCCCAATAGACAACCCATTTCATAAAAGACAAACTTTTTGTCCTTTCCTAAGGGCTGCTTTACTAGGACGATGGATGTTAATGTTTGCTTATATTAATCATACAAATCGCTGCACTCTATATTTCTGCCTTATAAATCCATGAAATCGCTGCTTGGTATTTATTCATTTCTTTAGACATAATCTTCATCAGATATTAATAACAGCATAATCTTATCTATGGTAATTGGATTTATAATGTTATTTTAGATGGTCTTTAATTATATATTTATTATTATTTTTTTATAAGTATATTATTTTATATTTACATGTTTTATATTAATATAGTCTATATTTATTGTTTTATTAGTTTTATGTACTTTATTTAATATTTATTACATTATAATGGTTATAATAGTTTTTAAATTTGTATTTATATTTTTACTATTTATACGGTTATTTATTATATTTATTTATTTGCTTGAGTTTTTAGTGTTGCAATTTCGGGTACATGACACTTTGATAATATTCAAATAGGCTGATTTCATGTCTCCCATTGCGCTCTTAATGTTTTGCAAATCAGCAAGGGAAACAATTTGTTCACACTGATTTCTTGGTATCTTTTGGATGAGATTTTCAAGAAGACTCTTCATGTCATCCAACTTAGATAATGTTTGCACTTCATTTTCAACTGACACCATTAATTGTTTCTTCCAAGTTTCCTCATTAATGTCAAGACCACACAAGTTTAGTGATCTGCTGGTATAATGCATATAAAAATCAGAATTTCCTTCGTACCTTGCAATGGTGTTACCATGGCTGCCCCAAGTCTCATGTGCCTCTTCTTCAAAGCTTGCAAGGCTGAGATGGACCAAGTCCAAATCTCTAGAACCACACAAGGTTTTCTCGGAGAGAAATATTAGAAAATAACAAACTCCACATAACCAAATGAGCTCTCATAACCTCCTTTTATACTTTTCCCCCAAACTCTCCAAAAGCTTCTATTTAAAATTCACTTTTTAATTTAACTCCCCTTTAGCTCCGAAAAGGACCTTTTTATTAGAATAATGATAATTTAACACGCAAGGTCCCCATTTAATACATCCATGATTTAAAACAATTCATCTGGGTTCCAACGAGCTATAACACTACGGTGCCCACTTAAATATCTTAATTAAAATAACGACCTTAGAGAATTTAATTAAATATAGCTCATTAATACATCCAAATTACGGAAACAATCAAAATGCATCAAAATAAAAAACTGACTGCACAGGAGTGATCCCAATGATAAAAGATGATGAACGGACCTGATCGGGTGATTTACTATAAATAGACGCTCCCTGCAAGAATCTTGAAGCCTAAACTGGAAGTCAAAAATAACATGTAAAATCATCGTAGAACTCCTCTAAAACAACTGAGATCGCTGGTAACATCAAATTACCCCTCTGATAAGACAGACACAAACCCAGAAAGTCATCTCCAACTGTAGAGCAAGAGAACCCTAAAATGGGGACATTACAATAATACAAGTGTCTCTTATGACAAATTCACTAAATGTGTAAACGACTCATCTCAAGGTTATGTTAGTTGTCATAGGTATATTACTCAAGTTATTATAATCAAATTACCCTTTTTTTGTACATGATTACATGTAGACTTTAGGACTTCCTTACATCATGATTTTGTATCATTAACACTATACCATGCACATAACATGACTTATTTCATCATGAATATTTTCTATTGAAAAAATTGTATTTACAAAAATTCACGAAGTTGAAAATATGAGAGTGCAAAATGAGGACTAACATTCCTTTCCTTAGACCCATACATAGGAACTCTAGAAATATTAAGGATTCTAATTGGCAATGTTTTGGCCCAAGAGCTCTATCAAAGAATCATTTTCCTTTTTTGTCGTCTAAATGAAGTTGTTTTTATCTAAACAATATTCAAGATGTTGATGTTATAAGCAGCTTAGGTTTGCTTCTTCCAACGCACCCACTTCAAGAAGATTCACAAATTAAATGTTTAGCCTAAGCGGCTATTTAATTTATATGGTATTGATTAATTATCATCTTAGGGCCGACCTTACTTCATACTTTGTAATTTAATAAAGGAGGCCGACCTATCTCAGGTTCTTTATTGCAAATTAAATTATTCTTGGAGGGCCGACCTACTTGTAAAGTTATCTTATGTTGCATCTATAAGCAAGGTCGCACTTGTCATTTATCACAACAAGTTCATCCGATTCATATCAAGCAAGTTATCAAGTTCGCATTTTTTTGTATAAGGAGTTCGCTCTATCTCAGCAAATCAATATTGAGGAGAGATAGCAATTTCTGTAGAAGAGCAGATTGTTGTTCTTTGAAGGCTGAGATCATCTCCTGTAACAGCAGATCAACAGATGTAGCAGCAGATCGGTTACAAGGAGAAACATATTCATTTGTATCATTTGCATCTAGGAGAGGTGCTATTCATTGTATTACATAGGCATTGTGTTATGCCTGAGTTGTAAGCAGATTTCTGCCTTTATTCTACATCATACAAGAGATTCATTTGCTGGGTTTTTCCAGGGTATCTTTGTGTGTTCATTGTCTTATGTGTTGCAATTCCATTAAGTGCTTTCATTAATTAATCTGATCTAAGAAACACTAACATGGTATCAGAGCGGGTGTGAAAAAGATCGTGATCAGATTTCAGTTTGCAACACTCACTTTATTCTTTTTCAGTCTATCTTCTAAATTTCTCAAGATGGTGAACGGTCTGAAAATCGAGGATAGACTCGAAGGAATTTCGAACTACACGTCATGGAGGTTCAGGATCATGCTCACATTGGAAGAGAATGATTTGGCTGAGTTTGTGAAAACAAAAGTTCTCGAACCTAAGGAGGAAGAAGAGAAGTTGCAGTGGAGGAAGAAAGATACTAAGGCAAAGAAAGTGTTGGTTGATTCCGTCAAAGATCACATTGTTCCGATTGTCTTCAAGTTAGATACTGCAAGGGAGATGTTCAAAACATTGGAAGAGATGTACAAAATCAACAACACCAGTCGTGCCCTAACCTTGAAGCAACAACTACTTCACATTAAGATGGCAGAAGAAGAGTTTGTCATCACCTACTTCATGAAGATTTCCGAATTAAGAGATCAACTCTCTACCATTGGTCATATTGTTGATGACAAGGATTTGACCATGATTGCTCTCAATGGTCTTCCGCTTTTATGGGAGTCGTTTATTCAAGGAATTAGTGCAAGATCTAAACTTCCCAAGTTTGATCGATTGAGGATTGACTGCATTCAAGAGGAGTCAAGACTAACGGCAAGGGGCATTGGTCAAAGTTCAAAGAATGAAGATTTACATGTTCTCGCCTCTCATTCATCGAAGAAAGGATTCTTTAAGAGGAATCGAGATAATGGGTCAGATGGTGCTCCTGCATTCAAAAAGAAGTGGGACCTTTCTCGTGTTCAATGCTTTAAATGTGACAAATTTGGTCACTATGCGAGGGATTGTCCTACCAGGCCTAATCAACATGCTTCATTTGCGGATGTGATTGAGATCTCTCCCCAAAATGATTCTAGTGAATTTCTACTCTAGTCATGGGCCTATGTTCAAGCTGTGAAGGTTGTGTACTAAGCGCAAGAACAACATGTCATACGGTATCCACTCTTCTGAATATTTAAGAGATAAGTATTCTTTGTTTTTTATTGTATTTACTATTCTAAGGTAAAATTCAATTTGTTGAGTTATGCAAATCTGACATTATTTACTTAGGATTATGTGTGACTAGTAAATAGTGATCACTGTAGTAAGATTCTTTAGATTTATTCATTGCAAGTAGGATCATGCCAATTTGTGAAGTTTGTCTTTTGTTTTGCTGAGATTAGCTCTTCTGTGAAATTGAAAGAAAGACATGTCATGATTAATGAATTAATTATCTATTATTCAGGAGATTTTAAAATCCATGAGATAAGTATTGCATGGTTGAATAATGTTCATGAATTGTTTTGTAATTATTAAGAGGCTCTTACATTGAGATATCCTGAGCATCTAGCAATCTGCATCTGGAAAGATTGGATATCGAAGTCTTACCAAATGAAGAAATGATCAAGCTTGGAGTCATAGCTTGCAATCATTGGACTACATTAATGGCTAGAGATATCTCTTGAAGTCAATGTACCTTTCAGGTTGTCATTGTGTTCAAACTGTGAAGGGTATGGATTGATTTGAGCTCAAGTACAACGTATCATGTTCAACATTTGGACCTATCAGAATAGTTAAAAAGATAAGTATTCTTTGGTTGCTGAGTTATATCATTTATTTATTCTTTGGATCTTGTAATTAAGAGAGATAGTAGATTCTCTTGAATTGTGTTGTGTTCACTGACATAAGATCTTTGGAAAAATTTCATTCATGATATAACTTGTTCGATTCTAATCTTGATATTTCTTTGGATAATTATGGATTGCTAGTAATCTCTATCTAAAATGCTTCCTGGACAGGTTTAGGGGGAAGAAGATGATAAGAGATTACTTAGTGATGAAAAGCTTGAGGCATCTTGTGAAGAAGTCATGTCAACCAAAGAAATGATCAAGAGGGAGTAAACACTAGAGGGACTGAGTTGATGGCTAGAGGGAGTACATCTCCAGAAGTCTTCTTTGCAATCTCTGAAGCCAGGATCGAGAGGGAGTCTCAGTATCAGTGTTCCTTTGTTTAATGAGTTCTTCTTTGAGAGAAGTTCGAGGTGAAATCCCTTGATAATGCAATTCTCTATTGAGAGAGAGTTGAGGTGCAAGCCCTTGATAATGCAATTCTCTATTGAGAGAGAGTTGAGGTGAAAGCCCTTGTTTCCACCCTCTGGGAGAGCCATGGTGGATGTCATGTGTGTGACTCCATGACAGTATCACGTGAGGGAATCTGTGATGATTTTTGTTAATACATTTCTCTTTGAGATTTGAGGTGAAAGCCCTTGTTTCCACCCTCTGGGAGAGCCATGGTGGATGTCATATGTGACTCCATGACAGCATCACGTGAGGGAATCCGTGATGATTTATTTGTGCTTGTGTATCACTCTCTGGGAGAGCCATGGTGAAAGTCACGTTGAGGTGACAATATCACATTAAGTGATGAGCACTTGTTCATACCATCTATGGAGGTAGCCATAATGGTTGGTATCACAATGAGGTGATATCTTATTTTGTTTTCACATTGAGATGATGTGTTTTGTGCAGGTGGAAGTATCATCCCTAGCTGAGAGGGAGTGTTGATGTTATAAGCAGCTTAGGTTTGCTTCTTCCAACGCACCCACTTCAAGAAGATTCACAAATTAAATGTTTAGCCTAAGCAGCTATTTAATTTATATGGTATTGATTAATTATCATCTTAGAGCCGACCTTACTTCATACTTTGTAATTTAATAAAGGAGGCCGACCTATCTCAGGTTCTTTATTGTAAATTAAATTATTCTTGGAGGGCCGACCTACTTGTAAAGTTATCTTATGTTGCATATATAAGCAAGGTCGCACTTGTCATTTATCACAACAAGTTCATCCGATTCATATCAAGCAAGTTATCAAGTTCGCATTTTTCTGTATAAGGAGTTTGCTCTATTTCAGCAAAACAATATTGAGGAGAGATAGCGATTTCTGTAGAAGAGCAAATTGTTGTTCTTTGAAGGCTGAGATCATCTCCTGTAACAGCAGATCATCAGATGTAGCAGCAGATGTAGCAGCAGATCGGTTACAAGGAGAAACATATTCACTTGTATCATTTGCATCTAGGAGAGGTGCTATTCATTGTATTACATAGGCATTGTGTTATGCCTGAGTTGTAAGCAGATTTCTGCCTTTATTCTACATCATAGAAGAGATTCATTTGCTGGGTTTTTCTCCCTCATGAGGAGGGTTTTCCCAGGGTATCTTTGTGTGTTCATTGTCTTATGCATTGCAATTCCATTAAGTGCTTTCATTAATTAATCTGATCTAAGAAACACTAACACAAGATTTTTTTTTTTGCATAACTTTGTTTTGAATTACAATCAAGTATATTGATATGTTTGTAAGGTGTGTATATATCATTGCAATCTTTGCATTACTTGGGAAATGTGCATAGTAAACTTAGTGTGAAGCTAGTTCAATAATATATATATATATACAATATCTTTATGATTTTTGCAGAACTTTTTCATTTTTGTGTTCCTCCCATATATCGATAGTAAATTTTTAAAAAATATATATTTGTAACAATCATTGAAGAAATATTATCTACAGATCATCACTTGGTAGCAATACTTGCACATAATTATTATAGATACTATTTTGGTTTGTAACATTGTGCATGCTTTTGTTATGCATGACTGGCTACCCTATAGAATAGCAAATGTTATTAAGAGTCTAATCTTTCTTTACACGTCTCTTAAATTAGCAAGATAACTTTATCACAACATACTTGATAATTTTAGTAGTTTTTTGCTAAGCTATGTCTAATATAAAAATATTTCATGTGCAGAGCTTACTCTCTCTAAGAAAGTACTCAACATGGGTCAACTCAATGAGGTTCTATCTCACCATATGATCCATCTATTGTCCCTATCTTAGGAAAATAATATAAACTGAACACTTTTTACATGAAAAATGTATAATTAAAAAAAATGATTTTGATTTTTTTTTCTTCCATGGGAACTATAATTTTTATTTCCAAAGCACCTTTTTTAAATTTAACACAATGTTCATGTTTCAATTAGGAGAAAATTATATAAGAAGTGTATAGCAAAAATATCTTCTTGGTATTGACTTGGCAAACTAATAGATTAAGGTTTTTTGGATTAATCAAGAAAAATTTGGGAAAGTAAAACAGTAGAAAAAATCTTAAAAATAGAGAAAAATTTGCTTTTTAAATTTTTTTTGTCAAATTACAATTAAATTGAATTTTATAAATAAATGTAACCAAATATGAACTAACCTCTACAATCTCATTCATCGAAACCTAGAAGCTATGCTCATCAAAAATCCAATCAACCATGCCAACCCCTAAATTGGTTTTAGCAAATGATGATGTAGATCACTCCTCACTAACAAACATGTGCTTTAAAGCAACTTTTCATTGAAGCAATGATTGCAACATGATAAAATTTGTTGCAAAGTGTGTAATTCTAGGAAAATCTAACTCTTTGTTTGTATATTTTATTATCAGGTTGAAGATCATGTAATGCCCCCCAAATATAGATCTGATCGTTGGAGACAATCAACTAATATTAAAAGGAAAACTAATCAAGCATTTACATCATGAAAGGCTACAAATGGAAGGATGCGATTATGAAAGAAGTCGATTTAATTGGTTAGAGAATACTAATCGTCCAAAAGACACCTCCTTTCACATAAAGAAAAGTAACTAAGGAAAGGCGGACAATGGAAGAGGATCAACGATACCATAAGGGATAATATTAACCAGTTAATTACTCCTAAGTCCTAACTACAAGCATTAACAAAGAGCAGTATCCCTTAGCCAATGGATAACTTGAAAGGTTATGTCTCAAAATCCCATCGGATATAAAGGAGGAACAATTCAAGATAGAGGGGATCATCATCGATTATTAGAAAGATATACATCAAGAAAAGAGGAAGAGAGGGAAGCATAGCAGGGACCTGTGTGATCCAGCCTAGCATAACAGTACAACAGAAATATATACCTAAGCAAGAGTATATCAGATCCATTCCATATTCAAGTGTATTTCCACCATTCACTAACTTGCATCTATATGAATATGAACCTGCATACTAAAGAAATGTTAAAAATGTGTTTTCTACAAATAATTGTTGTCCTATGCATATTGCCTATAAGATAGGAAAGAAGGATATCGTATGATTGAATTAGAATTATGCTTGACTGTCTAAAATTCACCTTGTGGGAGGGGCCTAGGGTGAAGCGGTAAGAGCCTAAAAGATCCCACTTTCGACCTCCGCCCAATCCCACAATGAGGATGGGCTTGGGGTGAAGTAGTAAGAGCCAAAAGAGCCCACTTGTGACCTCTACCCATTCCCACAAGTTGGTATGTGTCTTTCGGGAGTCGTGGCCTTGATGGGGAAAGTAGATACAAGTCGCCAAGGAGGGTTGTGGTATACACCCTCTTAGGCTTGGCATATGGCTTCGGGTGGACCCATCTTGTCCCTTCTCCCACAATTCTAATATGTTGCTTTGTTAATAACCTATGGATGTATTGTAATGGTCTAACCCTAACAAATATATATATATATATATACATATTTGCATATGGTGTTCATGTGGTGAATGTAGGACCCCAATCCAAGAGTACTTAATTAAAAGACATTTATTTAATAAAGTGAAACCCTAGCCCTAATTTGCTGCAATTGTGATCAATAGGCGAATTGTAGGGCAAATCAAGGGGACATTACAAGACTTTAGAGAACCAACACTACTAAGACAACATGGAACTGTAAAAGACTATGCCATTGAATTCCAAAGATTGGCTGTCATGATACCCGAGATCTCTCAAGAAAGACTTACCTACTTATTTGTGGAGGGATTGAAGGAATCAATCAAGAGTATAGTAAGTGCCTTAGAACCAACCGACCTAGAAGAGGCCATTCAAAAGGCAATGAAATTTGAGAATAACCCATCCAAGGATAAGCCCAAGAACTTTAATACACCCTCCAAGTACTCTCATAAAGATGAAAGGCATAAGAAGGAACACCGAGAAAAATATTGCTTTCATTGTAATAGGTAATGGGAGTGTGGTCATGTGTGTCAATCACTAGACACCTGAAAAGGAAGAATTTGTGCTTTAAATGCCAAGAATTGTGGGAACATGGCCATAAATGTGGAAGAAAGGGTCGTGCCCACAAGATAGAAGCAACCCCCGAAAGGGAAGTCAAAGAGAATCCTAGCAAGAGAGCAAGGTACGAAGATGAAGAGCATGTGACTTTGGCCACTATCTCTCAAGCCTCCAAGCATCGCCCATTTTGAATTAAAAGCATGTTGGCATAAGAACTAACACCTCTGGAGTGTAAGTTTGTACGGACAGCTATGCACACTACGTAATGAGTGCTCTTCAAATTAGGAGGGGAAGCTCCCTCGTTGTGTTGGAATGCATGAAATAGAAAACTAAACTAATGTCCTATCTTTTTGTTCTCAGCTGGTAGAGGCACAAGGTTAAGAAAACTTAGAACGTTGCAGCTAAGTATTTTCTGGTTTCGCAGATCATGTAACTACAACTAAGCTAACTTCTTTAAATCTATCCAGTTTCCTCAAGAAACAGAGCATGAGGAAATGGAGCAGGAATGTATTATACGATAAACTTCAGGTGCGGACTCACAACATGAAGGCAAGGTAGGCGCAACTATTTGCTAATCCGGGAAGAAGTTTATTAAAACAAACAAAAGGACGGTAAACCTGGTATAGCTTCACAACATGAAGGCAAGGTAGGCGCAACTATCTGCTTGGCTGAATGAGTCTACTATAACACACATCAAACGATAAGCTTTAAGTACAGTTTCGCAACATGAAGGCAAGGTAGGCGCAACTATTTGCTCTTCTGAATAGGCTTATAATAAACAAAACAAAAGGTAAGCAACTGGGACAGTAGATTGTATAGACGCAACACGCATGCAATAACGATCAAACCAGCAACCCCATTTAACTAAGGTCGAATAAACACCATGACAATAACATGAAGGCAAGGTAGGCGCAGCAATTTATTATAACAGCAATTACTCTTTGAACAGATACAATAATAGCAATACTACAGGCAAGGTAGGCGCAGCATGTATGCTATCAAACAAAAGTTCTAATTTACAAGGGTGAACCAATCTTGAGAATAGGCATGTTGCCGACAACGCAACAATTCTCTATCACCAGGAAAAGCTAATTACAAATGAGCTAAAAGCTCTTATTTATAGACTTCAAGGTGTAGGCAACCCTAAAATCACCTTGAGTCAACTACAGTCTTGCAAGACATGCAAGATCTTATTCTTAAACCCTAATTGAATGAAACTATACAGTTAACTGGGAAACTATCATCAGTTAACTGAAACATCTAATCTAAATGGACAATGTGCAAGCATGCACGTCCTTATTGAAGGCAAGTTAACTGGAATGCTATCATCAGTTAACTGAAATATCTAATCTAATCTCCAAGTGTATGTAGATATTTCCAAGAAAGACATGGCATGCAATGTGTAACAACCAGTTAACTCGGAAAGAAGCCTCAAGTTTAACTCCTGTATCTAATGTCTATCTTGGAAAAGGTGAGATGCCTTGAACTGAAGTTCACTGACCCTGATCTCGAGCAAGTATCCCCTCCACGAGGTTAGTAACTGCATCACCATCTAGAGGTCATCACATGTCTCAACTGTCAATCAACTGCTAGTTAGTAACTCAAGCAAAACCGAAAACCTCTGCATACTTAAACTGGCCCTTCATTGGTTGGTAACTCTGGCGGCTCTGTAAACTGAAGTGATGGCCACTATTTCTTCTGCAGCTTGACGTTTCTCACGTTTTTCATGCTTATCAACCCTCTAAACTGGCCTTGGAAGACAATCAGCTATACGAGGCATAAAACCATGTGGACTTGAGTGACTACGCTCGTCAACCTTTCTGATGCGCTTGATACAAATCAATGTCAGCTTTTATGATGAAATCATGAATTAAGACTGACATCGTCTTGAATTCGATTTGTGTGAACTGCATCCGGGAAAACTCGCCTGTTGACTGTGAACACAGCTACGTTCTGACAACTTCTCCGGAAAACCAAAAATCACTCTAGATAAGGCTAAAAATAGCCTGTCGAAGGGCAATTTTCACAAAATATTCTGAGACGTGGGTTTTGTGCATAATCAAATTCTAGGATGGCCCACAACGTCAGAAATTCGGAAAAATGTGATTTAGGCCCGCATGCAAAAGGTTTTCAGTTGAGATCTGAACTGGCAGTTAGGGGCACTGGGGGCAATTTTTCTCGCGAAAAACTGGAACATGGGTTTTGCGTAGAAATGAATCCTGAAACCACCCAGATCAACAGATTTGCGAAAAAATGTGATTTAGGCCCGCATGCAAAGAGAATTCTGGAAAAAAGCACAGTGCTTCTAGAAAAGAGGCAGTGGGGCAATTTTCGCAAAATAATCTAAGACATGGGTATTGTTGTTGATGCTAAAATACTTGAACCCAGATGATGCTTTTCTGAAAAATCTATCCTTTTCTTTGACATGCGAAGAAAACCTAAGACGAGAATAGAAGAAAGTAAGACAGAAGAATAGAAGTTTTATTTTATTTTATTTTTCCTCTCTTCTTCTGTAAAAATTCGCCTATGCTTGAAGTAGAATTGATAAAACCTGCATGCAAATGGAAAACGAAGTCTGAAATAATCTTCCCTTGAACAATCTGAATCTGTAGCTACGAAGAACATTGAAATCTGACACCTGTAGCACCTGCAGATCAATTCTATGCTCAAGAAAAGATGTTTCATGTCAACTCTGATGAAGAATAATGGACGCCATTAGTAAAAATATAGAAAAATATCTTCTAAGGCGTGTGAAATGCATGTCAAGCATTGGAAATAGCGCTTGAAGTACAACTGGTGCTTCAAAACTCACGCATGGCCTATATTTGGCTTCAAACTCAGTTAACTCGATGTAGAACCAACCCAAGTTAGGGCTCCATCTTGAAGATTCAGTTAACTGATGCATGCAAACTAAGTTTAGCCAGTTATGACTAAAAATAGGTAAAATAGAAGTCGACATGCAAAGAGTTTAACTGAAGATCTAAATTTGGTAAATTGAAAACTCTCTTCATGCGCACTTCTACTTTTGAATTTCAAAAAAGTCAACCTTTGACTTTAGGCGTCCTTCCTTACTTAGACATTTTTGAAAATTTAGAATCTAAAACCTCAAACGAAGCTCATGTTCGATCACTGATTCTGGTTGACTGTCACGTCGGATCAACTGGCTGACAATCTCGATGAAGAGCAGGACCAAATCTGACAAGAAGATTCCTTGAGGTGGCAATTCAAAATTCAACCATCTGAGGCTTCAAAAAGATGGGCGCCCCTGGCCTCCAGGGGCGCTTTTGACCTCAGTGTTAGAATATTTTCAGGCATTTTCATCATTTTCACTGATAACTTGACCATATTTCACTTGACGTTTCCCGGTATTTGACAAAACTTCAGAACACGCTGACTGGCTCACTGCGGAGCAGACTGAATTCTGAGCAAAGGCTCCTGATGAACACTTTGTATAAAAACATCATTTAACCTTCCTAAATCATGGGCGCCCCTGGCCTCCAGGGGCGCTTTTCCCAACCACTGTCATCCATTACTGCAACTGGCAAAATTACTCAACTTCCGACTGCGGATTGCCAAGACATCTTCTGAACTGGCTGAGACAGGGAACGGAAAGCTGACGCTGACACGAACGAGATGAGCATCTGAAATCATCAAACAGATTTCATTTAAGGTCTTAAAACCTTGGGCGCCCCTGACCTCCAGGGGCGCTTTTGTCCTTCCTGAATAGTTTCTGATCAAGTCTGGAACCTCAAGTTTGACCACTGATGGCGGCAACTCGGCAACTCAGATTCACCTGCTGACAGATGCGTCGCGGAGCTGGACCAAAAATAGAAGCAAACTTCCTGGGTGTCACTTGATCAAAAGACTTCATTTGAATCTTCAAAAAGATGGGCGCCCCTGGCCTCCAGGGGCGCTTTTTCTCTTCAAAGTCATCTACTTCGTATTTCCCTCGTTCTGTACTGAATTTACGTTTTCAAGCGTTTTACTCCTCCGTCGGACTGGCTGGCTAGCTCATTGCGAAGCTATCAGGAAACTGAAGAAATCATCTTGGTAGAAAAACTCACAAAAAGTTGAATACAGCTTCCATAATGATGGGCGCCCCTAGCTGAAAGTGGCGCTTTTGACCTCCAGACTTAGAATATTTTCAATCCAGACTTAGCCAATTTCACAGTACTTTTACCTCGTTGAAAATCTCCTCCGTCAAAAAGCATAATTTTCAACATCTTTCATCATAGAGTGTTCTTCTTTGAGTTTCAGGCTTAGATATTAACACCTGGTACTGGCCAACTGCCATTAATGACCTCAGAGGTCCTAACTTTTCTCCTGAAAAAGTTATAACTACCCACCAGCCTTAAACTGACTTTTAACTGAAACTGACTTCACCACTGTGATCGTGATGTGAAATAAGCCAATCAAAATTAATTTCAGCCAATTCTGACAAGTTCTTATTTTTTAGGGTTTCGGGCTAAAAATAGACTTCAAAAACCCTAATTTTCAAAATTTTCAAATTTTGCCAGTATCTTCCTGGCATCACACTGACTAAAAGCCCATACTTTATTTGCCCAAAAACTGAGTTTTGACCCCACTTTTACAAGTTTTAGACCATTTTAAGCAAAATGCCTTAATGAAGCAAAAATTTCGGTTTGGGTACAACAAAGCACACTCAAAGGGAAAAGGGTCATCACTCTGGTGGATAGTGGGGCATCCCACAATTTTATTGATGAGAGACTAGTTGCAAAAAGGAAGTTGGGAACCATGAACTTTAAGAGATTTAAATGGCCATTGCTACGAGAGCTGAGGTTCAATGTACTAAAATAGTACCCCAGCTAGAAATGACCCTAGGGAAACACCCTATTAAAGAGGATTTCTATGTGGTACCACTAGATGCTGATGTAATAATAGGCACTCCTTGGATATACTCTGAAATGTGCTAGCCAATTTTTTCAATTTTTTAAACACATTAATTTCACCCGTTAACATTAGTGAAACCATAAACCAACTGAATGGAACCCTTTCTATTTCTAATCAACCCAGATGCTAGTATGGGAAAGGTGAGAGCATACTCGAAAGGGGATCGTTAGCATAAAATTATAACTGCAGGAAAGTACAATTAGAGGAAATAACAATCAACTCAACCACTTATTCAGCGGGAGAACGGGAATTGAAATTACAGTGTTGAAAGTAAATATGCAACTCGACCACTTATTCAACGGGAGTGTATTGACAGCTCAAACGATCAGCAATATGAGAAATGCATCTCAACTGCTTTTCAGCGGAAGTGAATTACAAAGTACTGAAAGTAAATGTTTGGGCAGCTAGCTGACCCCTTCCGCTTTTCAACGAGCGGTACAGGAAAGTAAATACTGAACAGTAAATAGACGGCAAGGCCAGTCTCTTCCACTAAAGTGGAGATACAAATTGAAAGTGTAGAAAGTAAAGAGCTTATCAGTACTACTGATTCAGCATTACAATATGATGAACAATCTGCAAATACAATGAGATATAGATAACCAATGAACTCCAGAATGTTAGGAAATGAACTCCAAACAAGTACAAGCTATCCAGCATATGAAATATAGTTAAAAAGACTAAAATATCAGGTCTGATATAAAAATTGCAGCAATCAGAAATTCATACCAGCGAGCCCTAGAATCACCAAAACGCTCATAACTTCGTCAAAACACCTCCGAATGACGTCAAACCAAGTGCAAATGAAGCATAAGAGAAGGGCGACCAAGATAGAACTGAGACTGCAACAAACTGGAGTTATTTATTTTTCTAAAATTTTCCGGCACTTCCCAGGCAAAAGTATGACTTGGGAGAAGTCGACCAACAAGATAAAAAACAAGAGCCCACCAAGAATTCCGAAAATTTGCAAGGGGGAACCCAAGGTAGACTAAAGCAGGGTCAATACCCAGAATCAACAAAAAATAAAGTGCAGAGCAACGAGTAAAAATGTGCTTCAGCAAAGCACCGAACCAACAACTCCAAAATATGAAATATCACTCAAAAACCAACTTGAAGCTCAATCTGCAACCTCTGGATTGAAGAAGCAGTCTCAACAGCCAGGTACTATCTCTCATGTACGAAATTGATAAGCTAGGAGGTATGCATTCCTTGAAGCAATATGTCTAAAACCATTTCAGCAGCATTTCGTTAAGATAAACAATAGATAGTTGCAAATGAAGGCCAAGTCTCATATTTATAACTTCTTCCCAAATTCGAATTCCTTTTCCCTCCAAATAGGGCGCCCAAGGTGAAATCCACATTTACCTTCAATAAATTGTAATTTGTATTTCATTACCTCCTTCACTTAGGTGTCCAAAAGCATATGAGGAAAATACTTTATAATTATCCAAATATCTTCTCCAAAGCATCCCTTTTTCATGAAGGCAATATAGTTTATAAAATGCAAATAAAGTATAATAAGGGATAGTCGGTTCTTGAGTAATTTTTGGTAGGAGCTATTTAGACTGTGTGGGACCGAACTTACTGCGAACACTAGCTACCACTTGCAAACGAATGGCTAGACAGAGATTGTAAACAAATGGGTGGAGGGATATCTTAGGAACTATATTGCAGGGCAGCAATGGGCTATGTTGAAGTGGATTCATCTATGTGAGTATTGCTATAACACCACTTACCATTTGTCGATCCATATGACACCATTTATGGCCTTGTATGGTTATGAGGTGCCTAGCTTTCTTGACTTACTGTTGAGTGACAGTAGAGTGCCTAGTGTTGGGAATCTGTTGTGTTGTACCCAAACCAATTTTTTTGCTTCATTAAGGCATTTTTCTTAAAATGGTCTAAACCTTGTTAAAATGATGTCAAAACATAGTTTTTGGGCAATTCAAGTATGGGCTTTGAGTCAGTGTGATGCCACAGAGATACTAGCAAAATTTGAAAAAATTGAAAATTAGGGTTTCTGGACCCTTGTTTTTGGTCAAAAACCCTAAAAATTGAAACTTGTCCGAATTGGCTGAAATTTGTTTTGATTGGCTTATTTTGCTTCACGATCACAATGGTGAAGTCGGATTCAATTAAAACTCAGTTTAAGACTAGTGGGTAGTTTTTCGTTTTTTCAACTGAGAAGTTAGGTTTTCTGAGCTCATCAATCGCAGATGGCCAGGTGCCAGGTGTCGAAAGCTAAGCTCAAAATGCTGATATTTCTATGGCGAGTTTTGTCCAAAAAGTTACTTCGTCTCAGAGGGGTTTTTCAACGAGGTGAAGATGTTGTAAAAATGGCTAACTCTAGAGTCAAAAAGTGCAACTCTGAGCTAGGGGCGCCCTTCATTCTGGAGGCCTAGATCAACTTTTTGTGATTTGTTTCTTCCAAGATGTTTTCTCTGGATTCCTGTCAGCTTCACGATGAGCCAGCCAGCCAGTCCAACGGATCAGTATTTCACCTCAAGCTGGAGATTGAACGCAAAATGAGGGAAATTAAAAATGACAGGCTGGAGTGAAAAAGCGCACCTCTCAGCCAGGGGCGCCCATCTTTATGGAGCTTCAGACGAAGTTTTCTGATCAAGTGACACCTATGAGGTTTGTTTTCATCTTGATCCAGCTTCGCAACGCATTTGTTAGCAGGTGAATCAGAGTTGTCATGTTGTCGTGGTCAAAGGTCAAACTTGAGGTTTCAGACTTGATCAGAACTGTCCAGAAATGTCAAAAGCGCCCCTGGCCTCCAGGGGGGCCCAAGGTTTTAGAACCTTGAATGAAGTCTGTTCGATGATTTCAGATACTCGTCCTATCCGTGTCAGCTCTAGCTTTCCGTTACCTATCTCAGTCGGGTCAGAGTATGTCTCAGTAGCCGGCAGCCAGAAGATTAGTGGATTTTAGCTAGTTGTGAAAATGGCTAAGTTTGGGAGGAAAAAGCGCCCCTAGAGGTCAGGGGCGCCCATGTTTTAAAGATGTCAAATTGTTAATGTATGGTAGCTTTGGTCATATATGAATGACAGTGATGCAAGTATCACTGTCATTCTTGAGTGATCGAAACTATCATACAAATTATGATATTTCTATAAGAATCAATTAAAATCGAAATTATGAACAGTCATATTAAATTCTATCATTCCCGTGATTTTCTGTATTCATGTGAAATCGGAATTCTCTTGAAAGTCATACGCCATCATATTGAAGATTATATATGTGTGAGTATATACTTAACAAATGGTAAATGAGAGTAATTACTAGCCGCATCCTAAGGGACGCGTCCCATGAGTGGACGTGCCTCCACTCGTGGAGACACGTCCTCTCATGAGGCGCGCCTCTTAGGAGGGGCGGACTTCTTCCCTTATTTATGATGGTTCCTCAATCGATATGCAAACATAGAAATCAGATAATGTTTTGCAATCAGCACATTCACACTTAGTCTAAAATCTGGAAATCGAAGTTAGAAGGAAATTTGGAAATCAAAGTTAGAAGAAATTCTGAAAGTTTATTTGAAACTTATAATTGTTTTACTCAGAATTGAAACTTAGTTTTGCTCTTAGGTATTAGAATCCTTCTATTAGGAAAGATTTGATTACATTTACATGGTATCAGAGCCACGGTGTGCGAATCCAAATCAAATCTTAAATCAGATTGCTCAAAGAAATTCGTATTTTCTAAATCAAGTTCACATCACATTCTTTATAATGTCTATTGTGATCAGATTAGAAAAACATCTCTCAAGAGCAGATAATCCAGCATCACTTATGAGTGAAAATATTAGGAAACTAGAGGCTAACCTTAAGAAAGTTGAGAACCTTGTGCTCTTCACAGCCCTTTCTAATCAAGTTTCTGACAACATTCAAAATTGGGTGATTGATAGCGGTTCATCCCGACACATCACAGGGTTCAGAGAACACCTAGACTCCTTAACTGAAAAATTTGATGAAGTAGTAACCATCGGAGATGATTCTGCATACCCTATAAAAGGGGTTGGAACATGCTCCATCAAATTGAAATCTGGGATTTCTCTACAACTCTCTGGAGTCCTATTTGTACCTGGAATTAAGAGAAATCTTATATCCATCTCTGCCCTTGAAGACAATGGCTACAGAGTCACATTTATGGATGGTAAAGTTCTAGTGTGGCCTAAAAACTCAACTATCAAGAAAGCTCTTACCATAGGCATAAGGCAAGGGTACCTTTACAAACTTTGCACTGAGGTTAAACAAGCACTTACTCTTGACACTATTGACTCAAATGAAATTTGGCATAGAAGACTAGGTCACCTTCATTTCTGTGCCCTACCTTCTATGGTAGAACTTGTTACTGGCTTACCCAAGCTAAAACTATCTCATGAAGGAACCTGTAAAGGCTGTGCCCGAGGAAAGAATACTAAAGGATCCTTCCAAAATAGCCTAAGTAAAACCCTTAATGTATTAGAACTGGTTCACTCTAATCTTTGTGGACCCATGTCTGTACCTTCTAAAGCAGGATTTCTCTACTATGTCATATTTGTAGATGACTTCTCTAGGAAAACCTAGATCTATTTCCTTAAATGCAAAGAGTCAATAGAAATCCTCAAAAGGTTCGAAGAGTTTAAAGCCCTCACTGAAAACTTCTCCGGAAAGAAAATAAAAACCCTAAGGACAGACAATGGGAAAGAATATACCTCCGAGATTTTTAAAGAATTTTGCATGAGTGCAGGAATTAAGAGGGAGTTCACTGTTGCCTACAACCCTCAACAAAATGGGGTTGCTGAAAGGAAAAATAGAACCATTGTAGAAGCTGCCAAGGCAATGTTACTGGACCAAAACATTGAAACATCTTTCTGGACAGAAGCCTCTAGGATTGCTGTCTATATACAAAATAGATGTCCTCATTCTCATCTTGATAACAAAACTCCTAAAGAAGCCTTTACCGGTTTAAAACCTGACATTAGCCATCTTAGGATTTTTGGCTGCCCTGTCTATATTCATGTACCCAAAGAGAAGAGGTCCAAACTAGAACCTTCTGGAAAGAAGGGAGTATTTGTGGGTTATAGTGAAACCTCCAAAGCTTATAGAATATTCATACCCGGGCAAAAACAAATTGAGTTGAGCAGAGATGTCATCTTCGAAGAAGAAATTGCATTCAAGAGGGCCAGAAGTACAAGTGAAACAAAAACCTATTTCCCTAGGATACCTGAAATGGAACCTACTCTTGAGATTCAGAGGGAGCATCCTGAGGAAATGTCACTTGAACCTCCTACCACTTCAAATGAGGACACAAATGACATTGGCAAAAAGAGACCACTTTGGGCCAGGAAGATGATCAAAAAAGCAGAGGATCTGGCAGCACCTAAAGGAACGTTCAGGGAGAGTAAAAGACCCAAACGATTCTCTAGCTATGTTGTTTTAATGAACAACTTCATAAACTCTGAACCTACCAATGTTACAGAAGCCTTCAGACATCAAGCTTGGAAGGATGCAATGACAGAGAAGTACCAGTCCATACTAAAGAATGATGTATGGGACATAGTCCCTAGACCTAAAGAGAAATCTGTTGTTTCTTCTAAATGGCTCTTCAAAATCAAGCATGCTGCTGATGGCAGCATAGAAAAACATAAAGCATGTTTCGTGGCTAGAGGTTTTTCTCAAAAGGAAGGCATTGATTACGAAGAAACATTTGCACCGGTTGCCTGCTATACATCAGTAAGAACAGTGTTAGCCATTGCAGCAGCTAAAGGTTGGAAGGTCCACCAAATGGATGTGAAAATTGCCTTCCTGAATGGAACCATTGAAGAGGAAGTCTACCTGGAACAGCCTGAAGGATTTGTGATACATAAATTTAACTCTCATGTGTGTAGGCTCAAGAAAGCTCTCTATGGACTTAAACAGGCTCCCAGGGTTTGGTATGAAAGAATTGACAGCTATCTCTTGGGATTAGGATTTTCCAAGAACGATGCTGACTCCAATCTATACTTCAAGGTAATGAAAGGTGATATGATTATAATTATTTTATATGTTGATGACCTACCAATAACAGGGGAAGATCACCTCATTAGTCAAGGGAAACAAGATCTCATCTCTGAATTTGATATGAAAGACTTGGGTATTCTTCACTACTTCCTCGGTTTGGAAGTATGGCAGAAATCAGAAGGTATTATTCTAAGTCAAGGGAAGTATACTCTTGACATTCTGAAAAGATTTGGAATGTTGGACTGTAGACCAATGTCCACACCCATGGAAACCAACCTTCACAAATTGAAAGAAGCAGCAGCAGAATCCAAATGTGCAGATCCGACCCTTTACAGACAGATGATTGGATCCTTGATGTATCTAGTTAACACCAGACCTGACATATGCTATGCTGTAAATGCCCTCAGCCAATTCATGTGTGAACCCAAGGAAATTCACTTGATGGCTATAAAACATATCTTTAGATATCTTCAAGGTACCATTGGATATGGGCTTCATTACAAGAATGATCCATTAGATCTACATGGATATTCAGATTCAGATTGGGCTGGAAGTGTAATTGATCGAAGAAGTACATCAGGATGCTGTTTTAGTTTGGGATCAGCAATGATCTCTTGGATTTGTAGAAAACAATCATCAGTTGCACAGAGCTCAACAGAAGCTGAATACATTGCAGCCTCAATGGGGGCAAGAGAAGCACTGTGGCTTCGTAAATTGATTGTGGGACTCTTTGGTGAGCCCTTGAATCCTACAATCATTCATTGTGATAATTAGAGTTGTATAAAGCTCTCTGTGAATCTTGTCTTTCATGACAGATCTAAACACATTGAAATTCTCTATCATTATGTGAGAGATATGGTGGAAAAGAAAGTGATTCAGTTGGAGTATATTAGTACAAATGATCAAATTGCAGACATTCTCACCAAACCTCTCTCTCGGATCAAGGTAGAGCACTTTAGGAAGAAACTTGGTATGGTAAAAATGTAATTTGTTATTTATGTTTGAAATGCAAATTGTTTATAATATATAAAGATGTTTAATGTGTAAACTCTTGTGTCATGTGAGTGACTCCATGATTTTGTGGGCCTATCCCTCCTGTGTACATTATCGAAAGGTGACAATCTTTCTGATAATGAACACTTGTATTTGACATTGTAAAGTGATGACTCTACAATGATAAAACTATCATAATAGATATCATATGGCTTGATATCTATAAGACATATCATGATAGTATCTCTTAGACACCTTGATGGATATCATGAGACTTGATATCTGAAGGTCATTGTGATCCATAAGAGATGATCATGGTGGGTGAGTATATCTGTGGATATGCCATGATCTATGGTAGACATCATGTGGCTTGATGTCAGTGCACATACCATAATGAAGATATGTATGAAGAATGTCATGTGACTTGACACTTTCAGAAGCATATCATATCTTTTGATATCACGAGTTAGGTGATATCATTTTTGGAAGTTATTCTTCCTAGTTAAAGAGGGAGTGGAGAAATGTTATGAAGAATGTCATGTGACTTGACAACTTTGAGAAAACATATCATATCACATGTGAAGGTGATATCTTGACTTATTTGATTTGAAATATCTTCCTTAGCTAAGAGGGAGTGTTAATGTATGGTAGCTTCGGTCAGATATGAATGACAGTGATGCAAGTATCACTGTCATTCATGAGTGATCGAAACTGTCATACAGATTATGATATTTCTATAAGAATCGATTAAAATCGAAATTATGAACAGTCATATTAAATTCTATCATTCCCGTGATTTTCTGTATTCATGTGAAATTGGAATTCTCTTGAAAGTCATACGCCATCATATTGAAGATTATATACGTGTGAGTATATACTTAACAAATGGTAAATGAGAGTAATTACCAGCCGCATCCTAAGGGACGCGTCCCATGAGTGGACATGCCTCCACTCGTGGAGACACGTCCTCTCATGAGGCGCGCCTCTTAGGAGGGGCGGACTTCTTCCCTTATTTATGATGGTTCCTCAATCGATATGCAAACATAGAAATCAGATAATGTTTTGCAATCAGCACATTCACACTGAGTCTAAAATCTGGAAATCGAAGTTAGAAGGAAATCTGGAAATCAAAGTTAGAAGAAATTCTGAAAGTTTATTTTAAACTTATAATTGTTTTACTCAGAATTGAAACTTAGTTTTGCTCTTAGGTATTAGAATCCTTCTATTAGGAAAGATTCGATTACATTTACACAAATGATGTTTTTTTACGAGAAGTGCTCTCCAAGAGCTCTTGCTCAGAATTCAATCTGCTCCGCAGTGAGCTAGTCAGCTAACTCTGTAGTTTTGCCGGACTCCGGAAAACGTTAAGTGAAATAAGGTCAAATTCACAGTGAAAATGATGGAAAATGCCTGAAAATTTTATAAGTCTGAGGTCAAAAAGCGGCCCTAGAGGCCAGGGGCACCCATCATTTTGAGGCCTCAAATGGATGAAATATGGGTTGTCACCTCAAGGAGTCTTTTTGTCAGATTTGATCCTACTCTTCAACGAAACTATCAGCCAGTTGATCCGACATGGCAGTCCATCAGAATCAGTAGTCAAACGTGAGCTCCGATGAGGTTTTAGAATTCAAATTTTTAGAAAAATGTCCAAGTCTAGAAAGGATGCCTAAAGTCAAAGGTTGACTTTTGAACTCAAGAATAGAAGTGTGCATGAGAGGTGAAGCAATTAATTGAAAATAGATCTTCAGTTCAGCTCTTTCCAAGTCGACTTCTTCTATGGCCTATTTTTAGTCTGTAACTGGATGAAATCAATTTGCATGCAGCAGTTAACTGAGTCTCTCAAGGTGGCGTCGTAATTAGGGTTTATTCTTTGTTCAGTTAACTGATTTTGAAGCCAATTATAGACCATGCGTGAGTTTTGAAGGTCCAGTTGAAGTCTAAGCGCCATTTCCAAGACATAGCATGCATTTAATACACCTTTGAAGTTAATTTCTTATATATTTTACCTACGGCGTCTATTATTTCTGATCATGAGTTGAGGAAAAACGTCTTTTCTTGAGCATGAAAATGATCTAAAGGTGCTACAGGAGTTAGATTTCAGTGTTCTTCGTAGCTACAGATTCAAAATGTTCGGGTGAAGAATATTTCAAACTTTGTTTTCCATTTGCATGCAGGTTTCATTGGATCTACTTCAAGCATAGGCGAATTTCTATAGAAGAAGATTAAAACAAACAAAATAAAAACTTCTATTCGTTTGTCTTATTTCCTCTACTCTCGTCTTAGATTTTCTCCGCATGTCAAAGAAAACGGGGAAATCTTCATAAAAGCATCATCTGGGTTTGAGTATTTCAGCATCAACGACAATACCCATGTCCTAGTTTATTTTGTGAAAAATGCCCCACTGCCTCTATTCTAGAGCACTGTGCTTTTTTCCATAATTTTCTTTGCATGTGGGCCTAAAACACGTTTTTTCACAAATCTGTTGATCTGGGTTGTCTTAGAATTTGATTCTACACAAAATCCATGTTCTAGATTTTCGTGAGAAAAATTGCCCCCAGTGCCCCTAACTGCCAATTCAAATCTCAACCGAAAACCTTTTGCATGCAAGCCTAAATCACATTTTTTTACAATTCTGACGATCTAGGTTGTATTAGAATTTGATTATGCACAAAACCCATATCTTGGAATTTTTCTTGAAAAATTCACTTCCATTTGCTATTTTTACCTTGTCCCCGAGCTTTTTCAGCCTTTTCCAAAGTTGTTCGAACATACCCGACTTTATAGTCAATAATCTAGTTTTTCATAATGCAGTATAATCCCATAGATTATAAGGCCAAACAGGTCTTTCTTCATAATTTTCTGAAAACTACTGATACTGACTTGGGTCATGTTTGTCCAGTCATCAATTTGAATACATTGGAGGGTACTAGCAGTACTACAATCAGGAACCTTGAGCGTTCAGGGATACTTGCAATGGCATCCATTCCCATCTCAGTCTTTGATCTCAAGTTTGTACTTGCTTGTGTCAAGCATTATGACTCATCTACCAGACCAATCAGGTCGACTGATGGAGGGGTCGTTTGTAGCCTTAAACTGAGGGATGTAGAAAAATGCTTTTCTATTCCTCCACGCTCAGATCATTTTACAGTATCCATTCTAGATTGCGACAGAATATGGGAGGAGGACAAAGACAGATCGCAGAAAAAAGTAGCCCAGCGATGGTTAAAAGCTCAGAAAACCAACATGCCAAAGAAAATTGGGCGTGGTGAGTTCAAGGATGAGATCGCCATTTTAATAACTTTACTCAACCGGTTAGCAGGTCAAGAAGATGCAAGAGTTTTCCGACCATGGATGTTCTACCTCATCTCTCGAGTTATTGATAAGAAAGAAACCTTTGATTGGGCAATGTTTATCAATGAGTGTCTTCACCAGCAGATTACAGAGTTCCTTAAGATGCATGAATTCCACATGGTGACCTTTCTAGTTTACTTGGTTGCATTTCAAGGCAGCTTTAGACTATTGAAGACCAATGGAGTTTTGGGCGTTCAGGGAGTGCACAAATACTACTCTTAGTTGGAGTTTTCGAAAGTTGAACAAGACTTTAGAGAAGTGAATGATCACTTTCTTATGAGGACAGTCAGAGATTTAGACAATGAGATGCATGTTAGAATTTCCTCAGAGGCGCAATCAGCAATGGAGAGTTGGGCGGATTGGTTCATCCAATTCCCTAATTTCACATATATTCGAGTGTATCGATATACAGGAGAGCCTCTGATGCTACCGAGGTACCCGTGGGACAAGGTTCTTTTCATGGAGTTTATGAGACAAGCACACGAGGTTCACACTTTCCTTCGCAATCGACACAAGCCAGCTTTCACCTTTCCTTCCGGATTGGGTATTTACAAGTGCAAAACAGTTGCCGATTGCGAGCTAATGGCGAACCAGTTAGAGAAACTCTAGCTCGAGTGTTTTCCTTAGAGTTGTACCTATGATCCGTTGGGTCACTATTCAGCAAGGTTGGAGCGAAACATTTCACATTTGGCAGCACTTGAGGACTTTTGGGTCAACTGTGAGGATGACTTTGAGGTGCGTCGACGTCATTATTGTAGGCTTACTCTCCTACAAATTGTTGATTTCTTGTCAAAGGATGTGGAGGGTTTGTCTGATGATGATGGCGAGATACTTCTCAATTCATTCATTAAAGACCAAGTCGCTCGCCAGCCACTTGGCCAACCTGATTGGTATGTCCCAATGAATACTTCAGTAAAGAACTTGTCTAGGTCATTTATTAAAACGAGCATGTACTTACTTGAGAGCAAGCGGAAGCAAAGGGTGATTCCAGTTGCAGAGCCGCCAGCAGTGATTTCTTCTTTGCCTTCTACTTCTAGGGCGAAGCCTCGAGTTAAGGTTATCTTGAAGTCGCCTGAAGGGGTTAAGATTGGGTTAAATTCAAAAGGGAAGAGCATCACCAAGAGGAAATAGGTTGAGAGAGAGCCAGTACTTCCATTTGCGGAATCAGTACTTCCAGTTCCAGCAGAGACAGTAGTTCCGACAGAGCCAGTAGTTCCAGCAAAACCGGTGATTCAGACTGAGGCGGATTCATCATCTCCAGGTCCACCTTTCTCACCACAGTCGTCTCCTATAGATATTGATTTGGAGCCTAAGTCTCCAGTACATGAGACCTTCATACCAGTGGATCCGCCAGTAGTTGACACAACAAAAGCAACTCCGCCTCGAGAGGATAGCGTTGCTTATTCATCTTGGCTCGAGAGGTCGTTGGGAAGAGAGAGGCGTATGCCTTCATATGAGCTTGACTTGTCTGAGTTCGGTGAACCTTATCAGAACAGGTTGAATAAGAGGGCCAGAAAGCAAGTCAACATTGAGAGGAATCCTGAGGCCGAAATCATTATAGAGGTTGCTACACCTCCAGAAGGCAAGAACTTAGATGAAGTTGATGTTGCTGACTTTACCTTCGTCAAAACAAATCTAGGTAAGAGTACTTGACACACCGATGTAAGCCTATTCAGGGTCGTCGCGAGTAATCTGGAGGAATGTGTCATGAAGGATGGTGAGGATAAGGCGGCACTCAAGGCTGAAGTCAGGCAACTCCCCATGTACATCTCGAGTTTGCTTCATGGAAACGAGGGACAAGCACCTTTACTCCCGCAGCTTCAAGATACTGCCGCAAATCAGCAAAGGATTCGCTACTTGATTAATCTAGGAAAGCTTTTAGATACCTGGATTGAGGACTTCATCGTTGTTGGTCGACGCCTCCTTACAGAGCTGTATCAGTTGAGGGTTGACGCACATGGTCTTTGCCAGAGGATTCAGGAGCTCGAGATCTTCATAGCCGAGCGTAAGCCAAAGGATCTGATTCTTATATCATAGCTTGCATTTGCCTATGATGCCATTGAAGCAGCAGAAGATAAAAGGAAGGTTTTCACTTGGGGAGAGTTGTATCTTTGTAGAGTGGAAACGTATGACAGAGTTTCTGCTAAGATGGGTGTGATTCGAGAGAAGGTTGCTACAGCTCTTCGATTTATCAACGAATACATCACCTAGATCCCATGTCATTATCGGCATGAGGATGGTACATACGCTGAGTTGGAGGCAGTTCAGGCTGAGTTCGAAGAGCTAGTTCGTGGTAACCCAAGTGGAGACCCAGAGGCATCCAAGTTGGAGGAATTCTCAATGTTGACTATCAGTTTCAAGAAGGTGACCACAGAGGTTAGAGACGGTCAGAGGGAAATCCAGGATGCAAATAAGGAGTTGGACAAACAGTTAATCATCGTGGACAGCGTCAAAGTGCCAGATGATGATACCGTCGATAAATTCCTGGATGAGACGGTAAACGGAGAGGACTTAGAGTAGTCGTCCAGTTAGATCCTACAGTTGTTTACAAGGATGTCACAAACAGCAGTTAACTCGACGTCAGTTCTTGAGTTTTCCTTGTTGACATCAGGCATGCTTATCTCATTCTTGGAGATATCTTTGCAAGAGGATGGACTCTTAGTTAGTGTTAGTTCACTGATGTTAGTTATCAATTAGCTTTTCTTTCAATAAGGACGTGCATGTTGCACATTGTCCAGTTAGCATTGTTTGTATCGGTTAACTGATGGTAGCTTTCCAGTTAACTGTATAGTTTCCTTTATTAGGGTTTAGCAATAAGATCTTGCATGCATTGCAATACTGTAGTTGACTCAAGGTGATTTTAGGGTTGCCTACACCTTTGATGTCTATAAATAAGAGCTTTCAGCTCATTTGTAAATAAATTTTGCACAAGAGAGTAATATATGTTGTGCCCACCTTGCCTGTAATATTGCTTATTTTGTATCTGTTCACGAGTATTTATTATGATAATGAATTGTTATGCCACTTGGGTTTCATGCAATTATTATGGTGAATGCTCAACTTAGTTAAATATAGTGGCTAGTTTGATCGTAGATTGTATGCGTGTCTCGCCTATGCAATTTAATATCCTAATTGGCTATCCTTTATGTTTTGTTATCAATAAGCCTATTTGAATTGAGCAAATTGTTGTGTCACCTTGCCTTCATGTTGAGAGTTTGTACCTAAAGCTTATCGTGTGATGTGTGTGATAATAAGCCTATTCAGCCAAGCAAATTGTTGTGCCACCTGCCTTCATGTTGTGAATCTGTACCCGATTTATCGTGTAAAACCATTCCTGCTCATTTTCCTCATGCTCTGTTTTCTTGAGGAAATTGGATAGATTAAAGTATTTAGTTTTAGTTGTAGTTAAGACCTGCGAAACCAAAGAAAACCCTTAGCTGCAACATCCTTGGTTTCCTTAACCTTGTGCCTCTCATAGCTGAGTCAAAAAAGATAGGTTTAGATTACTTTACTTTAAGAGCACATACCAGCAAAAGAGGGAGCTTCCCCTCCTAATTTGAAGAGCACTCATCAGGTAGTGTGCATAGCTGTCTGTTTTAACTTACACACCAAAGGTGTTAGTTATTATGCCAACATGTTGCAGGAGAACCAAGATATTATGAAGGCTCTTTGTGAGAACATTCAGAAGGCACAAAATCAACAAAAGCAATATGCAAACCAAAGGAGAGTTAAGCGTTCTTTCGAGGTTGGAGATATGGTGTATTTGATGTTGCAGCCCTATCGCCAATCCACTCTTAAGAAGAGTGGTGCAAAGAAGCTTAAGCCACGATACTATGGCCCTTTTAGGATCATCAGGCGGGTAGGCGAGGTGGTTTATGAGTTGGAGTTACCGACTGATAGCAGGGTACACAATGTATTTCATGTGTCACGCCTCAAGAAGGCGTTAGAACATCATGTTCCTTCCACAGCTTTACCACTCATGGATGATGAGGGGAAATTGATTCCAGTACTTGAGGCCATCTTGGATGTCAGAGAGAGACAGTTGCGGAGACGGGTCATCAGGGACTATTTGATTAAATGGAAGGACTTTTCAGTTGAGGGTGCTACATGGGAGAGCGAGGAGATTTTGCAGCATCTGGAGTTGAGATTGCTTGGGGACAAGCAACTTCAAGGAGGGCGGATTGTAATGTCCCCTTCTAGCTAGACTTTAGTATTTCAATGGGATTAGCCTATCAGTCAACCCTTGTAGGCTAATGGGATTGGATAGAGGGTCCTTATGGCAGAAACTTGGTCTTTTGATGGTTTTATTCTTCTCTGTAGTTCAAGGAGGTTCAGGTTTGGCCTTTGCAAAGGATTCAGAGCTTAGTTTCTCATACTTACTATTTATAGTAAGTCATTCCGACAGGGTTACTATTTATAGCAAGGCACCTGATTGAGGTTTATTAGCAATGTCGATCCCGGTTTCCAGTTGGGTTGGTGGAATAAGGTGTTTTTCCAAAGTTATAATGTTTAATTATTATTAAAGGTCACTTTAATAATTATTATTAATTTTAGTGTTATATTTGCACTTTATATTGAGGGGTCATTGATACATTAAAAAGGGGGCCAGTTTATAATTGATGTTTTGGATGCCAATTCCTAGACAATTATTTTTAATATTTCTAAAGTGCAAATGGAGATTATTTTAAATAATGTTAAAAGGCAAAAGGAGGTCGACTTCTTTGAGGGAAGTATATAAGCAGCCTAGAGAAAATCGAATTGAACTTTTGGGAATTTGACAAACTCAGTTCATGAACTCTTTGGCATTTGAAGAAGGAAACTCGAGGGTTTTTGCTTTTCCTGAGCGTATCGGCATTGGAGAGCGTAGCTCCTTTAGTGTATTAGCATTCTGAAGCTGTGAAACTATCAGCTGAAGTTGCTTTACTATTGGCTTCATTCAAGAGCAAGTATTGAGCAGATTGGCTAGATATATCCAGGGGTTTTGAGCAGATTTTTGGAAGTGAAGATCAAACATCAGAAGGACGACTTCATATTTTGCCTAGCACATCTTCCAAGGCCATACCAGCTGGTCTTCCTGCAGTCGTACCATCTAAGGGTTGAGGTGTGTTTCCTCTAGGGAAAAATGCCTTGGTTTAGAGGCTCTTTCCTTCACTGAAGTGGACGCCTATCTTAGTGCAACGCCTTGGTGTGGTTTTTGAGGAGACTTCATTCCTTGCAGAAAATTGATTCATTCATCAGTTTCAACCATGGCTGCCAGTCACTCCAGTTTTTGATATTTTGCTCTTCTTGCATTTCGGGTATGCTCATTGTAAAGGATTTCAAAGATGATAAATAAAATAATATTCATTTGCTGTAGTTGTTGTTTACAATAGTTTAGTATCTTTTCTTCGGTTCTTTCATGCCTAGCATTATCTTTAAAAATACACAAAAAAAAACATATATCAGCAAAAACACAAAAAATCATAAAACCAACAAAAACAAGAACAACAGTCAAAGGTTTCACTCAGAAGTTTTCGGAGGAATACATTTGTTGGAGAACTAGGGTTCTTACATTCACTGTTCCAAGAGAATTATTGGCCTCTTTAAAATATTAAATCCTCCTGAAAGCTCCGACTATCAAAAACTCCCTGTTCACGTTTTTAATGGCTGACACCTTGAATGAAACGGCTCAAGGAAATGGCTCGACTCTTCTTGAATGAAATGGCAGGAACACTTCAAAAGCTCTGGTAGACTAAACCTAATTGCCATTGGACTAATGGTAAACTAAACCTGATTGCCACTATGGATTCTTTGAATGTGATAACTGTTGATATTGGTTCTTCTTGTAATTTTTGCACCCAAAAGACTTTATATTTCCACTTTAATTTCCACAGTCCTTAAAATATACAACTCATGACATAAAAAAATTGTGGCTTGATACTCACCTTCCATGTATACATACAAGCTGCTCCGGGTAGTTATTTGTTTCCTTCAAATTTCTTGGAATTTTCTTGCAAATAATTTCTCCAACCCAAGCTACAGGAAACTGTGATTGTTGTTCATTCTCATTTTCTGAAACTGTGAAATGACTATCTTGCAACTTCGATAGGATTCTTCCTTTCTCAAACATATACAAATACAGCCTCAATTTCATCTTCAACCTCTTTCACCATTTTAAGTACCAGCACAACCCCTGAAATAGGATTGTCAGCAAACAACACCCTGGAAACATCTTTCAACATCGAAGGTGTTCTTCTTTTAGAGGTCACCCCACCGCAGAAAAGTTGTGAACTTCGTTCACCCAAGAACCTGTTCCAAAATCCAAATTCCCACCTTTGCAAAGAGCTCTCTTAATCTTTTATTCATTTCCCAAACTGTAACTCTTGTGCCTTCTTGATTTCTCTTTTTTTATTTCACCTTAAATTTAATTCTTTTGGAGAACTCATAAAAAGTAACTTAGTTAATTAATTTAACTTTTCCAACTTAAGTTAATTTTGCTTTATTTAAATAATTAATTTAAGTTGTCTTTTAAATTTAGCCTTTTCGACAACATTAAATTAATTATTTAACCACAATGCTGACTTATAAAATTTGGGGGCATTACAGTCCGCCCTTCTCAAATATTGGTTGTCCTCAAGCAATGTCAGCACAACCACAAAACCACCTGAACCAGTTGTGATTTCAAGATCCCAAACCAATCTCTGAAAGTAGCCACCAAGTTGTCGTTGCGCTACTCTGATAAAAAACATCAACTCTTCATACCAAATTCGAGTTCACCCTTCTTGTGATCTCTCAAAACTATCAACCTTTGCCCCCAAACTGAAACAACTCTGAATTATATCTAAAAATTTTGCCATACTTTGCTGCCATACAATCATCAAATATTGAATTTCAATCAACTCATCAGCCAAATCTGTAAAATTCAGAATTTCAACGTTGGAGCAGTAGCTGCAAGGAATACAATTTCCTATATGTAAAGGATTTAAGTGCCAAAATCTTATTGAAGGGACTTCCCAAATGTCAAAGCTATCTTCATCATTAAGCCTCCATTGATAAAAACTCCACCTATTGTCTGAGAGCAAAGACCAAACCATCTGATTGCAAGGAACATTAATCATGTGTTGACTGCTTGGGAAACGAATAGCAGCTTCAAATCTGCAATTTTTCCTAAATCCCATGAATAAAATTGATCTATAAAGTTCATAAACCCAATCTTGAGTTTTACCTGGATCCCATATCTTATATTCATCACCAACCATACTTACACTAACAATGTCATGGTTGTTGTTAACACCCATAGAATCCACACTTTCTTCATTCCTTTCAATGGTGTCTTCATAAGTTTCATATACACCTTTCTCCAGTTCTGAATTCTCGTCAACACTTGCTGATTCATGAAGTGTAGCATGCTGAAAATTTCCTTCAATACCTGTTTTATCTACTATATCATGGCTGCAATCTACACCTTCATATGTAAATTGATCCTCAAAATTCAAAAATTCATATTCTTGACATGGGTTCCAATCTCTATCAACATCCCAAATCTCTCCAATATGAGGATACTAGAATCATTACACATTGTTTCACATCTATGAAGCTTTTCAATCCCTTCAACTAATTTCTTAGTCTCCATCAACCTTGCATCACTATCATGTTCATCGGAAGTGGCTGCAATAGAAATAGAATTTTCTGTTTTGTATAATGAAAAGTGGGCCATACTTAATTGCAAACAAAGATCATCAATCTCTTTTTCCTTTTCTTCTGCATACTTGAACGCAAGATCCCTAACCTTAAGCAATTGCACATAATCTATTTTAATTGTTTCCAAATCCCTTTTGATAGAGTACAAGTGAGTATGAGAGACTCCACTTGAAACTCCCTTTTTCCTCTCCTCAAATTGAGCTTCCCAAATGAATTCTTCAATGACATTATGTATATGATCAAAACGTGATAGAGCTGCAACAATCATATCTTCGATAACCTTCATCTTTTCCTTCAAATCGTATGACTCATTGGACAAAGGATCATTCTCAACTTCATGCAGCAATATTTCTGATTTCTCTTCAATAACACAGCTCTCAACATTAGCTACCTTTATTACATCCTCAAAAGGAATTTCATCAGCTGTTGCAATTTCTTTTTCTTTCACTTGCTCCTCATTAACCATGTAGGGTTTCAGCTTTCTCTCACATTGCTCCAGCACATATTTGGGCAACTCATAAGCAGTTGAAGAAGTGACCTGTTCTTGCTTGAGGACAGCCAATAACAAAGTTATGATAGGCTGAAAAATCACATCACTTCCATTGATAGCTTGAACCACAATAGTTTTCATAGCTGCAATAATATCATCATTATGTTCTTTTCTGATTGTAGCAAGGAAATAGTAAAACATATTATAGATCAAGTCATGCAATTCAAGGTCTAGCATAAGGTTACTCAATCTGATATTTGCAAAAGTTTTGAGTATTGCAATCCTTGTAGAAAAATGAAAACTTTTGATATCACCCAAGTCCTGAAAACTATCCACCAACAATTTAATTACCTCTTTCATTTTTTCGTCATCATAAGGTACTTGAGGATTCAATATTCTCAAAACTTCATTCAAACAAGAAGTGACCAGCAACCTTACCTCTTCATCAACATGTCTCAACCACCTATGCTGACCCAAAGAAGTCACAGTGGGAACAAGGGAAATCTGCAATACGTTAGAAGGTGACTGCTCAACAATAATCAAACACTCCTCTGCACCTTTCAACATGGCCAAGGCATCACTCTTTGATTGAGATAAATTACCGAGATTACTACCAGATTTGTGAAGTAGTCTAGCCAACCATTTCCTGTCTCCGGCTGCCATGTTTCAAACCGAAACTCGACTTTAAACTACCCAACTGGCTCCAGAAAATTTACTGAGCTCTAATTAAGTGTTAGGCACAAATGAGTTGAACTGAAATTTTAATGTTAGACTCCACAGGATGGCTGGTTCGCAAGCTATGATACCAATATAGTGAGTTACCCTAAATGTAGACAAATTTTTTGATTTCACCTACTGAATTACTCAGGCATTTTGTCAAACATTTCCTAACTGTTACTCGGAGTTTATAAACAGATTGTTTCTCACCAAGCAGAACAAGGTTTCATGTACCAATTACAAGTAAGCACTACCCACACAATGGAACACACATGGCAAAGTAAACTCATAATCTTTCAAATTTAATATATAAATATCATCAGAAATATCCTTTACATCTTAACTAATATAATCTCTGACCTGAAAGGTGTGCCAATTTCCTGGATGCATCAAAATGTACAGGCCACAGCCAAAAATACCAACACCATATCATAACATGTTGCCTTGTCTGAATTGAGTCTACAAATACAGTCTGCAATGCTTTGAATGCCACGTCTTCAAAATACCAATGTAACCAGCTCCTGTATTCACTCCCAGTGTAATACAATTGCATTATTATCCATCCTTGGCCTGTTGTGTCGCTTATGAGCCCACCATATTCTTTATAAACTACAGAGATAATAAATGCCCTCCAAGCAAATTGATTCTCTCCAAAGAGGGGTCCCACATCACCTGAAACTTCAATTTGGCAGTAGTCTTCTATATAAGCTGCGGCTAGAAGAAATGACGCCTTCTGCTCATTCAACGGACTTGGACCAATTCATATAACAATGCTAAAATGAAGAATTACGGCAACAACAAACATACAAGGAGCTCCCGATAAAGACAATAAACTCCACAATTCTAAATAAAATCACCCGCCTCTTAATTAAATAATGTTTCCCTTGGAGAAGCGGTTCTTTGGATCGTTGCCTTAAAGACTTTTAATTCAAAATATCAAATGTCTCCTTATATTCCATGAAAATCACGATTTCCTGACACGACTTCTAGTTGAGAATACTCGTCCATAATGCAATGAAATCACATATTGAAGTGGCCGACAAAGTTGATTCAGAATTATAGACTCACTTCATGTTATCCTCAGCGCCTAATTCAAATGAGCATAGTAGGCGGAAATAAAGACTGACTCCTACTCGACTCTTAATGTATCTTTTCAGAATCCCTTACGGTTTCGGTGCTTCCGTCACATCTGCAAACTATATAATATGAAAAGATATTTAATGGCGTCGTTATATATATATAAACTTTTACTCCGTCCCTTTTATTTGCGGCTCCTATAAGTGTCTATTCAAATCAGCACCGGTGTATTTGAAGTTTCCTTGATTAACAATCTGAGACTTCTCGTGATTTGGTCTTCACCGTTCCAAGAGAATTATCGGCCTCTTTAAAATGTTAAATCCTCCTGAAAGCTTTGACTATCAAAAATTCCCCGTTCATGTTTTCAATGACTGACACCTTCTTGAATGAAACGGCTCAAGGAAATGGGCCGACTCTTCTTGAATGAAATTTCAGGAACACTTCAGAAGCTCCGATAGACTAAACCCGATTGCCACTAGTCTAATGGTAAACTAAACCCGATTACCACTATGGATTCTTTGAATGCGATGACTATTGATATCGGCTCTCCTTGTAATTTTTGCGCTCAGAAGACTTCAGATTTCCACTTTAATTTCCACAATCCTTAAAATATACGACTCAAGACATAAAAATTATGTGGCCCGATACACACCTTCCATGTATACATACAAGCTGCTCCTAGTAGTTATTTGTTTCCTTCAAATTTCTTGGAATTTTCTTGCAAATAGTAACTTCTCCAACCCAGGCTATAGGAAAGGGTGATTGTTGTTCATTCTCATTTTCTGAAACTATGAAATGACTATCTTGCAACTCCTATAGGATTCTTCCTTTCTCAAATAGCCTCAATTTCATCTTCAACCTCTTTCACCATTTTAAGTACCAGCACAGTCCCTGAAATAGGACTGTTAGCAAACAACACCCTGGAAACATCTTTCAGCATCAAAGGTGTTCTTTTTTTAGAGGTCACCCCACCCCAGAAAAGTTGTGAACTTCGTTCACCTAAGAACATGTTCCAAAATCCAAATTCCCACCACTGCAATGAGCTCTCTCAATCTTTTATTCATTTCCCAAACTATAACTCTTGTGCCTTCTTGATTTCTCTTTTTTTGTTTCACCTTAAATTTAATTATTTTGGAGAATTCATAAAAAGTAACTTAGTTAATTAATTTAACTTTTCCCACTTAAGTTACTTTTGCTTTATTTAAATAATTAATTTAAGTTGTCTTTTAAATTTAGCCTTTTCGACAACATTAAATTAATTATTTAACCACAATGTTGACTTATAAAATTTTGGGGCATTACAGTCAAAGGCATGGGTGATCTCTACAAATGTGGATAACCATGTATTTTCTCCCAAGGTGGCTCAACTATGCTAAAATGGTAAAAATTTCCAGATTTTCATTGTTCAAAGGATGGGAAAACAAGTTGTAGAGTGAACCCAAAGAGAAGAAACTTCTAAGCTATTAGAGTTTGTCTCTAGTGTAGGATTTTAGACATTATTTGTATCATATTGATCTAGGTTTCATCTCAAGTTTATAATACAATATCGTAATCTTAGAAAGATGTATCAAACCTACGAATTCAACATTATTTGTCTGCATGTGTATTATGTACATTTATGAAGAATTCATTGTTCTTCTCAATCACATCCTATGATTCAATTGTTAGCTTTGATTAGTTGGTCATCTAGATGGCTATAAAATCCTTTATCTTCTTAGATCAATACAAGAGATCTATGGATTTATTCATGGATAACTAAGATTCTTTTAATGCACTGCACTTTAATTTATCGTCTTGTCTATATGTTTTCTTTGATATATAATGAGTTCAATGTGGTTATTTTTGGGGTTCATTGGAGTTTATTTGGAACAAATTCATAATCATCAAAACTTCTCGTACTAGAATTTTAAAATGTTTAGACCTGGACAGTGAATCCGATTTGAATTTGACCTAGACCTGGGTCCAAGAGTACATACTATCAAACCAGCAACATAGTTTAGTAAAAGGAACTTTGCAAAATTCCAAGGATAAGGTTTATTTCTCATACAAAGTGAATGCATGACCAGCTAGTTCAAATCTTGCCAAAAATTTGTTGATAAGGAGTAATTTTGTGAAGGCTAAAGTAGACCTCCATTTGAGAAATCCACTAATCAAACTTGTCAATGCTGATTTCCCCATCATATGGTTATATGTCTATCTTAGCTTCAGCTTCGAAGAAGCCTCCACGGGATGTTTATTCAATTCCCTTTCTTTGTGAAACCTGTACATACCTAGCTTGACAATCAAGGCCAAATGAGTCTAATAAACTTACCGAGCTTTATATCCTTGCAACATCATCCTCAAGTCTTTTGAAACATTTTTCCCCATCTTCATCCTCAGTTGCCATCACCCTAACTACACTTGTCCACAATCTTGTGTCAATTTCAGGTTTGTAGGGGAACAAGTTTCCACGTCCACTTGGCCTTGTGGATGTAATAACCTATTCACGACTCCTATTTTCTAATCTCAATGAAACTATGAGAGCACTTAATCCATAAATATTTAAGAGATAGTCTTCATGAACTCACGCAAACAAATATCAACTTGTCAACTCAACAAACAACCTTCTAACGACTTTTTCCACACCCTAAGAAGATGCATAATGCAGCACCATATGTGCAACATGATGTAAATGCAATGAAAGCATGAAAACAAAGCCTGCACTTGCAAGGAAACACACACAAGAACTACTGCACAAAATTTAACTTGGAGAAACCATGAAAGGTGAAAAGTAAAACTCTAGCAAGACTGAGGATTTTGCTTCGTATCCCCTTATCTCATTCATACAAGTGTTACAATGCCACTGAGGCTTACTGGAACCGTTACAATGCTTTGAAAATCCTTCACTCTTGATGTACAAGTACAACCCTCCAACTCAGAAACCCTATCTCTTGCGCTTGCAATCTTACATAGAACATGAAAAATGAAGGTTCCAACATGAGTCAACCCATGAAACTTTGCTTTTACATATATGCTGCTCCTCTATCCTCCCATAGTGCGAAATTGGAAGAATGAACATCAAATGAATAAATTCAATTATTCAAGTGCCAAAACCCTTTGTATTCTACTATTTTCCCACACAATGGAATTATTGCCACTTTCAACAATCAAATTTTCCAAACTTTCTTCTCTGCTTAGAATACAAGTCTGCAACTTACGATGAAGACTCCCAAGATACCCCAAATCATCATAGATAACGCCCTGACCTGTTTGCATCTTTGTTAGCATCATATTACCATGATACCATATAGCATCATAGTTGTTTGCATCTTAATATGCCGCAATCTTTTGTTTTAGTGACGTGCCATATCATGGATGTTACCCGACCTTTAATTCCTATGCAATAATATGAGTTGAATTTAATCATATCAGGCAATTCTGCTACCTATTTTTACATGCCAAACGTATTACTTAATTCCTTGTGTTCCAATCTTTATTACAATATGAAATAATTTTCTGTGAAAACTGTACATTTAATGTCCTTAAATTTTTAGACAGTCTACATTTCAGGCACCACTGTTTCAATTCTCTCTGCATTTGTTGCAGGTGCAGGTGTAGGAAAGGCTTTCCTGCATATGTTCAGTTGCATGAGATCCAAAAACAGTATCTATCATGAATTTTTTCCCTCCAAACATAATCATTCAATTCCAAATCATCATAACAATATTCAGCTGCCCATAAATGCATTCTAATCCACTATTCTCATTTATTCATTCAAGTTCAAGTGCAACAGAAAATATAACTTGAAAAAGATAAACTTGGGCAAATGAAATGGCGAAAGTAATCCATCTCAGATGATCTAAATGCTGCAAAACGTATAAATAAAAATATAAAATATAAATGTCTCAAAACTATACATCAAATAAGGCTAGAAAACATGCGAAAACATCCTCAAGATAGACTTATCATTGCTCCACAATGAATGTCTTTATAGGAAAATAATAAATTTGAGATTGATTTTAGTTATATTAATATCTGTGATATGTCATGTCATAGTCTATTATGATAGATAACAATTTCTATTTTATTCAATGTGTTTTACAATACATACAACTTCATGTTTTTTTAATTCGTATTGGTCATGTGAGAGATTTGGTCAAAAATGATAGTATGTCTTTAAGTTTAGGTTTTTGGATTCAAAATACATAAGAATTCCCATGTTTTCTTATTGCAGTGGAGCGTTTCTCCTCGGGGGCGGTTTATATACTTTTTTGGATAGAGTCTTTCCTGCTACAGCTGCCATGTAATCCTTAAAGTTCTATTTATTTATCTGTTAATGCGTTACTTTTTATGGTCTTTTTGATATCGATTATAAATGGCTAAATTGATGGAACATGTAAACAGTGACTTATCCTTACCTGCATGAATATTTTAAATAGCATAATTGTTCCATAAAGTTTCCTCTTGTATTATTACACCTTATATGAGTAACGACCATTTTACATATATGAATCAATGTTTAGTGTTATCCCACATTCTATACATGATATAAAAGAATTTGTACCAACTATGATTTATGGTATCTTATATTTCAATTTAAATAGTTTATATGTTTTCATGTTTTTAGAATCTTTCTATTTTGAGACTGGTTTATATATTTATATGTATAAAACTTTTATTGTACTAAAGGATGATTTAATTGATGCAAAATAGTTAAGAATGATAATAAAGATAAGGATGCATGGTTAATTAATTTATCATTCACACATCATATGACAATTAATATATTTGATCAGATCATTACATGATCATATATTTAAAGTCGAACAATAGTATATGGGGGTGTTCCCATATATTATATGAGTGTCTTGGATTGTTTGTATGAGTTTATCTTTCATTACTCTTATCTCATGTCCCCATGCGACTGCTTAGCTTATTTTGGCTAGCAGCCACTGCTCAATTTATTTAAGAGTTATTTGTGGAGCTGATGGCCCCATGAATGTTTAAATTTTTTACTTATTTTTTAGCAGCCAACTTAAATTTATATTAACAGTATTAATAATAATTTGTAAAAAAAAGAAAATTAGAAAAAGAAAAAAGAAAGCAAATCTTAAAAAAGAGGGAAAAAAATTTGTGGAGCCATGTGGATTTTTAACAATATGCAGTTGCTGCTTATTTCCAGCCCCCCGTTTTTTCCCAGAGCTTATTTTCAATTCCTAAACAGTAGCTGCTCCATTAAAATAGGAAAAGATTCCAAATTATCCTTTCCCAACAATAAAATTTATGCATGGGAACACTCCCACTGCTTAATTTTAAGCAGAAAATAGAGTTAAGCAGCCGCATGGGGACATGAGGTTAGCATAAAAGGTATTTTATAGTTAAAATATGTAGCATTAATATTGAGAGAGCACATAATGAACTATTTGTGATATTTTCATTGATCTTTCTTATTCAAATTTGGAAAGGCTTTAAATTGTGATACTGTTTATTTTTTTTCATTTTCTTTGTTGATAGAAATTAAAAATATAGACAAATTTAAATGTGAATTTTTATTTGCATCTTTTTTTATAGGATTCATATTTTGCTACATTTCTCTAATCAATTAGCATTTATTTTCTTGTAAGGATCTCAAGAACTAGAATTTTGTATTACTAATAAAAAATCATTGCTATGAAAAATGCTAACAATTGGGTTTTCTACCAATGCTATTAAATTGAATGTTCATCTGTTAATGTTGAACCATTAATTTTGGCATGATTGATGGACTTGGATTTCTTAACAATGCTAATAAATTAAACACAAAACCATTATAATTCATGTCAAATTTGCATCACAACACATATAATCTTGATTAGTTCACACTCATGTCCAAAATTATTATCTTGAAGAATTTGTTTCCATTATATATATGACTTGTCTCTCACCTAAACCAGCTAATCTTTTTTATTATTTTACTATTTGAATTATTTTATTGCAAGTGTGTTGCTATAATTGTGTCATTTAGAGCTTCCTTAGTAGCTTTGAGCTCTTCTTACTGCTATACTCACCCTTATGCCTACATTTGACATGCATTTCTTCTATTTCTTTTTTATATGGAATCAAACAATGTAGCAATCAAATATATGCACTATAGTGTATGATAGTGGAATTTTGCAACAATAAGTTGTAACTTTGATTAGGATATCCAAAAAAGAAAAGCTATGATATAGAATAAAAGCAAAGAAATAAATTTGCACACAAAAAAGCAAGTCAAATCACAGTTGCTTCCAATTACTACTAAGTTTTTAAAAATGTAATTCAAAATTTGGTTATAAGTACAAAGACAAGTTTATAAATAGAAAACTCAAATTAAGACCATCCTTGCAAGTGTTGAGATCCTATAAGATGTCTCAAACTATGAAACTATAGTTAATTTAGTGTTGTGGAATATGCACAAATTTCAAACCAAGGGATTACAACTAGGTGAGGTGGAATATGTAATATTTCAATTTTATTTGTAATTACATGACTAGAAATAGAAACTATAGGAAGTGTAATTATACTAGTTTCTATGGTGTGATGTTTAAATACCCTTTATGCATCCTTATCATTCCTCCCAACAATATAAGTATTGATCTCCAATGCCTTAAGAGGGAAGAAATTTTTTGATACATTTGTTAGTGTAAGATCCATCTAGCTTGATGCAAAAATTGCCCTTGTTTCACAATAGGTATGAATTGGTAGAACCATGTCAATCTTGTTGATTTTTGGTGTCAAATACTCAATTAGCATTTAACATAGGTCTAAAAAGTAGGGGCAATATATGTAAGATGACTTGTATAAGGATTTAACTTTGACGTGGACTCATATTAGTATTTGAGGAGATCAACATTAACAATATCATGAATGCCAAATTATGTTAGAAGATCATAGCCAATGTAACTCTCAAATATCTTCTAGACAATTGTATAAGGCCCATACCAAAGAGGTTTGAACTTGTTATGTGTCTTCTCTTGAAAATAGAGTTTATCTAATATCCAAATTTTATCACCAAGCTAAAAATTGTATGAAATATAATGATCCATGAGTTGTTTCTACATTTCTTTTATTTTGAAGAACTTGAACCATTTTTGACTGCAAAGACTACTAGTGTTAAAGGTAGGAGTATGTTTAATCTTTGCTCTTTGGGATATGATGTGTGGCTATAATCTTTGCACTTTTGGATATGATGTGTGGCTATTATCTTTTCTCTTTTTGGATATGTTGTGTGGCTAGAAGAGGCAAATATAAAGGAAATTTAAAAGAAATCAAGGGATGAAAATCAAGGTAGACCTCAAAAAGAGAAAGACCACACTTTTGACTGCAAAGATTGCTTGTGTTAAAGGTGGGAGTATTTTAATCTTTTCTCTTTTTGGATATATTGTGTGGCAAGAAGAGGTAAAGATAAAGTCGGAGAATTAAAATAAAGGTAGACCTCAAAAGGAGAAAGACCATTAGAAGAGTGTACTATTTAGTTGTATTGATGCTCAATTTGGTTGAGGCTCAAAACCTTCTTAACTAGAGATGTAGAATGATATAAGTGGACTTTTTATAAGTGTTTTGTTGACACTTTGTTTTGGCATCTAATTGAGGATGTAAGGTAACGGAAAATTTGAGAGACCCCTAATATATTCCACAATGAATGTCAATATTGGTCCACAAAAAAAAGTTGAGAGACCCCTAATATATTCCACAAAGAATGTCAATATTGTTCCACAAATAAAGTTGAGAGACCCCTAATATATTCCACAAAGAATGTCAATAGTGGTCCACAAAACATGAGTCAGTTTAAAAGAAAAAATATTATGAAGACCAAAAGAATGTTGTGTAAGACAAATAATAGTTTGGGCTAATTCATAAGAAAAACTAGTCTTGTTGCTTGAATGAACTTAGTCGTCTTGCCAACAACCATAAAAATGCAATCATGTCGTCACATTGTCCTTAAAACCCCACTTACTAGATCCATGGAAATCATTTCTTGAGGATGAAAAGGAATAGGCAAAGGAATATTTTTACCCCAATTTTATTTCAATGGGTTTTGAATGATAAAAGTTGAATGTTTGAAAAGTTAAAGAACATTACACTACATGTGAAGCCACTAAAAGAACTATAATAGACGATGATTCTTTTTCTTGTCAAAATGGCCCCCATAAAGAGTAGAATGAGCTTCTTTGAGAAGAGTAGTATGTTGATTGTGAGGATCACACAACTTGTCAACCTTAATTCTTCCTTGAAATGAAAATATTGAAAGGGTTCTAAGTTGGAAAGTCAAAGAATAGTTTGGGCTAAGTCATGAGTAGAACTAGTCTTGCCCCTTGAATGAACTTAGTCATCTTGCCAACTACCATAAAAACGCAATCATGTTATCACATTGTCATCAAAAAACCATTCACTAGATCTATGGTAATTATTTCCCAAGGATGAGAAGGAATAGGAAAAGGAATATTTTGGCCCAATTTCATGTCAATGGGTTTTGAATAATAAAAAATAAATTAAAGAACAACATACTACATGTGAAGACAACAAGAGAACTATTATAGATGATGACAAGTCTTTTGCTTGCCAAAATGACCCCCATAGAGAGTAGAGTGTGCTTCTTTGAAAAGAGTAATGTGGTTATTACATGAAACACAACACTTGTCAAACTTAATTCTTCCTTTACATGAAAATCTTGAAAGGGTTCAAAGTTGGAAAGTCAAAGAATAATCTTGGCTAAGTCATGAGCAAAACTAGTCTTACCACTTGAATGAACTTAGTCATCTTGCCAATAACCATAAAACATAATAATGGTGTCACATTATCATCAAAAAACCACTCACTAGATCTATGGTAATTATTTCCCAAGGATGAGAAGGAATGGGAAAAGGAATATATTACCCCATTTCATGTCAATGGGTTTTGAATGATAACAAATGAATTAAAGAACATCATACTACATGTGAAGCTAGAAAAAAGAACTATTATAGATGATGATGAGTCATTTTCTTGCCAAAATGGCCCCCATAGAAGTAGAGTGAGCTTCTTCAAGAGAAGAGTAGTGTGGTGATTACGAAGAACATACAAATTGTCGAACCTAATTCTTCCCTGACATGAAAATCTTAAAAGGGTTCTAAATAGGAGATAAATTGGATTTTGATGGTTGGTATAGACTTTCTCAAAATTAGGATCATTTGCATACTAAAAAGTCTTAAGTCTAAAAACTAAGATGTGAAGTAGTTATAATAGCCAATGTATGAGTTGTAGGAGGGCAAGTCAAACAATCAACAATAATTTTGATAGTGCCCTCTTTTTATTTTATGGATAAATGGAATTATTGTAGATAGGATGCCCACTTCATATGTTTTTCTTGTCAATTTTATTTTGAGCCTAGAGAAATTGAAGAGACAAATGATTTGTATGTATAATAGCTTTCTTCCTAAGCAGATAGTGTCTTAAATATTTGATAGATTGCACCGAGGCATGGAATTTTTTATCATAGTTGGAGTAATGGCTTTTGGATGTAGAATTTTTTTCATAATGACATACCACTGAATGGCATTCTACTTCAAAACCATTCCAAGTTCAAACTAAGACAGATTCATCTCAAGCTCAAGAAGTTGTGAAAGATTTAGTAGTGTAAAAGAAAGTGTAGAAACTCAATTTATTCTTTGATTTGGAGAAAGTTTGGACATATTTTTTGTAGTGAACAAATTCATTGATCTTTGTCAACTAATAAGAAGGTGAATTAATATTGAAATACCCAAGAATAAACTTGTCGTAGAAGTTTGCAAGACCAAGAAAAATTCTCAAGTGTGTGATTGTAGGAGTTGGCTATTTGAGAAGAATTTCCACTTTTGCATGATTTTCTTAAATACCTTGCTCATCTATGAAAAATCCAAATAAGAGGCAGATCTTTGACTAAAAGAAAATTTGGATAGGTTTACATACATGTGATTTTTCTCAAGCATGCCTAGAACATGATCTAGGTTCTAGAAATGTTGTAACTCAACCATCCTAAAGAATGTCTCAAACTAGGAGAGTAGAACCAAGTGAATTGGAATATGCAAAAGCCTCAAAACTAAAAACTACAACTGTATGAAGTGAAATATAGAATATTATAATTTTATTAGTAATTACATGGGTGAAAATATAAACTATAGGAAATGTAACTATTCCAAGTACTTTGTTATGTGTGATGTATTATATACCCTCCATGCATCCTTATCATTCAATCTAATAATTAGAGGTCTATACTATGGTGTGGGATTGGGGAGTCTTTGCAATAAGATGCTAAAATATTGATTACAATATCTAAAAGAGAAATCCATGATATAATATGAACTTAAATATAAATATCATTGTTCAAAAGTATGTGTGTAATGTGCATCTAAAAGTATAGAAATGAAGTTCAAACATAGGTGATATTTTTTGGTTATTAATTATAAGTTTAAATAAATGTTTAGTTGAATTAAAATTTAGTGCACTTCAATAGCATTAGGGAGAATAATTGTCACTTCTTGGTATCTACATGGGTTTTTCTCTTTTGGACCCATGTCCTTATCCGTTGTCAATTATATTAATTCAATTATCCTCCATAAAATGTTCCATAGATGAGTTAAGGTGATACCTTAGACATATCAATAAGGCCTCCATGACTCTCATTTGTGCAAAACCACCTTTTGATCGAGGCCTAAAATAAAAATGATTGATTACATTATTTATTTTTCATTTAGTATAATTTTGAAGATTATAATAGTTCACACTAGGCATATGATGTTAACATCTCCAATATGTATAACCAAGATAAATAAGAGCCTTGTTAAAAAAAATATTAAACCCACACCCCTTTCTATTTCCTTAGAAATGTGATCAAACATATGTAATAGAGACTATTACACTAATTAATTTGAATATATATCTCAACTAATCAAGTAAGAAATACACCCTCATCACAAGCCTAGCTTAGACCAACCATTAGATTAGGTATTTTACATGCAAAGAGAATATGACCTTCCCATGATGGTACACCAACCACCTTATGATTGAATCAATCTTAGCCCTTAAAAATAAATTATTATTTTAAATTCAAAATTAATCAATACCTCACAAGTTGGTCATACTAAGAGATATCACTTGGATAGGTTTAATCTCAACCCTCTATTTTAACTTCTACTATAACCCTAAAATTGCTCTTATGTAACCCCCCAAAAGAGAGGGAAACCCTCATTTTGCAAAGGGAAAAGGGAAGGTGAATTTAATGGCTTCCCTAATATCTTCCCCTCCACTTAGAAGAATGAACATAGAATAAGGGGGTGACCCTTCCAAAGACATGGCCTTGCATAATCCCTCCAAAGATAGGTTATGATAGATCTCTAGAATGGGTAGTTTAGCTTTTCATTGAATTAAATAAATCCCATTTGAAGCTTCTCCCTTTGCACTTAGATTTTTTTGTTTCCATTTCGATTTCAATCCAATGTTACAGGTGATTGAAAGATGAAGGCCGACCATCATAGCCATATTCCTTCATCTCTAGCATTTTATTATTTTTCTTTTAAAAGAATAAATAGGTTTATTTTTCCAAGCATATAATCTACCACTTACAATACAACTTTCTCTTATTTTATTTTTTTATATTTATTATGTTTCCAAAAAAATGTCCATATTTCATTTTATTTTATGGTATTTAAATTTAAAGGGAGGGAGGGGCTTCTATTGTTGGGAATCAAAGGTAAACTACTAATAGATGGAAATCTAAATATTAGTCTTACAAATATGAAATAAGTTATTTTAATCATGAAAATACATTCAACCTTAATTGTAGAATACCATATGAAGTTTAATGAACAAATCAACAAACCACATAAAAATATCACAACACTTATTTAGCATGGAGAAACCCTTGTGGGAAAAAAGATTCACCAAGAAGAACACTAAGTATGCATTATATTCAAAATCAAGATTACAATACAAAACACTTCATTTTTCCTTCCTTTGTCTTCAACCTAACAACTCCTTCAAACCTATGAAAACTCAATATATAACCTTCATCCCAAGGCTCCAATTTATAGTTATTGGAGGAGGGAAACCAACAATTAGTTTCCCACAACAAGAGGGGAAACAAAGCTCTCTTGCAAAAACAAAACGCTCTATCCCTTGGAAACTCTTGAAAAATATGTTGGAACAATAAATAGCATAAGATTTACAAGGTTGACGACACCTTAATCCTAACATCTATAACACACCCATGTCTCTTTCTATTATAATCCTCAAAATAAATCAATGAAAAATATTAAATAAAAAATAATTATTTTCCTAAAAAAAGAGGAGGGGGATAGGGTAGAGGTTTGGTCCCTACCCTTGCCCCTTGGGATACATGGCCAAGGTCATGACTACAAAATCATGAATTTTTAACTTGTTCTTTAAAGGTGCACACCCTATAGGTTAATACTCAATTAGTATTATTTTTTATTTATTTTTATTTGCTTACAATGTTAACCTTTTTAATTTTTTGGTTTTCTTTATAAAATCAAGATTATTCCCTTTTTTCGGTGTGTCATATGAATATGTTATTTAACTAATATTTTAGTATAATAAACAGAATCATAGAAAATTGATTAAAACACAGCTAAAATCTACATACACTTTTACATTTTTAGATGCTATCATAGTTTCTTTAGTGTGATTTGAAATGGATAATCATCTTGTGTGCTTTAAACACCCTTGTTAGATGCATTTTAAACTAATTATTGGCATAATGTATTATTTACAATGTCTGATAACTTTGTAACTATATTTTTCTGATTTATTTACCCAAAATATCATGGAATGATTTGGGATTCAAATGGATTTTGGGTTTAAGTCTTTCACAACTATTTTAACATTTTAGGACAACATTTTTGTCTCTTGAGCATGTGGACATCTTCTTTTTGCTCTAATTTTTTTACATTGTTTTATGTTCTTAGACTCTTTGCATTTTCAAAGAAACCCTCCATATTTTCTTGTAAGCATTGTGGATTCATGTGCAAAAGATTTATTCTTTAAAATTTCTTAATATTTATTGATCTCTTGAATCTCTAAATAATTAGCATTTCAAAGTTTTATTATGTTTTTCCTCTTTCTTAGAAAATAAAAATATATCACTTTGTTTTCCTTGTTATTTCACACTGTTATCTACTTTCATTGTTTTCTATTTTCTTAGCATCCATAAATCCTCTCATCATATACACTTGAGTAGTGATAGATGTAGTTACTACTATTTTATTATCATTTTTATCACACAATAAAATAATGATATATTTTTAGACTTGGTTTCTTATTCTTCACAACATTTTTAGCTTAGTCTTAAATAGACTTAGGTTTTGTACACATTCACTTAGCTCTTAGTCTTGGACACACTTTGGCCAAACATACATATATTAATTTTATTTTGATTATCTGAAGAGGTCAAAAGATCAAAATAGAGGATTAACTATTTTGGCAATCTCCTATGTAGTGAACTTCTTTCCCCTATTCTAAACAAGTTATTTTTGTGATCTTATCTTCTATGAATCAAAATCTTCATATAATATTATTTTTGTGATCTTATCTTTTATGAATCAAAATCTTCATATGGTGGTTCATATTTCTTACTTTTCCTTATCATTTATATTATTTAGTTTAAATTATATTTTGTTAAAATCGATTTATTAGTATGTTAACATCCAATCAGTCTTTATTTTCTATATTATATATTTTCATTCTCTTCATATAGAAAATTTGGTTGTAACATGGTTCTTTTAATGTTTTTCTAATATTAGATGATATGTGATTATAAGACTAAAGTGCACCTACAATTTTGTCTAAACTATTTTGTTGCCTTGGTTTCTATATCTTCCCTAGTCTTATTTTTAGACTCCTCACATATTTAGTGTTGTAAACTTTCTCTTTGTTATATAAGCAAAAATTATCTATCCAAATCCATTTTTATTTGCATAAAACCTAGCTATCTCTCTCTTCATTATGTATATTATTTGCATTCTTTACTAGTTTCATTCACATATACAAGCACATGCACACATGCACATGGTAATGTAAGTGTAATCTACTTTTGGGATTAATGTAGATTAAATTTTCTATTTCAATATACATTCACACACATGCATATTCAAGTCCATGTATATAATTATATATTATTTCATATGGATAACATAGTTAATTGATCATCAACACTAGAAGAACTACCTATGCATCAATTCAAGCATCATAAATAATTTTGAAATTATAAAATGATATATTGCACTAATTCATACATAAAAAACTTGTATTTTTTGATAAAGAATAGATAGCCTACTTAATTTATTAGAATAATTTATTTTCAATTATCTATCTTTAATTTTATTTGTATTCTAATGTGAAAGAGCCCATTTTCTTAAATATTAAATAAAGTAAGCATTAATAAAATTCACACATAGTTACACACAAAACAATGCAAACTTATTCTACTTTTATGATTAAATGAAATGAAATACTATATTTGGATATTCACACAATTGTACATTTAAGTGTACACACACATATATGATTCCTTAGGAAAAAATATTGTTTTCTCATTGCTCTTCTAGTTTTTGAGGTTTTTGAATTATTCTTTGGAAGAGATGGGTTTGAAAAACATGGGACGATCTGAAGTAGTACATTAGTTACTTTGAATTATTCTCTAGTGAGGGGCCCCAAGCATTGGAAGGATATTCTCACAAGAAAGTATGGGACCATCCATGTGCCTAGTATTTTGGTCAAAGATCCTGAACTATTTCATTTGGAGGAAGGCACAATCATCAAGTTACTATATTCAACATTTCACAATATCATTTCCTCCATGGACAACATGTTGGTGGGGAAATTTCTCTCTTTTCAACCAAACATTGACCTTGTCAAAAGATGAGTTTTTAATAATTGAAAACCTAAGGGATCCCTAGCTATTAGTGTCATGAAAAATGGGATGTTCTTATTTAAATTCAATCTCCAAGAGGGTATCCTAGGTTTTGTCTTATGGGCCTTGGATTTACAGGAAGAATACGCTTTCCCTATGCAAGTGGAAGTCAGGATTTGACCCCAAAGCAGACCTAAATAAATCATCCCCTATGTCGGTACAACTCCTTGGCCCCCCTCTAGATTTATGGGATGGGTAGATCTTTATGTGGGTCACTAACTCCTTTCGTCATTTCTTGACTGTTGATAAAGTTACGAAGGATAAATCAAGGTTGGTCTTTGCTAGATTTTGCATTAGTGTAGATGTTTTAAAGTTCCTCCCACCTTTATCATTTTGGAATTTAAATTTAGGAAATATAGTCAACCTATTTAGTATGAAAATTTAGAACCTTTTGTCAAAACTTTTTAAACTTAGGCCACTTTGCATCCTAATGTACTACCCCACGGAAAGAACCCCAAAAGGCCAATGCACCTATGCGTAATTGAAAGGGTTATAATATGGCTATGAAGAGTACCTTTTCAAGGATAGCCTTATCAACATCATTCATTCCCCCAAATGGGTCCAAATATTTCTATCTTGCACCACCCTCAAGAGATGAGGTCGGGGGTGCAACAGTCTAACAGTCAACCAAATGATAAATGATGGTCTAATATGGATGAGATGTTGGTTAAGGGTATGGAATAGGATTCTCTTTCATCTCCTAAAAAATATAAAACACCTTAATATCCAAGTTTGATGAGATTTGTGTGGGTGTGGAATTAGTTTCATAGGGGAAAACCAAAATTTTGAAGAGATCAATAATTTGTCTACTCTTATGAATGAAGATTGTGACCCTAATGCTCAAAAGGAAATGATTCCACTAGGATTAGGGTTATTGAAAAGTATAATTTTGGGGGTCTTGCTACCCCCGAGGTAACCTCCTCCAATTTAGCTTTGGGTTGCAATAGTCCCATTGTTAGTCTAGAGCTACCTCTACTTTTGATCAACATGGGTGGATCACTCCATACAAAAAGAGTAAAGTTCCTTCTAAAAAAGTTTTGGATGTGGGATTGAATGGTAAGGTTGGGAGACCAAGTCAGAGAGAAATAAGACAAAGAGAGTTAGATAAGAAATTATCTAATGGGAGACAGAAAAATTTAGAGGTTTCATCCAAGAAAACTCGAAAATGAGAATTATTTCCTAAAATATTAGAGGACTTAATAATCCTCACAAGAATTTTTTTGGTCAAAAATTACATTCTAAAAAATAATCTTGGCATTATTCTCCTTCAAGAGGTGAAAATGATTGAAGCTAACTTTAAAATTATGGCGGCTAATAGAATCTGGCCCAATGTTGATTTTTATATCTCTAAAGCCCAAGGAGTGTCTAGGGGGATTGTCACAATGTGGAACCAAACTCACCTCAATGGTTGTTGCAGTAACAAGTCTAAAAAATAATCTGACTATGAATCTTTCTTCTTCATAACATAAATGGATTCTCTCCAACATTTGCGCTCCTAATTTCAGACCTGCCAAAAAGGAAATTTAGGATTTTGAATCCTCCCTTATTAGCCAATACAATAAGGACCTTTGGATGTTGGTTGGAGATTTCAAAACACCTTTATACCCCTTTGAAAATATGGGAGGTTTCATGGATTATTTAAACAATATGGCTAACATGATTGATTTTCTTTTCAATGATGGTTTGATGGATGTGGATTTAAATGGTCAACCCTTCACTTAGTCTAGCAAACATCTAGGGACTTGCCTTATTTAGTTTAGACTTGATAGATTCTTTATAACTTTATCTTGGAATATGATTGGTAACATTAAGCTCACTTACCTCCCAATATTGGGTTCAGACAATATCCCTTTGCTACTAAATTGGGATGATATGACTCTAAAAGGTCCAACCCCCTTTCCTTATGAAATAATGTGAGCTATGCATCCTAACTTTAGAGATTATGTCTCATCATGGAAAAATATGACTTTCTCTATAGAACAACCATAGGATTTCCCAGAAGTTGACATATGGGATTGGTTGAGAGATCATGATGAATGTGCAAGTGACATGTGTCAAGATTAAGGGCTTGAACAATGAGTTAAGTGGTTGCCTGGATGAGATGATTGGCTGCATAGATGAGTGAAGTAAGAGTGAACTAATGTTCATTTTCAATCAGTTCACTAAATTAGGAAATAGAAGAATATAAATGAATAATTAAATAAAAAAAATTTCATGTGCATGAGATGAAGATATAATTAGAAAATAAATAAAATATTAATTTTATTTATTTTTAGAAGAATTTAAAGATAGAAAAAGAAAAATAAATAAATTTAATTTTAGAGAAGATATTAGCTACTTAAGTAATTAAAATTATTTAATTATGGTGGATGAGAATAATGCATGAATTAATTAAATAATTATTTAATTTAATGTAGATAAAAGAAATTAAGAATTTAATTAAATAATTATTTAATTTAATGTAGATAAAAAAAATTAAGAATTTAATTAAATAATTAAAATTATTTTAAAGCTATTCATCACCCAAAATGGGCTTTTCAAAAGAGTTTATTAATGTAGGCAAAAGTGTGTACATTGAACTTTTCAGCTCCTGCTTTACATCACTTTACATACACGTTTTTAGCTTTTTGTTTTTCATATATTTTTTTTTGTTTTGAAGATTTCTCAAACATTTTAAAATGATGTTGTTGTTTGCACATTCTCTTCCAATTGTTCTTCGTCTAAATTATCTGTTTCCATGAAACTTAGATCTAGGGGATCTGCATTTGAGGTTGTCGCATATAGAAGGTCAGAGATGTCAGTGGAGGCAATAGGCAAGCATAAGAGAGATGCCTCATCTAATTGTACATCTTTGTAGTAAGGGTCATTACAAATCTTACATTGCAAAGCCTCATGAACATGTGCTCTGCAAACATAGAAGCTATATTGTTGGGAATCAACATTTTCTTTGTTAACTATGAGTATATCTAGGTCATGTATATGTCGAGGTAAATAAGTAGCAATTACAGTAACATCTTGAGGAAAACAAATAGTGTGGCCACTATATTTTAGCTGACCCCCTCTTGCATAAGTAACTTGGAGGACAGGGCTGACTCTTGCTATAAGCATCTCCTCGATTTGAGTTAGTTGTTGCAAACAAGCAGGCTGCTCACCAGAGTCTATGTTGTTCCACTTTGAGAAGCGATTACCATTTTTTTTTGAAATGCACCTTGAACAAGCATTACTACCATTCACTTGCCTAGTTCTTATTCCTGGATATCGTTCCATGCATACTTGACACGTTGAAAGATAAGTTGTCCAGCTTTGAATGGAATGAATTCCTAACAGTGTAATAGTTCGTAGGAAATAGTGGAGGATGATGGATCTGGGAGGGAGAGTAGGGGAGTAATATAGACTGCATATGATTTGTGGGTGACTGGTCACGAAGGTTGTGATGCTTTTCTCGTCTCCCTCTATTAATAGAATCCTTGTTTGCATGGTACCGTAATAGTTGCAGTTGGTTAAGACGAATATGCTTTGCCTGCATTTTTTCTGCTTGGCTTTCCATGACAGGGGTTGCTGGGGATCACAACAATGCAATATTAATTCGCAGAAGTGCAAGACAAGTAGAAATAACATGTACAAGTATGTAAATAAATTTGCAAGAGATAACTTAGGTGTGTGACATTAACTTCTAAGATTAAAAAAAAAAACAATAGACTATAAAAAAACCTATGTGTGAGTGAGGGTGGTTGTGTTTAAACTTTGTGTTGTTGTGCATAGAATTTGTTGTACATAATATAGTGACTTGTATATAATATGAACGGCCATAACGCTTGCAGCAACAACGATTTGTATTGACACAAATTTAATTGGAATGCATCGATTGAAGTTAAGAAGATTGATTAATATTTTGACAAGTGCAAAAGATAACTTTGTGGGAATTAAAAGACTCCTTTTTGCATTTTATTGAAAATTGTAGGCAACCATGTTTACAAACGACGTTATTAATCATAACAAAAGCTGAATTAAATACAAAAAAAGGTATAGCTAACCCAAGGCCATTCCTATTACGACCAAGATCGCATATTTTGGTTTTAAGATTACACATCCATAGTTAAGTATATATTAGCATAATTAATATATTGTGTATATTTTATATAATAAAAAATTAATTATAAATAATATGATTATACTATTTATTATTATATATTAGATTTAAAAAAAAAAACTATTAAATACATATATGAATTTATTATTATTAATGAATATTATATTTTTATATAATACAAAAAATATCAACCTTCTATTTTCAATTAGTTTATTCGGTTGCCTAAAGGGGGAGCTTTCCATACAATCCTAATACACACCAAATTTGTTGCTATGGAATATAGAAGCAAGAAACATTGACAATTCCTTAAGAAGCAAATGCATCATCCATAGTCACAATACTGGCCTAAGTGTGTTCAGTAGTAAGGAGTGGTCATTGATATTGATTGGATTACTAGGTTCACCTTATGACATCGGTGTTCTGCTATGGGATGACAAAAAAAAAATTGACATTGATGAACTCACCTCATCTGCTAGTATCATACTGGGAATTCCTAACATCTGCCATGCCAACTGTTGTTTAAAATCTGAAAAAATCATAATTCTGTAAAATTAAAAGAAATAACAAAAATAGGAACATTTTCAAACTTTTACTTTCATGACCATTGATAATATGAATATTAGGGATTAATATATTTTCTATTTGACAACAACAATAAGAATAAAACACCGGTATGATGTAACATACACTCTTTTTACATTGTCTAATATCAATTAGAAGGAGATAATTAACCCTACATCAACCCAAGAGATGGGTAAGAAAGTCAAGACACAACTCGAAATTAAAATACCTCAAACTTAATGATATTGGCAAATGATGCAGGTCTGATTTACCACTACATGCTCTGCTATAGGGCTGAATTTTCAATCAACTATTTAACCAAATATCACAAGTGTCGTTTTTACTATCCAAATTGACATGCCAAATTTCTCCAGTGTTTTCAAAATTATTGACCGGCTGCGTTTCATGTTTATAGATTTGTTAATGGCCTTCAACTGCTCATAGAGCATGGACATTCTCCTCTTCCCACCCCTGCTGCTTCCATGTTTCACTGTAACTTTATCATTATTCAAACAGCTAGAAATAGACAGAGTTATTTTCCAAGCCTCTCATTCCAAATATTGGCACTGGAGTCTGAAAACCTTGCAACCTAAAATTGGACTTGGATGTATGGGAGCTCCAATGATCTGAGGATGTTGAAGTTTTCCTTCTCAGGTTAAGAGGAGAGGTAGGGAATTTAATTAAATAATTAAAATTATTTAATTTATATGAAAAAAATTGAAGAAATAATTAAAAATTATTTAATTAATATTGATGATGATAAGTGATCATTTTATTCAATAATAAAAAACTATTTAATTAATAGTGATGGATAGATTATATAATTAAGATAGTGCGAAGATGAGTGAAGGATGCTTGGGTGCAAAGGCTTGCGGTGATGGTGTTCTAGACGTGTGGGAGACAACGTCAGGTTGGCATGAAGGCTCAGGACAAATGCTCGCGGAAGGGATATTGCAGCACTACAGTTGGGGATGGGCAACATCAATATGCCCTACGCTCTGACTCATCCCAGGTAAACTCTGTACCTCCCGGCCTTCCCCTCCCCTGCAACCTCTAGGTGTTAATTTGTTGGGAAGGCACAGATTTAAGCGACGCCTGGTGTTGAGCTTGTGCCTTTGGCGTTGGATCCGTCAATTCTTGCAGCCTGCAAAAATAAATCAAACCCTTACCATATTTTCTCGGCATTCTGTTTGGAGCAGATATAGCGAGCTAACCCTAGCCTGCCCCCTCCCAATTATTTTCCTGTCCTGCCTTCTTCTCCCATCGTGGAGCTTGCTTCTCACTCAGGTGGCCCTTTTTGAACTCTCGAGGAATGTGGAGGTGGTTCTATCTGATGAACCTTAAGACTTCTGCATCTCAGACGGTTGCATTGATGTGAATGCTCAACACATTGGCAATCGATCATTGGTTCTGAGATGTTTGTGAAGGTGCCCCTCCCTGGATTCTGTTATTGAATGGGCCAAACCGCCTGGAGCAACTTGTCTACCTTGGGGATTGAATCTCTAGATTTTGGATTCTTTCTAATCACTTTCAGCTCTTTTGTAGACTGCAAATTTGTTTTCCAAAATGGACCATGGTTCTCTGGGCACTCTGGCCTTTTTATCTCTTTGTGGTCTCTTTTCTTTGATCCAGCTAATGCCAAGATAACCAACATTATTGTCTGGTTCAGGCTCTATAACTTGCCCTTGGTTTTGCGAAATGTTGATTTGTTGCTATCTGATTAATCAAGTCAGATCCTTTGTTAAGATTGATTCAAATGTGATAGCTACTAATCATAAATTTTATAGGCTTTGTGCTATGATTGATATTTATAAACCCCTCTCACGTTCAATTTAGATCCACTCTTCTTATGGCATTTGGACGAGTATCTAAATTTTGAAGGGTGTCTTTTCGCTGTTTTTGCTGCAATATGATGGGCCATAAAATTGAGGCCTGCTCTCTCCAATGCCAGGTTGGGTTCAAGTATGTCAGCCTTAAAAAATGGGTTAAGAAGGATGGTTCTTTGGATGTTGATTTTATTTGGCAAAATCACGGCAAGTTTCAAGAAACCCAACCAACTTCGAGGTTGGAACCTGTATAGCAGTTGGAGTCTTCTACTCTTCTTGTTAATTTTGTCCACAATAATGTTCTGGATGCCTCTCTTGGTTTGGATGAGGATGGATCTAATTCTGATGTAAATTTTCCCTTTATGGATGATCTGGATAATCTTAATCACAATTGTTATGAAAATGATATGGGTTTGGATCCGCTTCGGAAACTTGGGATCTCTTAGACGACAAACAACAAACTTAAACCAGATTGTGGTGGCTCAAAGAGAAAGAAGGGGAGGAAGTTTGAGGCTGAGAAGATTTGAATTGAAGGAAAGGAAGCTTTCAAGGAGGGCTCTCAATGGACCATGGATGCTCTCCTCTCTCGAAATGCTAAGCGAGATTAGTGGTTTTATTTGTGGTCTTGAGTCTTTTGTGCCTGATCTTGGTTTTAGAGATGTTTTTGTATTTGCATTTCCTTTCTTTTCCTTGTAGTGCTTCTATGGACTTTTCATCCTCTTTAAGATCTCCTGGTTATCTTTTGATTCCTTCATTTTGTGTGGAATATTCGTTGTAAATTCTATTTTCTATGTTTTAATAAAGGGGTGTGGGCCCTCTTTCCACAACTTACAAATCAAAAAAAGTAGTGATGGATAGATTGATAAGAAATGATGATGAGAAGTGATGATTTAGATGAAATACGATAGTCATTTTTAGGTGTCTACATTTTGCCCTTTTGAGACAATGTGTTCGTTGTGTTGTTTCAAAGACGTGGCTGGTGTAAAAAAATTAGGTGATGTTCCCCAATGTGCCTCAATGGACCAAGGGATGGAGGTAGGTTGGTAGTTTGTCACTCCCTCAAGAGATTAGCTAGAAAAATTATTTTTTGGTCGAGCTCATGATAGGAAAATAGGGTAGGTTTAGTGGATTAGTGATGAAAAAATGGAGTTGGATGATGGAAAAAAAGGGATAAATGGGTGATGTGATGAAGATAATGGAAAGATATTAAGGTGTAGGGGGGATATTAGGGTTTTGGGATGGAGATGAGTTAGTATGAAAGAAGAAATGAGGCAAAATATAGGATAATAAAAAATGAATGATTTTTTTTTATCAAATATCGAATAGTGAAAGATATAAGTAGGTAATGAGATGGATAAGGAATATGGGATGAAAAGGTGATTTTCTTTGGTTATTTTTGAAAAATGTAAAGATAAATCCTTGTTTTGATATAAAAAATGGATATTATACACCAAGGTATGAGAAACCAGGGTGACATTGTATCCATTGCATGGACTTTGACTCTGCAAGAAAAAAGGGTTGTCTTTGTTCATACTAGAAATTCAAAAACCTTGTTTGAATGTGAGAGAAAAATACTTAGAGCATGATAATCCTAATTTACAAAAGTTATGAATTACTTGATATGCAAAGGATGTTTGGTTTTGCAAGAAGCTACCTCAACACACACAAGGTAAGTATTCAGCTTGGTCGTATTACAAGAATGTTCAACAAACATGGAATACGAAAGCAATGACCATGCCCAATTTTATGATTCTCTTAACACACCAAGATATTGAAAGATCAAGGTGGCATAAAGTAAGCATTGGAGTGATAAAAAAATCAAGAAAACAAAAGATTGACTAACAAAACAAATCAACAACCATCGTATCTCTTGCCAAAGAGGTGTGCTTGATATTAGATTGTGCCTGTTTTAGGAAGGATACATATGTTCAGGCATGGATTGGGATGATAGATTAAATGATTAGGCAATAGGTATGTAGGCAGTAAGTTGATTCAACAATGGTCTTAGCTCGTGATTTTTTTGTGAAAACTCGATGTTTTTGTGTGATGCATAGTTTTCTTTTTCTTGAGTATCAAGTCTAGAGTGATGATGATTTATTATGGATTGGATGGATGGTGTTTATGAGTGTATATTTATGGATATCAAGGCATATTTTTGTTTTTTGACTAGTTTATTGATGGAAGATGATGAAAATGATTAGGATGATGATAATGATGGTGATGAATGATGAAGGGATATGAATGTGTGGAGATATTGAAGACCTCTTGAGATCTTGTCACTAGCCAAGTTAAAGTTGATTAATTTGATTGATTGATTGTCAATAATTATAATGTTATTGATGATAAAAGTGATGCAAGGATTGTGTTGTTAACGATAAGAACATGATGATTGGCTAGATAAGATAGATCAAAATTTGTAACAAGGCTAGGGACAAAATCTATTAGATGGTTTGATATTATGCTAGAATGTATGGAAAGATGAGATTGATGAGTATTATCTAGATTGTAGATGATAGGGGAGACTTTTATGGAAAAAAATTATTCATGAGATAATACAAAATGCTCAATTTTATTATTTTAGGATTTTTTTTCTTGGATTTTTGGAATATGTGATTTTTTTTAATTTTTGGAATATGCTATTTTTAAAAAAATTTGGAATGTGTTTTTTTTGGAAGGTGTCTAGATCACTAAGTGAGCTAGACGAAATGGTTCAATATTTATTCCAAAGAAATATGCAATCACTTCCCCAATGTCTAGTCATGCATGGGATGTTATGAGTGGATGAGTGGACTAATGTGATGGAAATGAATATATGATGGAGAGGATAGGACTTATACAAATAGATCTAGGATAAGGGATTTTACTTCCAAGGAATATCTCATAATAGGATGACATTTTTTAACTAAGCTAATTGTTTGGATATTTATATATAGTCGACAGTATGGTATGGGATAATATGTGGTAAAAGGAAATGACCATGTCAATAGTTTTCCAAAAGCATGTTTTTCAAAGTATATGCCCCTAGTGTTTTTCAAGATCAAGGTGAATAGTGAAGAAGGATGAAAGTGGAATGGATTGGATGGATAATGGTTTTAGAACAAAATAACATGATGTATGAGATAAGTTGCTCCTAACTGGATTGGTACACATAGATTTGATTTTACACATGATACCCATGAATGGGTTTTCATCATTGTACATGTCCAAAGTGCCACCAAAGTGGTTTTCACTTAAGGATAATTTGTATTTAAAAAAAAATAAAAATTTACACATGGCGCTTGTAAACAAGTTTCACCATTGTAATTTCTCAAGGCACCACCGAAGTAGTTTTCACTAGAGGATGGATTATTTCTCTTTACTTTTTTTTTTGGCTTTTTTCTTTTTTGAATGATCATCAACTATGTGGGACCACCTGGTGGTAATGATGTAGATGTTGTCATAATGTGCCAATAATTTTCTACCTTGAGGAGTTGCTTTTCCAAGATAAGTGCACTTGTATATATCCCATGGATGTTATTGTGATCCTTGTTAATACTAGGGTTGTCTTTATCTAAATGCACACATTATGATAGAG
>CM021104.1:369085697-369106561 GCA_007115665.2 Sequoiadendron giganteum
GTGGTCATGTGTTGTCACTTGGGTGATGACATGGAGGTTTTTGTGCCTCTTTATTCTGTCAAAGATGGAGAACTTGCAAGAACTATGGAAGACTGTTGAGAGAAATGATTCTTGCAGCAGGTGGTTGCAGGTTGTGCATATCATTATGGATGTTCCTTGGTACTACATGGTTACATTTTCTATGTGTTGTGATTGGTAGACTTGTTATGTCGTTGATCTTTCAGATTTGGCATTACCCATGCAGTGAGAGTTCCTAGATGTGTTTGGTCTTCTTTGACTGGTTGACACTTGGAGCTTGTATTTGTTGTTGATGGGTGAATATGTGATGGCATGAGTTTACTAATGAGAATACCTTGAAGGTATGGGTGATTGGATGAAATAGCATGAGTTGTGGGTCTTGTTTTCAATCGTGTGGATTTGATCAGTTGGATGGTTGCAGTCAGTTTTCTGGTTGATGTTCTTGCTGATGTTATGTCTTTTTTCTGGAGAAAGACTTCATGACTGTGTTCGCGTTTGAGAGCTTTGAAGTTGTTGTTGTGGTGCCTTTTCCATCTATAGGATCTGATGCTTGTGTTCTTGAGACTGGTGCATATATGCCTTGGCTCATTCCTTTTTCCTGTGGTGGATGGTTGGAGTTGTTGCCTGAATTGGTGGACATATTCGATGTCATTGCAGGTGTCTTGGTTGGAGCACAAAAGCATTGTGTTAGGTTCTTGTGTTCAAGTTTGGAGGAAGCTAGTAAGTCTTCATCAAGTGGGAGATTGTTGGAAAGTATGCCTCAACTTTCAGGCTTGAAATCTCTTGAAGACTTGGTGTTTTCCCCTCTTCATTTCTAGCCTTTACCGCTTTACCACGGGGAACAGTTAGTAGAGGCACGATTGTACGGTTTACCGCTTTACCATGAGCCTCTATTGTTCGGTCCACGGTTGGGCGGTGTTACCGCCATACCGCGACGGACTCTTCACTATTCGGTGGTTGCGAGGTGAAGGCTCGACGGTCTGGCAAAGCGATTACTTCCCTATTGTGGGGGTCGCTCGGAGAAGGTGCGGTGGCACGGTGAAACTATGGTGGTCTGGCGAAGCGGTTACCTCCTTACCATGGAGGCCTTTGGGTCATGGTGTGGTTGCGTGATGTGCTTTGCAGTCGGCTTGGGTGTTTACTGCCATACCATTGGAGGCTTTTCTCTACCTTGCGGTTGGGCGGTGGCACCGCCATACTGCAGGGGCCTTCTAGCCCTGGCATGGTGGTGTGGTGTCAGTACCGCCATAGCGCGAGGGTCTTGTGGTTGCCAGGTGGTTACGCAGTGGACATGGCAGACATCAATAGAAGCTTACCGCTATACCGCAAAGGCTTGCTCTTTAAGCCACGGTGGCACAGTTGACGATGATGGTTTGGCGAGCAGGTTGTCACCGTTGTACCGCAGGTGTCTTCTTGCTAGGGCGAGGTAGTGCGGTGTATACCGCCTTACCACGAGTGTATGATGGTTGGCGAGCGGTGGTGTGGTAGAAGGAACTCGAGTTCTGTTGAATATTTGGGTGAGAGTCAAAGTGATGGATAAATGGCATGTCGACACGTGGCACGATGTCATACAACAAATCAACGATGATTGGCTGAAAGCTTTATTCTTTGGAAGCAATATATTTGCATTAAATGAACGAGAGGTTGACGGTGTGTAGATATGTCTATGTATATGGATTTAATGCTAGGTGGCTTGATGTGTGCTACATAGTGATGCACATTATCAAAGAATGATGGAGGCTTGTCGGTGGGGTAATTAAATACGCCCTGATGGTTGTTGGTTGGATACGATTGAGAGGTCGATCAGTGAAGTGTCAAGATGATCAGATCATGCAGTGAGAGTGTTCGAGCGGTATGCTAAGGCATTGTAACCGTGAACATTGAGTGACATAGAACCAAGAAGATGTGAACCTGAGTGGTCGTGAGGCTGTGTTGGCCAAAAGGCTGGCTGAATGAGTGGGTTGGTGAGATGAAATGAATCTGCACTGTATGTCATGTGAGGACATTGTAACAGTGCGAGGTCTCTGTATAATGGTGTTTCCTATATTCTCCAGATGGACAAGATGTAAACTTCTGAAGAGCATAGCTCTGAGATTGTATTGTAACTTTTGTTGCTGATTAATAAAATTGAGCTGAGTGTTTTGGAGGGTGGGGTTTTTTACCCGAAAGGGTTTTCCCCACGTAAATCTGTGTGTCCATAAGTTTGTCTTTCATGTTGTTTGATTATGTAATTTGAATCTATGCATGTGTTGAATCTATTTTTTTGTATGCATGTACTTTTCTGAAAAGGATTAATGGGGGAAACCACTATGCCTATTTCCGCTTTATGGCATAGTAATTTGTGTCTTTGAGGTGATTTGAAGAATTTAAATCACTAAGGAACTGTTGTTTTAGATGTTTTGTTCTAAGTTGACATGTTTTGTTTCCCAACAGATTAGACTCCACGAGCTTTCTATGTAGAGACAAAGTATTAAGACCTTGGTGAATGATGTGTGAGAAAAAAATTTGGATGATTGATGATCTGGGAGAAATTCAAAAGCACTCGGGTGGTGTTGGCACAAGCACATATGAAAAATATCAAAAAACAAAAAAAATTATATCTTTGACATTTTAGTAAATCACATTTTTGCAGGCCTTTGAAGTGGAATTTAAGGTGAATACTATCATTAATCCTTTGGAATGATTTATGAAGGCATGCTTTTCATGGGGATTGAAATTAGAGATCTTGGAGATCTTTCCAGTAGTGTATTTCTAATGCCTTGAGCTGACAAGCTCAAAACAAAACTTGACAGAATGATTTCTTTTGAAACAAGCATAACAACATTGATAATACAAAAATGGCATGTTGCACTTGCATGATAATGTGCGCACAAGTGTCACAATGACACAATGGCAGAGATAAAAAGGCACTTCACCATTGCATAAGCAAGGTGGCAACAACAGAAGACTAACCGCTCGTGAGATAAATCAACCACGATGAAAAAATGAAAGAGAGAGAGAGAGAGAGAGGATAACACCTACGCAGTGATTGATTACTAAATCGTGACAGTGTTCTCTCACAAATCCACACCAGGATAGGATGAGGGATTCATCAGCCTCCAATCCACATACTAACACACTAAACAACTCTAAGCACAAAGGAAAACCTTCACAAGATATTACCTCACCAAGAGTGAAAACTCACCACAAATTGGAATGACTAGACAAGTCACTTCTAGACAACCTCACACTTCCCAAGACATCCTGTCACAAAGAAACATAACCCAAGGGAATAAAATACTCCACAACACCCCATGACCTATGAGGATTTTTGAGGACACTAAAAATATGATTCCTGAAGGCTTATAACCTTTACAAGACTAGAAAAATCATCTCCCCAACCCTAGGTTTGACAACTAGGTCATATTGGGAGGTTGCACACAAAATGATACAAGAGATGAAATAACTCCTCAATGATGACACTTGATAACTATTTCAAAACACTACGAAGACCTTTGGACTATGGTGAACAAATTTCAATCACAAATTTTTCCCAAACAAAGTCTCAAAAAAGCAAGGAAAGCTCAAGTTCAGAGAAAGAAATTTTGACTAGGTTTCAAGGTTCCAAACAACCAAACAATCGTAACAGAAAAAGTATAAGGCATAAAAATTATTTGAAAAGTTCAAAGGGCTTAGAAAACACTCACCTATCATTCTTGGAGAGGATTCACTCTTTTGTTTTTGTATTGGAACAAGGTCACCCCAACATAGGACCAGGCCACCACAACAGCCTTAGGAAAACATTTGAGTTTTTAGATTTTTAAGGCTGTCAAAATAGGTCACCCATACTTCCACTAGGGTGCCCCAATAGTTTTAAGATAATTTTTGAGGTCCTGGGTTTCAATAGGTGCATGACAGGGCCGCTTAGGTACAAGACCAGGCCGCCCAACTATGAATTTGCATAGTTGGGCTCATTTTAAGCACAAAAGTAAATGTCCCTATGTTTGAATTAACTCTTAAACATCATCATGAGAATAAATAAAAATATTTCATGCTCGGAACCAACAACAAAACACTTAAATGAACCAAATGTCCTTTTCATTTATGATTTACAAATAATCTCCAAAGAGAGGTTCTGGATCAATATATTACAACATAAATGAATGAAATACATCTATCAACATGAATTAAAATTGAAATTACATGATTCCATGTTGTTCCTTGATCCATGAACCTTAGGTCCCCAACGATGGTTACCATGCCACCCGACCTTGTGGAATCAAAAGGATCCACTCCCACCGTGCTAGAAGATAGTTACATGGGCCACAAACACAACACTCATGTCAAACACATGGGGAGAAGGCTTACACACACACCATACATAGAATATACACTTCAAATGAACATCATATAAACACTCAATCATCCAATCACATAATAGATCCAAAACATGCCACCACTAGCATAAACACCATAACATAACACAACCCACATTGGGCATAATCACCAATGTCACATCACAAACCGCATTAGTCCAAGTCACCAATGCCATACAAGGATCCATCCTTGGGTAAACTCACCAAGGGAATAACACATGGTATAACTCACTGGAAGGGTATCACAAGGATCATCATTGGGCCAACTCACCAATGATGGATCACACACACACACAAGACACTAGGGTGAGATGTTAGAGAGCTAGTTAAGGAGTGTCATCACAGTGCTCGAAGGTATGACACCCGTGGAATCTAGTACTCCTCTCATACTGATGAGGATACTTGAACTTGCAAGACCCAAGCTCTCTGAGTTGGTATGCCTTCCTAATCATCCTTAGTTTATACTAGCACTCAAGGCATGAGAGGGGAATCATTTATCTTGGCTAATTATTTATCCATGTTTCATTAATTATCACTCCACCCATGATTAGCCTACTTGCCACTTTGGGTCGGGGACACATTGGGAGACACTCCCATAACCCTCTCTAGTACCTTAATCCTAGGCTCTTCACACTTACCAAGTGTGGCATGAAAACTAATGCAAGAATACAATCTTTCAAATTTTCAATAATACTTTTCAAAAACGAATAGTATCATATTTCACAAAGTACAACTTCATCAAAACATTCCAAAACACTCACCACACCCTCCGACGAGTATGGCATGAAAAATGATGCACAAAATTCAACTTCGTCGAAATTTTCTAATATTTCTCCACACTTGCATTATTTCCATAACTCATGAAGGAGAATTTTGTTAAAACATTAAAATTCATCTTAAAACACATAAAATATTTAAATTCTCTCATTATTTTTACAAGGTAAAAACTAGGTTTTTCCCAAATCCATCATTAAAATATTCTTCAAATAAAATAATTCAAAAATCTAAAATCTAAAGATACCCTTTTGCTCTAAATACATCTAACAACGCACTTTTCACAGAAAATTCACATTTTCCATATTTTCTAAAAATTTGGGCATTATAACCCCATATAATTGAAAATTTTCAAAATTAATTAAATCTATCCATTATACAAATCGAAATGTGAAATAAAAGGTGATGGGAAGATTCTATACTCTCTTAATCATTCTCATACAGACAAACTTGAAGAAAAATGCCCAAACAAATTAAAAACAAGAAAAATACCTCAATGCCCTTCAAATTTTGAAATGTGAAATTTGCTAAGCACACCAAACGAGGAGTCATGAAAAAGAGAAAGCATGATCCCTTCCTGATTCCTATCCCAATGAATCCAACCTCGTCAAATTTGGATAAGAATTGCACTCCCAATCAATAATTTTCTAAATTGCTCAAACAAAGTTTTTCTCTCTCATTATTTTCCCAATTTCACAACATAAAAATGAAAAATAGAAACCTTTTTCCTATTTAAGCATTTCAAAACCCAATTAAAATTTAATTTTTTAATTTTAGAATTCAAAACTCCCTCAATTTCTCCCAAAACCAATTGGATCAATTAAATCCATTTAAAAGCATCATTTAACATATAGTTTAACCATTAAATCCATAAAAGCATATTTTCCTTTAAATTTATGAAATCCAAAATTTAATCACGACAATTAAATCAAACATAACTTGCAATTCCCAACCCAAGGAATTTTCAAAATTTAAATTGAATAATAGATAAATTTCTTTTATTTTTTCATTCTATTTTCCCATTTCTTGAAGCATAGAGAATATTCTAATAATAAATATTAAATCATTTAAATTCTTAATATTTCAATTACAGGAAAACATAGAATTTAAACCATCACTTAAATCAAGTATTTAAGGATGTTCACAAGACATAGGGATTCTGGAATAACTCCTAACTCGGATTCAGGTTCATAAAAGGGTCAATTATGACACATAATATACTCGACTTAGTACGACTAGAGAATGATATGAAGGGGGACCAATGTGACATCTTTGAATTATGTAATAACCCCTACTGAAATTTTGCATGATTTTAAAATGATTTCTTCATTTGACGTATTATCATTTTGTCAAATTGTTTTCTTGTCATTCAATGGATATTGTAGAGGTTTACAAAAAGGGTTGATAAGTATATTAAATTCTGATTTCAAGCAATAACAAATTTACAAAGTCACATATGATATTGCATAGCATTTGCACTCAACGCTATTAATAACTATGTTTGTAGCAACAACATGACTCCTTATGCATTCAATTATTGGAACATAGAAAACAATGGTACTCCAAAGATTGAGAACAACTCTTCAAACTTTCCTAACGCACAAAAATATAATGAAATGTATAGAATACAATGTACAATTCATAATATCATTACAATCTAATTTCTAAAAACAACGCAACTGGTTGTGGTTGATGATGTGTAGAGATAATGATCTGATTATATGACAACAGTTTTCTCCTGATAAAAATCCTTCATACAAAGAGTTTAGTGCCAAAGGATGACTTCCAGTACCTCATGACTCAACCAGCTAGATTTTGCATACTCATAGCTCTCTTGTAGCTTCTCACGTCCTCCACTAGGAAGCAGACCCTTGGTCTAAGACCCACACACCCTCAGCAAATAGTGGCACCCAAATTTGAAACTTCACGGTCGGCAATAAGAAGGGGTATTTGATTAAAATGACCTTCAAATCATCCCATGACCTCCAAGAACCACCACGACTAGGAGATAGGCTCACAACTGTGATTTGAATGGCAACATGACCACTAAATGAAGTCACCCAGTTATGGATTGGTAGTGTTATCTTCTTTGTAATCCCACAGCCTGAATGCACTATTCCAGCCAACAACACAAGAATTTGAGTAAACAAGAGTGTAGCGACCATGATATTGAGCTAAATCCCCTTTATAAAATTAATACCCAACTCTACCACTATAGAGAAGGGGGATTTGCTACTCACAAGTTCTCTTCACTCAGAGAGCCTCACGGGGCAAACTGCCCTAAACTACCTCAATGAACAACGGTGAGAGTTCTAGAATCAGAAAGAACAAGTCACGGAGATTCTCTGGACAAACTGACAAGCTCTCGACCAAAGGACGACATCGTGGAATACGAACGACAATGTGGTGTGCTAGTGTCCCAGAGATGCGTTGGTGTCTCGTACGGACCAGAGATCGAGTTTATCACAGAAAATGACAAAGTGACTACTAGCAATCTGATTGCTAAGAACTTCTAGAATGTAAGGAAATGACATAAAGTGATAAGGTTGAAATAGACTGAAATAGAAGTGATGAAGATAAGGGGAAGAAGGGAAAGTAAATGCCTACAACCATGCGAGTGATGAAGCCTCTAGCACGTGAATATTTTCAATACCTACACACAAAAGAGAAAGAGAAATTTTTGGGGTTGTATAGGGGTTTGCCTCATTCAAACCCCCATTTTGGTGTTCCCACCTCCACGGACAACCAGATAGATAGAGAGAAAAATTAGGAAATGAAGTAAAGAACACAAAAGCACTACAAAACAATATTATGCTACTCAACCAAATAATAGAGGAGATGAGTGAATCTTACCACCTCCACCAAGAGCGCTCAACACTAATGGGGGAGAAAATGCGAGGAACTCAAGCCTCTGTTGTACTGGTGTTTTTTCCACACTTTCTCTATTGAAGTGATGGAGTGTTGATGATGTTGTTGTGAAGTGTAAAGTGTTGCTTGAGATTGAAGAGATGGTGAAGAAGTTGCTTGGAGCTTGTGAAGAGATTGTAGGGGATATTGTGAAGAGGAGCTGATGAAGAGCTAAGAGAGGGCTCAGAGAGAGCTAGAGGGTTGAGAGAGACCAAATGAAGGAATGAATGGTGAATTTGAAGTAGAGAGTGAAGAAAATGACCATATTCAAGTTGGCTAGCTGAAGGGAGGCATTACACTTCGACTTCCAATAGGAAGTGTAACACCTTTGCAGACTCCAGCCACAGAAATTTGTTATGGACATAAGCGCATCGCGTGGATGTCTGTGTGTTGTGTGGGCATCCCTGATAGAAATGCCTCTACCAACACTCAAAACAAGCACCAAGTGGACTGAGGACAACGGGCTTATGTGGAATTAATCCTCTGAATTTTGTTTTCTAAAGTGGAGAAGGGTAAAAGGGAAATTTTCATAAGGTGTTCAAATGTGCTCCTATACATTTTTCCCCCACTTTAGTGACCATGAGTATTGATGAGTGCTTTGATAAAATATATCGAAGAAGTAATAGGGTTAGGAAAGTATACCTGAACCGTCGAGGAAGCAGATCACGGTCTGGAAAACCCAAGAGTGCAAGATAAGAAAAGGACTTAGTAGCTCCACAAAACTATGAAGTTGAAGAAAGAAAGTGCCTTACAAGCCCGCGGACCTGCAAGGAAGGTATCCTCCAAGAACACTCACATGGAGGAAACCAAGGAAAGCACCTTACAAACCCATAAACTTGCAAGGAAGGTATCCCCCAAGAACTCTCACATGAGGGAGACTGAGAAAAGTGGACTTCATCAAGTCATAAAGTGGCGACATGTTTATCTGCAGATAGAACACATCAAGAAGTAGTTGCGCGAGCTAGTAAGCAAACAGTCACACAGACCATCGCCAAGTTGGAAGAATTTCAAAGTGGCCCCTTGGGAACCTTTCAAATGGAAGAGGGGTCCACTCAAGGGATGCATTGTTTGAAAAGCAAGGTCTAGTTAGGTTACCCCCAAGCTAGATGCGAAGATGTGAAGCGGGTCTAGTCGAGCTGCCCACAAGCTAGATGCCAAGATGTAAAGTAAGTCTAGTCGGGCTGCCCCCAGGCTAGACGCAAAGATAGGAAATTGGTCTAGTCGAGCTACTCCTAAGCTAGATGCCATGGAATTCATTTGAGAGAAAATATTTCAAAGGGGATCCCTCGGGAACCCTTCAAAAGGAAGAGGGTCCACTCAAGGGATGCTACATTTGAAAGTCATGGAGAAGAGAAAGAGGGGGTCCTTAAAAAGGACACACATCTCCAAAACAAGTTATCATTGCCCCCAACATACAGGGGAGGAGAACCATGCAAGATACTTAAAGCATACATGATAGAGGTAAACCTCAATATGACTTGTCATTTGAAAAAGAGGCAGGTGCATCAACAAGCACCTGAATCATGAAGTTGTATTTTGTCTTTCAAGGCTTTACATTCACTAGTGGAATGGCCAAGCACTCAATGGTATGCGTAGAAAGAATGTTTTTCTCTATCATCTTTATGAAGTTTCTTACATGTAGGAGGAGGAAGAGTAATTAAGCAGGCTTTTAAAAGCCACAACAAAATACACACTTGTTCAGACAAAGAGTGAGGAGCAGGAAGCAACCCTTTCTCTTGTGGAGAAAATTTTGACTGCTCAGAAGAAGAAGATACGGAGATTGAATATAAAGGAGGATGATCAGAATTAACAACATTATAATTATTTCTCACATTATCCTGCAATGCAGAAGAATAATCATCTTTGATAGCGAGCTTGGATGATATTATCGAAAGGTCTAAGTGGATCGGGTCAACTTTACATTCTCTAATGAAGGATTCTGTAAAGTCTGAAGAACCCCAATCATCACCAAGACATGCATTCCTTTGAGAAGTAGAAGGAGAAGACTTAATGTTCCTTGCTTCAGAAGGATCTTCGTCAGGGATATTTATCTCAAGAGTATCCTTTGTAGTAGGTACTACTGGAGTAAACATCGACATGTTGGAAGATACTGAAGGAATAAGAGTAGGCACAACCAAAGCTTGACCAATTGCTACCATCTCACATAAGTGCATAGCATCAGGGTCAGCCTTAACTATGAATACTTAATTGTTTGCAATGAACTTAATAGATTTATGCAAGGTAGACGAGACTGCACCCATAGCATGAATCCACGATCTACCTAGAAGAAGGTTATATGGTAGCTTTTCTAACATAACATATACAAGGGTAGGTACAGTAACGGGTCCAAGTTGCAAAGGTAATACTATTGTACATAGAGCTTGTCTCCCAACATTATCAAACCCACGAATAACAATAGAAGAAGCATTAAGAGAAGATGAATCAATATTAATCTTAGGCAATAGATCAATGCTACATACATTGAGTGTCGAACCGGTGTCAACTAGAGTATGTCTAATACCAATCTTATTAATATTAACTATAATCATTAGAGGATCCACTTGCTTCTATACTTCTGGAGGTGGGAGTTCCTGCAGATAGAACGTAATATTTGGTGAATCCACACAAATATGAGCTATCAATGCATCAATATCTATCGGCCTAGCAGAAGAAGGCAAGAGGATCTTTTGCAAGGCTTCTTGAAGCATACCTTGATAAACCAGAGAAAACTGAAGCAGGTCCCATAGTGAGATCTTAGCTGGAGTAACCTGAGGTTGCTCGACAAGACCATTATCACTGGGTTCTTTAGTTGTAGGTTTAGGTGCTTGAAGAAGGCTTGGTTGTCTATTCATTTTAATCTCATAAGTATGGGCTACCGCTCTATAAGAGTGAGCCATACAAAGATTAGGAGAATCATCATCAAATGGAACACTATTAATAGAACAAACCCTCTTAGGAGAGGGACTAGCCGTAGTCAAGTAAATGACTAGTCTCTTAGGACTTTGAGGGGAAGCTAAGACATAGATTGCATTTACAAAATCATCACAACTAGTAGAATAATTATTTGAAGACATATTCTCAACATTGATCCAAACAGGATCAAATGTGGGAAGAGATTCATCATTCATCTGTAGAGGAGAGTGCATTAGAATAGATAAGAAATTCATCATTCATAAATGCCATGTATCTAGAAGAGAGTGCATTGGAAGGTATAGGAGGTTCATCATTCACAAATGCACCATCTCCAAAAGAGAGTGCATTGGAATAATAGAAGGTAGAGTAACATTTAGGAAGGTATCAATGATTTCATCTTCTTGCAACAAAATATCCTCTAAAGTGGGAGGAATTTCATGAGAAAGACAAAGACACCGAGTGACATAGACAAAGCCAAGTCACCGTCACATGCATGAAATGGAACATCATTAATATTTTGAACAGAATTAGATATTGAGCTAATAAGAGAAGATATTAAATTCATTATGATTTTTTTGGTATTTCTATGTTCTAGTAATTTGCATTTTCGAAGGCCTTCAGAGCCGAATTTGAGGTTAGAACTTGCGTCAGTCCCTAAATTTTGACTATTGAAGGCACTAGTATTTTAGGGACTGAACTAGTTCTCTAGGATACCTTTCCAATGATGCAAACGGTTCTGAATTTGAGCACCGAGTCAAAATTTATGACCTCGCCAAGTAGGGATAAATAAATTCCTAGTTTTTTGGTTCACATCAGGTTCACCAAAATGTAGAGAAGGGGGATTCGCTACTCATGAGTTCTCTTCACTCAAAGAGCCTCACAGAGTGAACTACCCTAAACTACCTCAAGGAATAACAGTGAGAGTTCTAAAATAAAAAAGAGCAAGTCACGGAGATTCTTTGGACAAACTGACAAGTTCTCGACCAAAGGATGATAGCGCAAAATACAGACAATAGTGTGGTGCACTGGTGTCCCAAAGACGTGTTGGTGTCTCATACAGACCAGAGAGTGAGTTTATCAAAGAAAATGATAGAGTGACTACTAGCAATCTGATTGCTAAGAACATCTAGAATGTAAGGAAATGACAGAAAGTGACAATGTTGAAATAGACTTAAATAGAAGTGATGAAGATAAGGGGAAGAAGGGAAAGGAAATTCTTACAACCATGCGAGTGATGAAGCCTCCAGCACATGAATGTCTTCAATACCCACACACAAGAGAGAAAGAGAAATTGTTGGGGCTATATAGGGGTTTGCCTCAGTCAAACCCCTGTTTTGGTGTTCCCACCTCCACAGACAGCCAGATAGATAGAGAGAAAAATTAGGAAATGAAGTAAAGAATACAAAAGCACTGCACAATAGTGTTATGCTACTCAAAAAAATAATAGAGAGGATTGAAAGCTTACCACCTCCACCAAGAGCGCTCAAGGCTAATGGGGAAGAAAATGAGAGGAACTCAAGCCTCTGTTGCAATGGTGCTTGTTCCACACTTGCTCTATTGAAGTGATGGAGTGTTGATGTTGTTGCTGTGAAGTGTAAAGTGTTGCTTGAGATTGAAGAGATGGTGAAGAAGTTGCTTGGAGCTTGTGAAGAGATTGTAGGGGAGATTGTGAAGAGGATCTAATGAAGAGCTAAGAGAGGGCTCAGAGAGAGCTAGAGGGTTGAGAGAGACCAAATGAAGGAATGAATGCTGAATTTGAAGTAGAGTGAAGAAAACGGCCATATTCGGGTCAGCCAGTCGAAGGGAGGCATTACAATATGACTTCCAATAGGAAGTGTAACACCTCTATAGACTCCAACCACATGAATCTGCTAGGGACGTAAGCACACCATGCGGACGTTTGCGCGTCACATGGGCATCCCTGACAGAAACGCCTCTACCAATGCTCAAAACAAGCCCCAAGTGGACTAAGGAAATCGGGCTTATGTGGAATTAAGCCTCTGAATTTGGTTTTCTAAAGTGGAGAAGGGTAAAAGGGGAATTTACATAAGGGGTGCAAATTCACTCATACAACCGCCAAATAAAAAGAAATGGATATCGTTATCACCAATTTCATCTCCATAGGAGACTCACAAAATTATAGATTATCACCCAAATAAAAGACCTAGATGATCTCCTCCAAGAACTAGCTAGGGTGGAATCATTTCACCATTGAAACTAGATGCCCTATGGTTTCTCTTCCCCAAGACCAAGAACTTCAAGAAGCTCTCCAAAGTGGAAGTGAGAAATAAATCAAGCATAATACAAATGAGCTTTGAAATCCACTTTTACATCCTTTATTTCTCACTCAAATTAATAATAAAGTGACTTTGTAAGTTACCTTTTTAATTTATTTCCAAATCTAACTTTATAACTTATTTAATTAATTATATAACATTACCTTTTTAAATGTACTTTTCATGTCAAGTAATATTAAATAATTAAATAAAGTAATTCCCTTTACCTGACTATAACCTACGAGAATTAAATAGGCTAAAATGTCCATCAAGGTGATCACTGAGAAGTGCACATTATAGTCCTCCCTTCTCGAGATTGCTTGCTCTCAAGCAACTGTAAATTGAGATGTAGTATCTATTCTCTTTCCCAAGTTATGTCCTCTACTAGAAAGTCTCTTTATATAATCAGATATTCCTTGATTACCTTGTTCATCAATCTTCTCTCCTTAGTGTCAACAATATCCTCAGGAACCAACACCAAATACCCCTCCCCATCCAACGGAGGTAACTTTGTTGATGAAGTAAACTACTGCCCCAGTTCCTTCTTGAGGCATGAAACATGAAAAACATTGTGAATTTTGTTGTTTTCAAGAAACTCCAACTCATAAGCTACTTCCCCCACTCGTCTGGTAATACTGCAGGGGCCATAGAATTGTGGTTTCAATTTCTCAGCACCACTTTTCTTAAGCGAAGATTGCCTATAGGGCTATAACTATAAGAAGGCCAAGTCTCCCACCTCAAAACTATCTTCAGCCTTGTGTGTATCTACATAAGTATTTTATTGATTTTGTGCCACCTAAAAGTTCTCCTTAAGAGCCTTAATAATATCTTGGCTCTCATGTATCTAATCGTTGGCTTTGGGAGCCCTACTATCCCCAAAATCCAAATCCAGAAATGAAGGTGCATCATAACCATAAAATGCACAAAAGGGTATCATACTAATGGACATGTGGTAAGTGGTGTTGTAGTAATGCTCCTCTAGGTGCAACCACTTTATCCATGCCCTTTGTTGCCCTGAGACATAATTACATAAATACCCCTCTACCCATTTATCCACTATCTCCATTTGGCCATTTTTTTGGGGATCATAACTCGTACTCGGAGTCAATTTTGTACCATCCAATCTGAACAACTCCTGCTAGAAAGCACTAAAAACTTGTTGTCCATGTCACTAACAGTATATTAGGTAGCCTGTGTAATCTAAAAACCTCTCTAAAAAAAAATTATACCACCCGTGGTGCCTTATACTCTGAAGAAATCACAAAGGAATGAATTTTATCAATTGATCTACCACAACATAGATGCAGTCCCTATCATGAACCTTAGGTAGATTTGTAATGAAATCCATAGATATGCTCTCCCACTTTTGTTCAGGGATAGGTAATGGATGCAATAACCCCACACGATGGTATGCTCTGACTTGTTCTATTGACAAATCACACTCTCTCACACATACCACAACACATCATCCTTGAGGCCCTTCCAAGAGAATCTCTTTTTAGTCTACCTATATGTTTTAAAGTACCCCTGGTGCCCTGTTAATGGAGTATCATGTGTAGGCCTCAAAATATTCTCGTTAAGCCTATATTTTGGCATCAAGTATATCATGTCCTTGTATTAGATGATATCATCTACCACCTGGTACCTATCATCTTGGACCTGTCCATCCATTAGCTCACAAGAAAAAAAATTCTTGGAGTATTCCACTAATAGATGAGATTTTCAATCAGCTAAAATCTCTGCAAGTGAGCATGTTGTTGGTTTCCTAGAGAGGGCATCCATAATTATGTTTTTCTTACCCTTCACATAATCAATATTAAATTCATAGGAATGTATTTTACTAACCCACTCCTGCTACCATTCATTTAAATCCTTTTTCTCCAGGAAATACTTAAGACTATTATGGTCAAGCTTCACCACAAATCTCCCACCTACCAGATACTACCTAAACTTCACCAATGCATGCATAATTATGAGAATCTCCTTATCATATATGTAGTACAATCTCTTAGGCCCCTTCAACTTACAAATCTCAAATGCAATCGAATGCTTGTTTTGCATTAATACCGTTTCTATGCCCTCACTTTATGCCTCACACTCCAAAGAAAAAGGCTATGTAAAATATGAAAGTGCTAGTACAGGATAACTTCTCATCACCTCCTTAAGCTTATCAAATGCTCTTTGGGCCTTCTTTGACCATTTGAAAGCTCCCTTCTTTGTAAGATGTATCAATGGTGCACCTAACTATGAGAAACCCTTGAAAAAGTGTTTGTAGTAACTACATAACCTAAAGAACCAACACAACTCTGTAAGGGACTTAGGCGGTGGCTAATCTAGAATTTCTTGTATCTTCTCTTGGTGCACCTATATCCCCTATGCACTGATCACATGACCCAATTATAAGATATCCTTCATGCCAAACTCACACTTTGATACCTTAGCATATGGAGATTGATCACCCATGATGCCCAGTATCTCAAATGGTCTCCCATGTTTTAGTGTATATGAGAAGATCATCAAAGAACACCAATAAATACATACATGTTGCTTGTTGAATATATGGTTCATATAGGACTGAAATATAGTAGGTGTGTTGGTCAAATTGAAGGGCATGACCAAGAACTCATAGTGCCCATAATGCCACTTGAATGTTGTTTTTTGTATGTCTTGCTCTCAGACTCTAATCTAATGGTACCTCAATCAAAGATCAATCTTTGAAAAATGCATTGCCCCACGCAAATCATCAAGCAACTCATCGATCCTAAGTATAGGCTACCTATTCTTAATCATTTTCTTATTTAGTGCTCGATAGTTGATACACATGTGCATTGTCCCATCCTTTTTCTTAACTAGAACTATAGAAGAAGCGAATGGGCTAGAGCTAGGTCTAATGTGGTCCATGTCTAACAACTCCTTGATTTCCTTCTCTATCTCATCCTTGAATTTCTTAGGATGTCTATAAGGAGTGGTCATGACAGGTTTAGCTCCCTCCTCTAACTCAATGGTGTGCTTGAAACCCCTATCAAGAGGTCTCCCTGGAGGTATCTCCCCAAAAACTCTATCATACTTACCCAACAATGACTGGATATCCACATAGTACAATTGGCTACTATCTAGAGTCTCCTTGGACATGATCAAACACTCAACTGCCCATGCAACATCCCCATGTCTAAAAATACTCTCCATGCACTTAGCTGACACTATCTTTGGTGAACCATTGGCCATACCCCTTAGCACCACCTTTTTCCATCTATTGCCCTGAACTTAAGCTCCATGGTCTAGAAGTTTTCTGAGTACTTCCCTAATGATTGAAGCCACTATATACCCAATATAGAATTTGTATCACCTAGGTCAACTACATAAAAATCATTTGTAATAGTGTAGTTTCCTGTAGTCACACCCAATCAAGGACCTCTCTATCTGCAAGTCATGATGAATCCATCTGTCACCATCACATTGAATCCCTCAAAATCCTCTATAGTTATACCTCTCTTAGTCACTAGAATTGAATCTATGAAATTTTGGGTTGCCCCACTATCAATCAGAACAATAACACACTACCCATATAATACTCCCCTAACAATTGAACTTGGGAGTACCTGATATAGTAGTGATAGGTCCACTCTTAGTCTCCATATATGATTGCTCATCCTTTGAACTGCTATCATCGCTGCCCTATACCTATTTTGCCTCTCCACCATCCTCACTATCTAAAAGAACCTCAATATAGTGCACCTTCCCTTTGCCCATGCATATGTGTCTAGGCTCCTTATAGATAAAAAAAAGCTTTTTCCTCATCAACTCCCTACGAGCCTCACCATCTAATGTATCCTTACTAGGCCACTCCTTCTAAAAGGTCTTTTATTATTTTTTCTTTTGAGGAATGGATGGTTTAGATGGAAATTTACTCTTAGGAACTAAATGATCCATGTCACATGCCTGTATGATAGCATCTTGAAGTGAATCTAGTTTGAAAGCCTTAATCCAACCACGAAGTGGATCGTATAGACCCTCAATGAAAATTATGATTAATTTATGCTTTAACACATTTGATACCATAATCAAGAGTCTCTAGAACTCGAAAATATATGCATCCATAGTACCACTCTGCTTGAGTTGGACCAACTCCCTGAAATGCAATTCTAGGTCCTTCTCCTCAAACCTATCCATCAACCTTTGAGTGAAGTCCAAATAGGATGTGATGCTAGCATTCCCCAAGGTGACTAACCCATGGTACCACCGCTCATGGGCCTCACCCTCTAAATGTAACGTGACATACTTGATAGCTTCAGACTCCAACATAGGGTTGAGTTGTAAATAGGTGTCCAACTTTTGAATCCAAGATCTAGTTGTACATTTACTTGAGCCATCAAATGAAGGTATAGATAGTTTTCCCATACGTTGTAAATATTGATTTTGAGGGCCTCTATTATGATCCCTTGTCCTATTTCTATATTTTATGGCACAAAAGTCCTATAAAGTCATCATTGCATAAAAATCATCACCAAGAGACTGATACTCACTCAAGTAATCTTTGAATCCTTCACCCTGTGCTTGTTGTCCCTAATTACCACTCATTTGTCCTCCCAAAATTGAGGCAAAATGGGTCTAGGAGTCACCCTACTAACTGCCCTAGTGTGGCTATGAGCAAGAATATGAGTACTACTCCCTTCACTATTGTTTTCATTGCTTCCATTGTTATTATTATGCCCATCATTACCTCTTGTACTGTTGTTACCAACATTATTACGATCAATCATCAATTGAGTGAGGAGCTAGACTACCTATTGTTGACCCCATGCAAGGTCATTTAAAATCTGCAAAGTGTTACCTTCAGGTGGTTCATGCCTATCACCCATATTTTCTTCTTCTGATGACTCTTAATCAAATATACTACCCAAGGCTCTCTCTCTTTCGGATTTCCCTTTTACTCATATAGGTTACTTAAGTTTGATATTTTGGATTCATAAATAATCATGCAATAAAAAATTTTGAAACCAAACTTTCAACCCAAATCACACAAGTCAATAGGAAAACCAACTCTAATACCATTGTAATAACCCCTACTAGAATTTTGCACAATTTTAAAATGATTTCTCTATTTGACATATTATCATTTTGTCAAATTATTTGTGTGGCATTCAATGGATATTGTAGAGGTTTTCAAAAAGGGTTGATAAGTATAATAATATAATAAATGCTTACTGACATAAATTATGATTTCAATCAATAACATATTTACAAAGTTACATATGATATTGCATAGCATTTATACTCAACACTATTAATAACTCAGTTTATAGTAGCAACATGACTCCTTGTGCATTTGATTATTGGAAAATAGAAAACAGTGGTACTTGAAAGATTGAGAACAACTCTTCAAAATTTCCTAACACACATCAATATAATTAAATATACAAAATGCAATTTACAGTGCATAAATACCATTACAATTTGATTTTTGGAAACAACACGACTGGTTGTGGTTGATGATGTGTAGAGATAATGGTCTGAGTATATGAAATCAATTGTCCCATGATAAAAATTCCTTCATACAAAGAGTTTAATGCCACGGGATGACTTCCAGTACCTCACAACTCAACCAAATGGAGTTTGCATAGTTGCAACTCTCTCCTATAGCTTCTCATGTCCTCTAATAGGTAGAAAACCCTTGGTCTCAGACCCACACACCCTCAACAAATAGTGGCATCTAGATTTGAAGCTTCAAAATAGGTAATAAGAAAGGGTATTTTATTAAATATGGCCTCCAAATCATCCCATGAGCTCTAAGAAACACCACGACCAAGGAAAGGCTCATGCCTATGATGTGAATGGCAATAGGACCACTAAATGAATTCACCCAATTATGGATTGGTATTGTTAACTTGTAACCCCACGACCTGAAAACACTATTCCAACCAACAACACAAGACTCTGAGTATACAAGAGTGTAGTGGCCAGGATATTGAGTTTAATCCTCTTTATAAATTGAATACCCAACTCTACCTCCAAAGTAAAATAAATGGATATCGTTATCACCAACTTTTTCTCTGTAGGAGACTCACAAATTTGAAAATAATCACCCAAATAGAAGACCCGAATGATCTCCAAGAACCAACTAGGGTGGATTTTACCACCGAAACTGAATGCCCTAGGGTTTCTCTTCTCCAAGACCAAGAACTTCAAGAAGCTCTCCAAAGTGAAAGTGAGAAATAAATCAAGCATACAAATGAGCTTCAAAATCCACTTTTATATCCTTTACTTTATTTCCTGCTCAAAATAATAATAAAGTGACTTTATAAGTTACCTTTTTAATTTATTTTCAAAATTCACTTTATAACTTAATTAGTTATTTAACATTACGTTTTTAAATGTACTTTTCCTACCAGGTAATATTAAACAATTAAATAAATGAATTCTCTTTTCTTGACTATAGCCTGTGGGAATTAAATAGGTTAAAATGTCCATTAGGGTGATCACTAAGAAGGGGACATTACAAATTAACCACCATTGGGGAAATAATTTAGGCCTATGTAGCCAAGTGGAGGAATAACCCTATATAGGTGTAACCATTCAACACACATCAAGGGTACTTGCTCAATGTATATATAGTTGAAGCACAACATAATCATCCCAACAGGGCCCAAGAGCATCAGCATAAAATGACATCTATACATCCATCATGAATCATTAAGTAAATCATTCCTTCTAAACATCAATAATCAAGTTCCCATTTAATCATGACATATAATAATGCATTTTAATGAAGTGAAGCATAATGATAACCAAACATGTAAATATATAATATTCTAACAACTGACATATTGAGGAATCTCACCTCAAACATGTGGTGGTTCATACATACAAATCAAAACCTTAAAATAATCACCACATCAAACATAAGGAAACGGTGAAGCTAAAACATTGATATCACATTAATAGGAAGCAAATAGGAAGGGCACTACATCCTCCCCCACTAAAATTAGGATTACTCTTGGAATCCAACATAGACAAGGATAGGTACATTAGTACATGATCCTTTAAACACATCATAATCATAGATCAATCCCTTAGACTCTTACCAAGTCTAGGCATCAAACACACAACATGCAACTCTAGGGGTGCACAAGCTAAGTGACCACCTACCACTAGGTGCACAACCACCTCAGATATCACCACACTATCTTCACCAATTGCCACTACAAGCGATGGCAAGACCAACTATTGGGTCCAATAACACACAAGTTTTGAGGTAACTCTACCTCACCACCATGCCCACCAAGAACATGCCTCACCTCCAACTATGGCACTAACACAAGGTTCCCCCTCAAGCACCACTTGGAAAAGCAAGTATTTCCCAAAAACACTAGCTTCTCCATGTAAAACTAGGAACAACATAGCATTTATTAGAGGAAACCAATCTATGAAATACCTCTAGAAAAAGGCATAAGAACTCTCCAAACAACGAGGCTTAGTAACCCCAAAACTCTCACAAAACCCACCGAGGAAGCAACTTACCACTAAGCATAGGAGAAAAAAATAGATCTTCACTATCATAATGCTCAACTATGACCCAACTAAGGTTTAAACAACCTAATAAGATTATGAAATCATGATCAAA
>CM021104.1:369111709-369197129 GCA_007115665.2 Sequoiadendron giganteum
AATTTGTTGCCTGGGCCATCTTCTCCATTATGGCTGCCTTTTTTCTCTTACATATCTGTATTTTAAAGTTGTTCTCACTGTTGTAACATCCCACCTTTTTTTTGGTCGTGAGAGTAATGTTTTTCTCCTAAAAAATGGCATTACCAATCAATGCATTTTTGGTTACAAATTGTCATGGATTCCTTTTCTCAATTTGGCACCATACTCCATAACTATTCGTAATTGAATTTCAGTTATAAATTCATTAAGAATAATTCCAATAATAAACTTCTAGAGGAGCATGACAATGAATATTAAAATTGATTTTATGCAAGTTACCACCAAGTGCCAATAATTGTCGTAAAATTTATTTTTTGCATAACTTTTTATTAGAAGCTCATATTCACCTGAAAACTTGTCAAGATGCATATAATGTCATTTCAAACCTTTCCACCAAGTTGTTTTTTTCTCTAGCTCTTAAAAATATTGAAAATTAATTGTTTTCGTGGCCAACTAGGATAAAATTTATGATTTTAAATTATCCCAAGTTGTGAAGAATTTTGTCATGAAACCTTCACGACATTGTGTTAAATTTTTCCAATAATATTTCTTTAAAAGGATTTCAATCCAGATCTTATGGATTTTTAGAAACAATTATTTCCGTAAAAATACCCTGTGAAGCCTTAAAATAACAATTTGGCGAAAACTTGAATCTTGCAATTTTGACTAAATATTTAAATTTTTATTTTGAGAGATGGGCCATGAACAACCAAAATGAGCCAAAATGAAATAAAACAACTAACAAATATTTTTGGGTGATGTTGATTGCTTGTGGAGCCAATGCTCCTGCATCAATTTCTAACATTGTGGAATTGTTTTGGGACCTAACAATATTTTTGGAGTAGTTTTATGTCTCTTAATCTCATGCTCTTTATAAAATATATCAAAATATGTAGAACACAACTCATTGCCATTGTTAGTCCTCAAAATATTAATCTTCCTACGTGTTTGATTTTTCACAAAATCCTCAAACTTCTTAAATGAATTGAAGACTTAAGATTTTCTTAAAATATACTCTTATCATTCTAGTATATAAAAGATGCATGTTACAAAGACCTAGAAATCAAAAGAACGTTAACATGACCAAATACATCTAAATGAATCAAATCCAACACCTTAGAAGATTCATGAGAATTAGAATAAAATTGAACTCTGCTCTATTTTCCATATATGCAATATTAATAGAAGTCAAATTCAAGTGTACAATCATTCATTTCCTTGACAATATTTATATTTTTCAAGGGACTTAGACTCTTCTCACATATATGGCCCATTTTCTTGCGCCATAATATTGTTCTCTATAAGAAAATTTATCTCTAAATCAAGATCTTGCTTAAGTATCCATAAATCACAACCATTAATAGTAAAAATAACACTTCTCTTAGCTGCTAGTTGACAATACATCATTTAATCCCTTCACTTTAACAAATAGATATGTTATGTCAAACTAGGGTGGTGTCCAAATTCTATATGCAAGATGGGTAATTGGAAAAAATTTCTATATTTTTTTTGTAAATTTCTAAGTTAGCACTTGTACACACTTAAGTATAACTAAATCCAGTGAAAATAGATTAGGAGCTATAACATGATTAACTAGTAAACAAAAATGCTTATGCTCTTCAAATGAAATAAACTACTCTAACTACTAAAAAGAAAGAACTATTCTAAGGATTAAAATAATTTTATAAAAGAAAAATTCTATACATCATTTAAAATTAGTTTCTAAAATCTCACTAAATAATTCAAAAATACAAACAAGGAGTCTTCACAACTACACAATATAATGAATAACCACCATGTTAACAATCATTGCATATTAAACATTAAACATTTAATAGTCTACTATATTTATAAAACTATACATTTAATGGTAAGTAAATCATAATTTTGATGAACACAATGTACATGCATGCATGCAATCATAAAAACAATGAGCTTATCTTTATGGAATCAATCCATCTTCTAATTGAGAGGCCAACTCTTCATGAAGAATGAGACCAATCTCTCATAGTCCCATTATTTTATCATAAACTTCATCCCATTAGTTTATCATAAACTTCATAAAGAAAACATTGAACTACAACTGAACTTCATTTATATGACTAAAAAACAAGAGTATATATGAAGGAAGGATAGATATAATGAAAGCTACTAAGAATTATTTTTCTCTATTTTATTAAAATTGAGAACTAAGAACTAAGTGCAAAAATTACATATTATCCCTTTTATTGATATTTCCTTAGATTCTTGAAGGAATTCTTCTTAAAAATTAGTAGTCTGTATGCTACTTAATAAAGTTTGGTTACATCATAAAAGATACGAGTCTTTAACAAAAAAGATTAATACATAAATTTATTTATAAATGTTTTTAATTGTGATAAAGAAACAAAGTTCTAGATTATGTGCAAGTGTAGATGCTACAATTGAAGGTGGTGATTGACAATAAATTCATGGTGGATAGTTTGACCAATGTGCAAATGGTGGTGGAGGAGAAGGAGAAATAGGGCATGTGATTTTGAGCTCAAGTGGTTGAATGCACTATTTTTGGAGTTGATAGACTTTGAAGCTCCACCAACATGTCTCCATCTTCTTTCATAACATACTTTGATAGACTTTGAAGCTCCACCAACATGTCTCCATCGCTTTGTTTTTAGCATAACATACTTTCATGTCATAATTGTTGAAGCAATTTTTGACTTCTATTCAATAGAAAATGTTAAACAAAATATTGTCTTATTTTACCTCTAAATAAAAAACAATACTTCTAACAAATGTTAATTTATGCATGAAATGATTTTTAAGATTAGAAAAAGGGGTTACTTTCTAAGCATTTTTATGAGGTGGTGAGCAACCTCATCAATGGTTTCAATAGTGAAGGTGTAAATCTTCCATACCATGTTACTACAAGAACAAAATAAATATTGCATTGAACAATGCATGCATCCAACTAAAACAAAGTGACCATATGACCACCCTTAGTAAGTACAAAACTCTTCACACCATCTTACATCCTCAATTGGAAAGAACCTACATACCTACATCATCGTGTTTGCTAACTAATAATAGGCTATTTTCCAAACTAGGAATGTGCAACATAGCATTGATCCCCTTCACTAATCCATCAAGGAATCAATATGAACTCTATGATAACCAACTATGGTCAAGTCGGGGTTGTCACTTTAAAGTAGACCTTCCTACCATCATATTTTTCATACTTTGAAAACCACCCCTAATGGGAGGTCATATGGAAGGAAGCTACAAAGTCTATCAACCACATTTTTTATGCATTAGTTTTCAAAACTACAACAAAATCAATTGCATCATCTTGAAGAGACTTCAAACTCATCCATCTAAATCATGTTTTTCTTATCTATGTATATCTATGATTGTGCCTAAATTTTCTACAGTTCCAACACTTAGCCTTGGATTGTCTGGGAGGTTTGGACCTTCCATGAAATTTGGATCTTGTAGACTTTTCTTTCTTCTTTTCCTTCACATCTTTCTCCTTGAATATTTCATGAACAACTAGGGACTCCTTTAGTAGATTAGAAATATTTACACCACATTTATTTTAAGAGTAATGTAGTTGCTACCTCATCCAAATTGAATTTCCTAGTAGTGCTCCCAATTTCCATCACTAAGTAATCACACAAATTTGACAAATAACATAAAAAAGTATCATGCGATGATCCTCTATTTTCACTCCAACACAATGCAACTAAGTCACAATCATATTGAGCACATTCAAATGATCAACCACATAACCACTAGCATTGATTATCAAGGCATATAGCTTCATCTTTACAAAAATATTGTTAACTAGATATTTAGCCTAATACAAGTCTCCCAAGTTTGTCTTAGGAGCTTGTGTAGTGGATTTTCATATACATTCAACAACACAAAATTTTCCAAGTAGAGCCTAATCAAGCTCTTCACCTTTCTATTGAATATATATTGGTTAGTTGTGATATTGAACTAGGTTTAGATTTAGCTACGACAAGTCAAAGATATCTATCTACAAGCATATCATCCATCCTGAGCTTCCACAACTCAAAGTTAATGCATGCAAATCATTTCATCTCTATTCTTAACTACAATAAGATCTCCTTCTATCTAAGCTCTCATTCAATCCAAGATTAGTACAAAATACCTTGTCCCTAATACTTATGAACCAAGGTGATCAAGTTCTAATACCAAATGAAAGGAAACGAAGTGTAGAAAATACTATCTAAACTAATCTAAAAGGAGAGTTATGTGCAAAAATAATTAATCTCATAGTTACAAAAAAAGAATACATGTGAAATATTATACTATAAGAAGATGATTTACATGGGGAAAACTCTTTTAGGATAAAAAACCTAAACTCCATTAAAGTAAAATCAATTACATTATTCAATAATGATGAGGCTAGAATACAAGTCTCAAGCTATGTCTTTATGGGAGTTTCACCAACTTTCAAGTTCTATAGCAATTATGTTAACATAATGATACTTATAAATCAACCATCCAATCCACTATCCCAAGACCTTAATATATAAACAATTGTAATCCAAAAATTCATAAATGGTTTCAATAAAATGGATTCAAAATATGAGCCAAATAGTCAACATAAAAAAGAATGACATGTGTCCAAGAGTTCTAGTGCAATTCTAACAACATAACAATACCTACAAATCAACTATCCCAAAGACTTGATATATAGGCAATTGTAAACCAATAAGTGATAAATGGTTTCCAATACAATGAACTTAAACTATGAGCCAAGTAGTCGACATACAAAAGAGACCTCATGAGATGTGTCAAGGAGTTACAAACATCTTTCTAGAAGCTTAAATATTTTTAACATGAACTTGGTCATCTAACCTCATGAGAGGACAAAAACAACCCACAAGAGGACAAAAGAACAACCACCCAAGTTCAAAAAAGACAACCAACTTCTTACACATTGTAGTAGATGTTTTCTTACACCTCTTAAATGTTATAAATATCATAATTTGTCATATTTGACCAACCAACTTAGGCACCTCAATTTGGCTTCATTGTCCATTAAAATTTGTTGTGATATGCATCAAATTGTCATGACATTGGCCAAAATTCTAATGTAACTACCCTAAATCATGCTCTTACATGTCAAGATTTGTCATATGTAACTCATCTTAAAATGCCATAAGATACTCTTACACCATAATAACATTAGGTGTCTACTTCATATGCACTTCCCAAAGTATAAAACACATAACTGATGTCAAAATAGTGGTACACCCCATTTCCCATACAAGACCCAAAAAATACAAATATTAAATAAATACAAACATTCAGATGCAAAGTTGAGACAACTTTCCCAACAAGCCTCAACAAGTTCATTGATGCTTCCAATAACATGTGGATCTTGGTGCTTAAATCTTATGTGGTGGGTATCCTTGAGGGCAATACAAGGGAGGACACGTACATGTTTACCAACATTGTGTGGTGTTGTAATTTGCAATCACTAGCTCAAGTTGTGGAGCACCTTTAGCAAAATAATAGAGATAAAGCAATATCTCTCAATCATGTTGCTCTTATTCATGCTAAGTCACACTTAGCAATTTCACTCATATGTATCCCATGCTCCATCAAAACTACTTAATTAATTGCTTCATCTAAGCTTTATAAAACCTTTTTCATACATCCACAAAAGAAAGTTGTCTTTAAATGTAAGTAAAAATGATAAGTGTTAGATATGAATTGTGGTGGATGGATGCCCTACTTGTGACCCACAATTTCTTTCATGTAATTGTTGTTGTTGTCTTACATCACCTTAGAACATTTAGTATTGACTTTGATGCAATGAATAACTTATCACCACCTTCTTAGACAAATCTTTACCAAACTCTCATAGTTTGTTTGTGATACCATAATAGAGAAATAGAAAAGAAAAACTTTATACATTGCAAAGCCTCAAACAAGTGATGTGTTTTCAGTCTATGTGTTTCTATTAAGTAGAATTACAAAGGGAAGCCAAGTTGGTTGCCAATGAAACAACATATATGAACAAACAAAAATGAAATTTCAATAAAGTATAGATAATCCTCTTAAATTGAGTGCTAGTTTAAAACACTATCATGACCCTAGTCTAAGTCATTTTTCCTAGTAAACATTAAATCTACTAATGACAATACATCTATAATATATGTAATACAACTCTCTATGGTCAATGCACATGATCCATGAACAAGGAAAAGATTTGTAATGTCTCGAGCTAAAACAATAATGCAAGTCCGATCCTTAACCTTCCACAAACACTTATAATTTGAATAACACTATTAGCCCTAGCATTCACTCAAATCATAGATAACTCAAGTTAAAATTGTTGTTTATACATCAGTAAGATCAATACATTTCAAACAACAAATGATAGAAATAACTCTCGATCTTATTATAATGAGTAGCAAATAACATGTGCAAATCTTGATCTCTTACTTATTACAATAATAGTTGTATTGCATTCAAATAGTTCTACAATACCATTAACTACAACAATTCATACCAACAACAATGGCAATTCAGATCAATACAATGCCAGTGGTCTCTGTCTAATGAAGCTCAAATACAATTTTTGAATGAGATCGTCCTAGAGCTTTCATCATAAGATTCCCACACTTGAACAAAAGTGCTCAAAACAAATTCTGGAAGGAATTTGATTAAATGTAGATGTCCAAGAGTGGGTGGATGGGAGGGCGCCTTTCCACACATTCTATTGTGGAAAGGTCGGGTTTCCTGCAACTAGTGGGCATGCAACCGATTTTTCTAACGGTCACACTTGCAATGCTACTTGGACTTCTTGCTTGCCGCCTCGGAGATGGCGTTTTTTTTGGGGTCAGCCAATTAGATTGGGCAGTTTGGGACTGGCTTTGAAGACATGGCAGGTAATAGTTGTCGCTAAATTTTATTCGTAGTATATGCGCAATAATGAAATCGTCAAGCGATATACAAAGCTCGCATTTGAGAGTTCGGGATGTCATGTCACTACCTTCGTTGGAATTTGATAATTCGCCTTATACGTGCAAACTGGTGTTTCGGCTACGATGATGGGTTGGCTCCTTGCATGGCATGGTAAATACATGCCCGATCCATAATGGTGTGAAAAGATGGCATTGCTCCACACATTATTTACGTTTTGTTGAGGTTCACATTTCATTTATCGCTGCGACAGTTTTTGCATTTCTGTGGTGAGGTGTGTGCTAGGTTGTTCTGCTACGTTGGGTATCCATGGAGGAGAGGTCGAAATTTGTAGTTAGAATGTCTTTGAAAACCCTAACAAGTATAGGGGCTTCTACTCCAATTCGCTTGATGAGTTTTGGCAAGCAAATGGTGTTTTGTGGGTCGATAACGGACCAACGCCTCAAGAGAATTCTAGAGAAGAATGACACTCTCATTCTTGTCGCAGTGAAGATGATATTGGGGAAGAGCTTTCCGGAGGATGATGAGTCATACAAGGTCGACATGGACATAATCTCACGGTTCCTGGCTTCAGTTTTAGAAATAAGGTTGGGAAAAAGGGAGGCCGAAGTACTGTTAAAGAGGCTCTTCTATGTAGATTTATTGGTGGGGCTGGAGGCTACATTGTATGCGGTGTCCCCTAGAATGGGCATTCCCAGGCCGCCGGATATGAGATTGCTTTATGTGCCAGGAGAGGTAATAAAATACTACCCCTTCTTGTTGGATCTGAAAGGGTTGGCATTGGTTGCTCAAAGGGAACTGGTGGCGGTGGGTTTGGACTATCTGCTACGGGTGCTAAAGCTTCCTCCTTCGCAACACGGACGTTGGGTCCTAGGTTTCAGAGCTTTCGCACGCGCAAATGGCTTCCTGGAGGCAGACAGGTTTGGTGTGGGGTTTGCTTAAGGGTTGTGTTGGGTGGTGAATTCTTTTTGGTATGTCTCAGTGGCTTGGTGTCAATATAAGTATAGTTGTCATAATATTTAGTATATGATATGGCATTGGTTAGGTAGTCTCCAATTTAAACAAGGAAAGGTGTGTGTCCCTGCACAGACATTTTGGTTACAATATAGCATAAGGGTGGTCGTTTAGTCAGTTTCATTTTGTCTGGTTATGTCCAAAGGTCTTCTCTTTGGTTTGGATATGGTAGTTCAGTAAACTTTGCCTAGAGGGCAATTCATGTAAATCTTTTTTATAAACTAATATAAACCCTTGCTTACGTATAAAAAAAAATGTAGATGTCCAAGATGAGAACATTTCCTCTTTTATATCCTCAACAAATAGAACAAGTCGGCCACCATTTACACCCGCAACTTCAAATTTGACAACGGCCATGGATGAGAAAGATACTATTTTGAAAATGATGGCACCAAAAATAGACTACTAGAAACAATATGACACTAAAATGTTAAGAGGGGAACAAAAACATGGGAAGAAATATCAAGGATCATGGGTTGGCCATAACATAAGACTCAAACTATAAGACAAGGCATCGAGAGTCGAGCAATAGACATGTCGATAAGGGAAAGTCCAATAAGAAGGGAAGAGTGAAGTTGGAAGAAAAAGCACATTCAAGAAAGAAAACAAATCGTAGATGGAAATAGGGAAGACACAAGCACATACCTACTATGTATAGACTTAGATTGACTAGAAACATGACATGACAAGATTCTTCTGTTTACTATTAGCAAATGGATTTACAATTGAAAAGAACTCAATAACATACTTAACATGCACTACTAACCACATAAGATTGATGTCACACCAACAAACACATGCAAATCAAGGAAACACGAAGATCTCAAAATTACACTAATATAACAAATAAAGACCCAACAAACTCAACACACAATTTGCCTTAGAGAAAACCCAACTTAGGGTGAAAAAATCCTCTAGAAAGCCAATACCCTCCATTATACAATCAAAAGGATTAGTAAACATATTTTACTATACCAACACAACATCCATGTGCTCACATAGTAATTTTTGAGCTCCTAATACAATTGGAACTACTCTAAGTATGAACACACTAGTCACTCCACACTTGCAACAATCCATGACTGGTTTACAACCTCCCTTACAATGAGAGCCAACCACTTCCCAATTGTGGAAAGGCAACTAATGACCTTCCTACAACCTCCCACACTCAAAGAAATGGAAGATCAAACACTAAACTCTTTGTATTACACTCGTTGTTTGCAACAAAATGAGTTGTCTATCAAAACCCACCCTTTGAAATATTAAAACCTAATGATTAATGGTATGGGGAATATTAATTAATTAATTGACTATTTAAAATAATAAAATAATAATAGTCTAAAAATTATTTTTTTGTTAAAAAAAAAATGAATATGACTTGAGAGTTGTTACATGTGGTATCAAGCAAAGTTTGAAAGTTTGACCTTCAAATTGCTATGACTTGTTCAAAATGAGCACAATTAAGAAATCAATTAATCATTAGAAAATAAATGTAAATTGTTGGACATGAGCTATAAACAACTTGTTAACCAAACAAAGAGACAAGATAGATCATACCAATCAAATCTTGATGGATGATATTATACCGTATTTTTTTGCTAAATTCAATCCAAAATATGGAGCTTGTAAATCTAAAACATAATTTGTTTCAACTGAAAACAATTATTTGATGTATCACGATGATACATAATTTAATGGGGGAAGATGTCACAACCCTTCCTTCGACATATTAAAACCTTATGATTAATTCTATGAGAAATATGTATTATTAATTAGAATTAATTAATTGACTATCTTAAAAATAATGAAATAATAAAAGTCTAAAAATTATTTTGTTCATAAAAAAAATAAGGTACTACTTGAAGGTTGTTACATTGTCAATTCCTCTTGTACAAGTTTGTCAGTTATCCATGAATTTGCCACAAGAAACAAATGTTCACCCTCTATTACTAGTGGTGAACTTACCAAAGTATTTTTTTAGGTCATTTCGAGGTTTGAAATTTTGATCAAAGACTTTTCAAAGATTTCTTGTTCCATCCCTTATTAATCTTATGACTGACTCCCCTCTGGGTTCCTTTGTTCTTTAATATTTGGATAATTAGATCCCATTTCCACTTCCCCTGTCCCAACAAGCCTCTCAAAAGCTTTGCATGGGTTGCATGGTTCCAATATGGCATGATCAAAGTATCGTCTGCTGATACACACTAAGTGGTTTCTGGGTAAGTTAATTATAGGTTATTTCATTACTTGCATCAGTTGGTACAATGTTATTTTGGATCTCGCCATATGTTTAAAGATGGTAGTAGTTATTCCATTCTAATCGGTACAGCAGGTTGGAGCTTTTACTTTCAGTATTCATAATATGTATGTGTACACTATGATTACAGTGAAGTGCCCCATTGCAAGTTTTATGTTGACTCACACTAGCTGTGTGTTGATAGGAAGGGTGGCTCTCCTAAGCCATGTTATACCTGCCGCTCTTATTTCTTAGCATTTTCAGCCATTTTCATTACTAGAAAGAGTTCATTATTTATCATATTAGCATTTTATTAGTCTTTCTATAGCAAGCATCCTAACTAAGATCTAATTTTCTCATATCCTGTGATTTGGTTGTCATAAGGATTTATTGGTTGTAGGTCTTTGAAGTTTCTACTAATACAAGAGCACAATACTATCGATCAATAATATTCTATGCTATTACTTCTATAGTCGCATCTAATATTACTACCACGAACGATTGTAATTTGCCATGCCATTGACATGCAAAACCTGCCTTGTCTTCATGAATTTATGTTTCTGTAAGGGTATTGATTTGAAGAATGCCTTATGGAATTTTCTTGTAGGGACTCCATAAAGTAGAACTACAAAAGCACCTCTGAACGGCATGTTAAAGCCGACAGGAGATATTCAAGGGTCCTATAAATTGGTTTATATAGCACAATTACAATTATAAACAACTGCTTACAAAAGAACGTAGCTGCCACAATTATGAACAAGCTAAGAAATCAATCCCCGTAGATCCATGCTCCCTCTTTGGTATTTCCGTACTTCCCATTTCTGACTTACCCACTTTAAACAACAGACCAACTCCATTGTTATTGTATAAAAAAATTGAATTCAACAAACTGAAACTCAAGATAGCATAAGAAACGCTAAAATAAAACAAAACAGAGGTAATTTTAAAAGATGGTGAAGGATGTCCAAGGTGAAACTGTTGCATTGAGAGTTTCCACCACATGCCTTATAGTAGGCCACATACGAAAGGTCCAATTTAGGAAGCAGCACTATCCTATAGCATTCAAATCCAGCCAATGATAAAAACTAGATATCACATCATCAACAGACATACAATTCTCTTTCAAATTGAGTTATATCACATCATCAACAGACATACAATTCTCTTTCAAACTGAGTTAAAGGGATCAATCACACAGACATTACAGAGAGAGATGTAAGTGTAATATTTGATTCTTAGACATGTTTATTAGAGATGATTTTCCCTTTGGCATCCAAAGGCTACAAACATTGAAAAATTTATTGTCTGACATCTTCGTAATTGCAGTTTCTAGCATTCTCTTTAACTATTTCCGTTTATTGTTTCTAAAATATATGAGCTGTTAATTTATTCCGAACAGACATCACAACACAATGAAAGCAGAACAATGTCTCCAAATAGATGTGACTGCAAAATTGATAGAAGAATTAAATCAGTTAAGATACATTGAATGGAAGCTCAGAAGTAGTTTCTTGATCCTTGTGCTCTTTAGCACACTTAAAAGTGGCTCAGATCCTACTGACAAATTTGCTCCACTGCTGATACAATTTGGGGTGGTTGCACAACTGTCCATTCCTCTAGTGTGCCCGCATATGGGGTGGGCACATCCTGTGATGATAAGCACATAATGGGCGCATCCAAATAGTCCCAGAAGTTCTCAATAATTGCAGCCCTGAGACTAGCTCCAACCCCACCAGTTCGCATGCACTCCTCAACAATCAGCACTTTGTGTGTCTTCTTTATTGAATTCCCAATAGTATACAGATCAAAGGGCTTCAAAGAACGAATGTCAATTACTTCTGGATCATAACCTTTATTAACTAGTGTCTTTGCTGCTTGCATAACATGATATCTCATCCTAGAGTAAGTAAGAATGGTTACATCTCCACCTGGTCGAACCATTTCTGCTTCTTCCAGACAACATATGTATTCTTCATCTGGAATCTTCTCTTTCAAGTTGTAGAGAAGAACATGCTCATACAAGATAACCGGGTTCTCACTTCTAATTGCTGCTTTCATTAGTCCCTTTGCATTGTATGGTGTTGAACAAGCGACCATTTGTAGTCCAGGAACAGACTGAAAGTAAGATTCTAAGCGCTGAGAATGTTCTGCACCTAGCTGCCTCCCTACACCCCCAGGGCCTCGTATAACTGCAGGAATAGTGAACTGCCCCCCTGAAGTATAATGAAGCATACCACAGTTATTTGATATTTGATTGTAGGCCAACAATAGGAAACCCATGTTCATTCCTTCAATTATAGGCCTTAGACCTGTCATAGCAGCCCCAATGGCCATCCCTGTGAAGGAATTTTCTGCTATGGGTGTATCCAGCACTCTCAAATCACCATATTTTGTTGCCATTCCTTTGGTAACCTTGTATGAACCTCCATAATGACCAACATCTTCTCCAATAACACAAACTCGAGGATCTCTCTCCATCTCCTCATCCAAACCTTCACGGAGAGCCTCAAACAAAAGTAGCTCATGCCTAATCAAGAATGCATTTAATCATTAAAAATTAAAATCAAAACCATGTACAAGAAACAATTTACATTCAACGTTCCAGAAAACTAATACCTAAGTTTTAAAATGATAAGATGCGTAAATCCTATTTGAAATTATAAGTAGGTTAAGAAATCTCTATGTATACCGAAGGAGACAAGGCAAAAAAAGAATACATTAAACTCCATAACAAACAATATAAAAGTCTGGTTGGACTTGTCATAAAAAAAGAAATAAGAGTTCACAAAGAATACAATAGAACTGCTTGACAGCTTTAAAACTGCTACCAACCAAATGGTCCATATCATGAACTTATACCTAACTAATTATGCTATTGAAAGGATTTTTAAATTATATTACTCCTAAAGACATATGGTTGGAGTGGTTACTAAAAGAAAGGACATTAGTAGATATCACTATCCACAGTGAACCTCTCCTGAAATTTCTCAAGTCCTATATGTAAGAAAATAACAGAAACAATTTCCATTGTTGCATAGACACAGACACAGGAAACAGATGATTAAACATTAGAAAAGTGGCTGGGAAATGTTGCCTCTCCAAAATACCACTCTCAAGCTAAACTTTAATAGAGCATCAAGAAGCAAGGCTCGGAAGGCAGAAGATGGTAGCATCATTCATGACAATGGAGGCAACCCATTAGTGTGGTCTATGCTATTTCAGTATTATGCTGAGTGGCAAAGATAGAGGCCATGGTCATAGTTCTTAAAATGTTACAGAACTTAAAATTAAGAATATGATGGTTAAAGAGAATTCTCATTTTCCATCATAATCATTTAAGGTTTGAGACCAGGAGGTTACTCTGATGAATTTGTGGCATTCCTTAAGAGGTGTTTAGTCCTTGGAAATCATATTGACCAAATTGTCATTTCGTTGCATTAGCAGAAGACTCAAGTGGATGACCTTGTAGATAATGGTGCATTTAATTTTAAACACACAAAGGATTTAGGATTATCCAAGGTATAAGTAAGGAGCTTGGAAGAAGTCATCAATCATTCAACAAAGCCTCAATGTGGTGGCAAGCTCATCTTGGATAATCTCACAGGTGACTCCATGCCCATTGTCTTAGTCATGGCACATCATTTCTTCTCTACATCAAAAGTTTACTGAGATGCTTGCCCACAGCTCTATTTGTCCTCATTCAAGAGACTAAATTTTGCAGCAGCTTCGTTAACATGAAGGACTGAGTAAAGATGCAGAGCTGTGAATCCTTGAAGAATAAGATTACAAATAAAATATAGAAGAATTAAAATGCAAGCTTAGGGGAAGACAGAGAGGCAGAAAATTGCAGGAAGAAGCAGAACAAAGAATGAAACTCAAAAGAAAAGTCAACATAGCAATTTGTAAAAGTTGGTTAGAACTTAGAAGCCTAGTTCCACAGAGTTTCAGAATGGGGGGACGCGGGGAAAGGGGGACCATGGTCCTAAATTTGGTGTCAGCAGCAGGGGGGTGTGAAGCAGATGACAGGGCAAATATAATATTAAATATAGTATTCAAAAATTAGTAGCATTTGCAAGAAGAAAATTGCAAATACATTATCCTTGAATTGTTAACATTTGAAGATAGAAAAATGTTTCAGTTACACTGAGATACACACTTGTGCCAGCTAATATTTAGTCATTGTTGAATTCAGTTGTAACTCATTTGGAGAAGCTTCTCTATAAACCAGATGAAGTGGATATGTCAGTGCTAACTAACCGCGATGTTTTTCCCTGTACCATGAATTATGATCCTAAAGCTACCTTCCAAGTAGGCCATATCAAGGTTGCAATGCAGTTCTGGAAGCTAGTACATGTTTTCATTTTCTTGGCCTTTTATGGATCTCTTTCTAAAGCTTGCTTCCATGGTTTGTATATATATGTCAGCATATTTTTCTATCTCTCTCATTTAGATAGCTTCTAAGAAGATCAATAAGTATGCATGTTAACTTTATACTGCTTAAAGTCTAAGTTGCTGAATCGGAATTGGGTAGGGGTATGGTATGCCAGTACAGCAAAAAAAAATTGGAGGGCTGGGTATGTCTGTACAGAAAACATATAAAAATCATAAATATAAATATATATTTATAGCATTAAAAAATAATTAACTTCAGAATACCACATATCATTCATATGCTAAACATAATGACCATAAAGGCATAAACATTACAAATTCCAAATACTAATTCATATACTAATAATTTGTCAAACTTAAATGTCATAATAAATATTCATTTATTCGTAAATATTATGAATAAATTTATTTATTTATTTAATAAATAGGCAACATATATTTTTTATTTATATAAATAACATTTGCTTATTTACAAAAATTAAAATTTAAAATCCAAAAACTAAAAAATGATTAATCAAACAAAAGTAAAAAATAAAAGAGAGCAGATAAAAAGAAAAGGAATTGAAAAGTTGTGAAGGTTCTTCATTTTCTGAAAGAGCAGCAGCAAATGGGTCCATGAATGAAACCCACTGAAGAAATGGAATAAAAAATGCACTCAGCCTTCAAATTGTGCCTCATTCGCTGTCTTTTTTCCTTCTCATGGTGGATAAAATTTGCAACATAAACAAAACGATAAGGTTTAGGGCTTTTATGGGACAAAAAAATTGAACAAAAACCCTTAGAAAATCGTGACTGCAGTTCAAAAGGCTCAAGATTTGCTCTGGAATCACCACATCATCATTGGAGTTGGCCGGATTTGCCACATGAAAGTTGGGAACATTTTGGGTGGGAGAAATTCAAGCCCTGGTTGAAACTATAGGTGATACCGTGATTCGAACCAGGATCCAATTCCAGGACATTTTGTACCCAGAATCGGCCTGTATATGTGCTGATTCGGCAACTTAGCTTAAAGATTCTACCAATCAATACCTGTATAATTTGATCTTAAATTAGCCCACGAGTTAAACTTTGGGCATGGTATTTGGTATTTTGATGTGGGAAGTGTGACAAAAAAGTAATTTAGACATGGTCTATGGTATTTGGTATTTTGATGTGGGAAGTGTGACAAAAATTAATTTAGAAATGGTCTATGGGGCAATGATATTTACTGCTATAGAAGTGAAGGATTAGTAGTTGGGAAGGTTGCAAAGACTCTGCCATGCATGTTCATATAAATTTTCCTGAGAGAGAAATATTAAAATATAGAAGTACAAATCATTGTGTATCACCTTGATTGGGCTTAGAAAAGTGACGATCAAACTGCAGAATTTGAAAATGGAGACTTCTATCAATGGCATTGCATCCATATGAATATCTAAAAATGTCAAGTGATTGTGATGTTCTTAAAATTGTAAGCACAAGAAAATTTCAGAAAGACGTTATCCATCTAAATTAATATTAACACTTAATCAATTCCATCACAGCCATAGAGTACCAAGCATCTTCCTGCCTATTCCAATGTCTTTCAGCAGCAGCTCTATTTTACTAATTTACATGTATGACACTTGACCAGTTTGTATGAAAATATTATATCTGTTATCAGCTACTGTTGCCTAACTAAGATACTTCACAATAATTTTTCAAGCCGTCCTAGTTTATGACTACTTTCAAATCCCCAAGGTCCAAACAAGAATGATGCCATAAAAGACTACCAATTAACTTCTTATCTCTACCGAAAAGGCCTACCAATACAAGCTACAGGGTAGTCATTTAAACAAAACAAAACATATTAAAAATTAAATCCTGACAAATACAATGTTTGAATATGACTTGACCTCTCTGAATGCAAAATGGGCAGAGGATTTGAATTATTTTTGGGGCATCTTTGCAAGTTACAACATTGTACAAAGCGTTGACAGTCAAAGATGAATTGCCAGCTGCACCCAGCAAGGCAATCAGCATACCGTATAGGTTTTGAACAAATATTTATGCATTGTTATTCTGATGGGAGTATATAAATATAATGACTAATTTGACCATATAGATGTCACGGGGGAACAAAGAGACATCTTCTTTCCAATGTTTTACTGTTGTGCATGTGTGTTGTACAGGTTGATTGTAGAATAATTTACAATGTTAAATCCAACATATTGATCATGAAATGTATGTTTTGTATAAGGTATATGGATAACAATAAACCTTAGAGGCATGCTTCCAACCTCAGCATTTTGGCTTTATATTTGTTACACACCCATAGATCTAGAACTATTGAACCTAAGTGTATCACATAAGCACATGGGATCCATCATTAAAATGATATTTGTTTTTGACTCTTTTTATATAAGGGTGCCAGGAAAAAAGGTATTGCCTGCATGATAATTACCCTGTTCCCATATCAAACTCAAGCTTGTCATTTTTTCATAAGCTTACCAAATAATGAGACATTTTAAGTTTCAGAAAGAGAATTATAGCTTACCCACTCTTTGATGCCACAGGACTTGCAGCAGTTTCACCCTTTACCTGAAAAAACAGCCTTGCAATCTTAGAAATTAACACACGTCTTTCAGTGTCAAATGCAGCAATTTTCAAAAAAATCAATCCCAATTCTGCAAGACTAACAATAGACAGTAAATGCCATTTTTACTGAGCTCGATGAAATTATTAGATTCTACAAATGTCATGCCCCCTACCACAAGTAACAGATCGCAACCCCCTTTTATGGTCTAGACAATTAAAGATATTAGCACCCATGTAAATAGGTAATAAGGTGGAACTAATCTGAAAAGGGGAGCAATCTTTAAATGCAGTGATTCCACAATAAACTAAATAATTAATAATTAAGGGAGTTTAAGGCCAGCACTTGGGTGAAAGGATGTATTCCTTGTGGGATAATTAATTGAAGGGATGTGGGATGGGAGATATAAAAGGAAGAACAAATGATTGGGGAGAGGCATCAAGTGAAGTGGATTGGAAAAAGGAAAATAAGAAATTGGAATATAAGAGATCTTTCATGCCCCCGCAATTGCAATATTAAATCTTGGCCGACTAGTATGAAGATGTTAATTAAATTAATAAAATCAACTTAAAATGATCCATAGGTGGCCGACCTTACTCGTGATGTTAATGGGCACCGATTAAATAGATGCAGAAGACAGGGATTGGATAAATGTGTAAGGCAGCGATTTAATTTACAATAGTAAAAGTCAGCAATTAGAAGTTGACATTTAGTATAAACAAATGCCAATAGGGGCCAACCTCCCTCATAGTTATCACAGCCGACACAAGGTGATTGCAATTTATAATGGCAGCGACTTGCTTTTGTAAGGTGATTAGAGATAATGGATGGTGCAGCGAATGCTTCTAAGGAGAATCGGCGATTAAGGGATAATATTAATAAATTAATTATCCCTAAAAGTGATTAAGGAAGGCAAGGATTAGTTAAGCAATTAACCAAGGAACATGCCCTTTGGTGAAAGCATTACAATGAAAAGGTGTGACCTTCAGCCCCATCATGGGTATAAAATGAAAGACATCTCAAAGGCAAAGGATGAAAGAATCATTGAGTAATAATAAATAAATCTGCATTCAGATGGCAGCAGCAGTAGAATAAGGATAAAATGGCAGATCCAAAAATAAGACAGACGAATATAATCAGATTTAAACACAGATATAAGGAACAGCATCAAAAGATCAGATCTGGATATTAATCGTACTTAGTAGTTAAGGCATACAGCAGAAGTAATCGATCAACAGCATAGCCTCTCATATATATGCAGTAGATTCAATCAGAATAATAACATAATCAATTCCTGTGGTATGCAGAGATAGTTGTTTTATGCTTATTTATCAAATAAATGTAGATGCGAATATATATACATATAATTGTTTGTACCAATTAAACACTGATATAATTATGTGTCAATGTAGCATATATTTACTGATATTATGAACAGTGATATAATTTTGATCTGGCAATAATTGGTCATGATGGGATGAGGAAGGAATGTGAGAAGGGGGGGACTATGAATGATTCCTCACTAGGTATGGCACCTCATGATGATGGTTAAGGGCCATCGGTTAAGGACCACATGAGGCCAAGGAGGATAAGGTCCTATCCTTGGGCCTAGGGTTGAGGATCAAGGACACCCTATTGTAGCCCCCCTACTATCCCCACTTGAATAAATTGTTGAAGTAAATAAAGAGGGATCTTCAATCATAAGAGGAGGGTTTGGCGTGATGGAGGGGAACAGTGTGAAGCCCTCACTAGGTACACCACCTCATGATGATGGTGACCATTGGTTAAGGACCACATGAGGCCACAGAGGATAAGGTCCTGCTGTTGGGCCTAGGATAGAGGATACTTGGGGCACCTCATCATGTCCTCTACTATAATCCTCATTATGGTTGAGCCCACATAATCATTGGGACTTGTTATAATGATATATATAATCTCTCTTAGAACTAGAATTAAATGTATTTCATGGATTATGTCTGTCATATTTATCTAATGAGGTTGCAGGTTTCCGTAACCAGATTTACATCATCTCAATTTTGAGTAGGGAATTATATCTTTAACCATAATCTGCTATTGGTTTCATTTCGAATTGTGATTTCAGGGCAAAGTATAAGGTGATCCCAAAAGGGGACATTACAAGATCTATTGGAAAACAACACCCCATAAATAGTGATTGACATATTTAGCAGTTTTTTAGCAACTTTATTCTTACAATCATTTACAAAAGCAAATGATTGAAAAAGGTTTCTTATTTGATGCTTGTAAGGTGAAGTAGGAAGAAAGAATTGTAGGGCTGCAAGATGTCTTTTTCTTCTCTTTGAGGATGAGAGAAAACTTGTCTTAAATTACGAACCTTGCCAGTTACGAACTCTTGGTTTTGTTAATGAGAGTTATTAGGCAATATATAAGCCTGAAGAATTCAGGACAGTAAATTGTCCTCACACATTAGAAAATAGTATCAACCTTATGATATTAAAATGACTATATTGGCAGTCTAGCAAGTACATTAAACAACTCTTTAGGGAGATCATTATAGTATAGAGTTGGACATAACCAAGATAATGAGAGAAAACATCACTTGGTTTAGAATTTCCAATTGCTAATTATATCAGAGTGTCACAGCACAATTATATTGCAAGGAGGATCTAGGGATTACAAACCTCCATAGCTGATTACTTAATTTGGGATCCTGGTATTGGCAAAAATGATTCAGTGACATTGCTTGGGGACAAGCAATCTCGGGAAGGGTAGACTGTCATGCCCCCCTACCACAAGTAACAGATCACAGCCCCCTTTTATGGTCTAAACAATTAAAGATATTAGCACCCATGTAAATAGGTAATAAGGTGGCACCAAAGGGGAGCAATCTTTAAATGCAGTGATTCCACAAATAAAATAATTAATTAATAATTAAAGGAGTTTAAGGGCAGCACTTAGGTGAAAGGATATGTCCCTTGTGGGAAAACCAATTGAAGGGACGTAACTCTCCCCACCATGGGAGACATAAAAGGAAGAATAAATGATTGAGGAGAGGCATCAAGTGAAGTGGATTGGAAAAATCAAAAAGGAAAATAAGAAATTGGAATATAAGAGATCTATTGGAAATAAATATTATTTTTAGCAAGAATATTATTGGGAAGTAAGTTTTAAACTAAGTTACCAATTCGGTTTTGGGTTCGGGTTCGAGAACCCGGTTCACCTGTTCGGTAAATTGTTTTTTTGCAGCAGTAATTAAGTTCATAATACACCACCATATTAATAGTCAAATAACATAGCAAAAATACACCACCACTTTATACTCAAATGTCATGATATAGATTCATTTGGCATATTTTATCGCTTCATCTTCAAACATAGGATTTGAGGAGAAGTATGTATCCAAATTTTGGATCTAAGAACATGTTGTGCATTTGTTTGAGCTGTCAAAAGTAGGTATGCACAACTTGCCTAACCTTCATTGTAAGTCCTAGCTGTGGGTTCCTCTCTCTTTCTTGGGTCTGTTTCTTAGCTTCAATTGGCAAAAATTTGTAAGAGACATTGTTTCATGAGATTATTCCTAAGAGATCTATACTCATTTGGGTAGTCCAAATAGCTCTGTCCTACATTCTTCTGTCCCTATGACCATCTAGGTCTTCTGCTCTATCCAAAATTTAGGCATCAGGGGTCTAGTTACTGATCCTATTATTGCTCTGGTATTATTATTATTGCTGTTGTTTGTAGAGTTAATTGCATCACTGTTCATATTTTCAACATTTGTGTCAATAACTTGGTCAACTGCTGCTGTCCCTGTATAAGTGCATTTAGTTGCTGCTCTATATTAATGTCCTCATGTGAATTTCTTTTATCTTTGTTTGCCATAATCTCTTCTACTTCCAAATCTGCAAATGGAAATCCTTCTGTATTTTCCAAACATTGAAATTGTGGCCTTTTGAGTTCTATTTGATAGCACTTGTTTATTCTATCACTTGGATGCATATGGAGTGTATTTCTGCATCAATCTGTTAGAGACCCAACAGGCTGGTAGGAAAACTAGCTCAAATACCAGTAAAATATCCCTAACTGATTTTTTTGTATTTTTGACAAATGTTTGACAAAATGCTTATGAACTAAATAAATGCAAGAAATTGATTTACTTTGGTCTAACCACAATACACGCAGCTATAAAAAAATATATTAATGGTATTCAATTGAAATTTATCTCAACACAGCTACACACAAAGACAACACGTATCTATTTCATGTGTTAGAGGCAAATATTAGGGTTAGAGGGAATAAAATAGTCTTTAAAAGTCAACAAAAAGTCAAAAAATTAATTAAAAATTGCAAAAACACGTTGAAAAAGTCCGCCTAAGCACAAATTCTACCCGGGTTCAAAAAAACGGACCCTGGCCAGACCCACAATCAGGGTTTCAAACCCTGGTCGAATCCACAGTTAGAAATCCGAACCCAGGGCATATCTGACCCGAACCGGACCCGAATTTCGAACCCGAACCAAACCCAAATCATACCCGGGCTTCCCAAGGGCGAACCCAGTAACATAGGTTTTAAGATATAAATTAGGACAATATATATATATATATATGCATTATAATGGCATAATATAATAATATTTGAATTACAATTATACGTTTCCATCAGCAATCATATTTGAGATCAATGTAAAATGTTTGATAGGAGGATGCAGCAGTATCGGTTCCCTCATCAAGTACGCCAACCCCAAGATGGATGGACTGGAGGTCCTGCCATACTTGTGGGCCAAGGGACCAAATGATTTGGAGGCTCATTCCATGCCCTTGGGCTTAGTTGAGGAGGACATTCTACCGACGTCCTATCAAGCTTTTCCATCGAATTCCTAATGTGGTTGGCTATTGGAAATAAGCTATGAAATAGATACGAATGAATTTAGGATATTTTGATTTCAATAGAGATTATTTGTATATGATCACAGATATTTGATATTAATGTGTTGATATTAATCAATTTAGGTTTTCTCTAAATTTGAATGCAATTATGTAATTTTATAGAATTCTATTGGTAAATTAATTGCATTTGTTGGTATTGTTATTTTGGGGCAAAAATCAGGTATATCCCAAAAAGAGGACATTACGACAAAGTTGTATATGTTGTTGTGCATAAGACCAATCCTCACATGGATGGTATGGGTGGTAAGAATACATCATCACAAAAATAAATAAGGCATGTTGTTTACAAAAGGCTAGGGCAATGCCACTTAAGACTTGCAGGATAATTTGTCGTCAAATTCTAGTAACAAAACTTGACCCTCAAAAACTATTACAAGATCCTAAACTTGCAAACAAATTCTAGATGCCAGCCAAGAATTTTGCTATCAGATACTAGCACCACATTGATTGCCCGTAATATACAGCTGACAAAAAATAAACCATGATGACGGCATTACAACAGCTTAAACCCAATAATAACTTGTCACTAGAGACCAATTTTTACTATCTTATTCACAGCTGAACTCAATAATATTGAATTTGTTAAAACAGATGCCGCAACCAGCATAATAAAACAAATATCTGACATTGACAAACACTAAAAATTTAGCCACCTAATGGTGATGATATTATCACCATGTCTAAGATACCATCGCCATGTCTAATGCAGCAATAATCAGCTTTGAACTACACCTTTGGATTATTTTCCACATACATAAATACAAATTTATTTGACTACCGTTCTTCCCTCTCAGAAGGAAATGTACTAACTATACTGCCAAGAAACATAAACAAACTGAAGGAATAAGGTTCAGAAAGCTAACCGCAACAGCATTAGTAAGCAACTTGGAAGCTCGATTTACCGAATTAGAAAGATGAGTAACTGATGCATCTGATCTGACACTGATGAAACTTTTCTTTTGCTCTGCAATCCAATGAAAATGTAAAATTCTAAGTAACCAAATTACTTCTGAAGGGCATATTCTAATCAAAACACAATATAAACTCTCACCAAATCAGCCAGACTCATCTTGGACTACTATAGTACTTTGATTACATATAGTTACTATTTTAACAGCCCCCCTAGTTACCTGTGTGGATAAAGTGCACATTGCGTTCCCTCCGCAATTAAGCATCGGGATAGGACGATAATGTTAGTATTAATATTCTTTAGGCCAAAATGATCTGTTACATCTGTCAAAGTGTAACCACTTGTTTAGACGATATTCCTATGGATGCCCAGTTCAAGACTAAAATTTTCCAAGCTTTCCTTGATTGTTTTGGTTTAAGATTTACTAGGCTGTAATAGCAAACATTTCTATATTTGTATCTAATTTGTTGTTTGAAACTTAAAATCCACTAACAAGTAAACTCGTTAGGTTTCTTTCTTATCCTCTGTTTTTAAAAAATGGTTCCTACTATAACGGATATGTGCCATAACATCAAGTAGATTGTACCAGTAATACAAACGTAACTTAAGAAAACATAGGATCACTTTTATCATCTCCACTGTTGCAAACACAGCATTGAAATGCAGATCCAGAATACCATGGGCGCTATTAAAATTTACCCTAACGAAACAATATCACTCAAATCCGCCCTCCCATAAAATGCATATTCGAGAATCTTCACTACAAAACCAAAACCACAAGTAATCATTCAAATCCAAAATCGCATCGGATGGGAATTTCAGAACACATAATCTAAACCAACGCTAACGATTATCATTCGAATACATTCTTCACTAAAATGGGTATTTAAACATATAAACGCAAAACTACTGAAACTAGATCCAGATTGAGGGAACATATAAAAATGGATTCAAAATTTGAACCTTGCAAATGATAAGGACAAAGTTCTGTACACTTATACAGGATAGAAGAAAAAAAAACAGTAGAAATGAAAGTTGTAGATCACCTGACTTAAGGTTTGAGAGCCCAATAATCAGCCTTTTCTGTGGAGAAGATGAAGAAACGGGAGATACAAGGCCTGAAAACCCGGTTTGCACTAATGCTGAACTTGCCATTTCATATAAAATTGAAGCCTAGAGCTCAGTAATATGGAATGGGTATTATGCAAGCGCTTACTATTCGAGCAACTCCGATGCAAAATTAGAAAAGGGTACTCACATATATATGAATTGTTCTTATTTAAATTGTACTACTGGCAAAGCATTCGGGCGGAGGGACAGAGGCTTTTCTTCCTCTTTCTCCACGGGCCTTTTTGGTTTTTTTTTCTTGTGAACATGCATTCCAATACAATCAACACAAAACTCCCTCCTTGATTGTAACGAAGTGTTATTTTTAACTTAATTTTCTTCTGGGATTTGCTTTGAATTAGGTAGTTGACAGACACTGGTGACTTTCTCTCCTGTATAATGTTTGGTTTAAACTTTTGGCCTGCATTCTCATCCACCCCCACCAAACTCTTCCATAGATGGAGGCTCCAACTCAATGCCACCTTCATTGATGAAAATAAATTCGTCTTGTGAAATGCACACAGGTAGTTAGTTCTTAATTGATATGAAGACACCAAAAAAAATAATGGATAGTTGTGTGAGCAGGTGAAAGATTAGTATTATGTGGAGGTTTCTAAGGTTGTAAGAAAACATTACTTATTCAATAATGTCATAATAGTTATCACTTGGGGTGGGTAGATTTGTTGAAAGATATGAAATGAAGTTAAGTCAATTAAAAGACCACTCCAAATTGATGACAGCCTTGAAATTTAATACTAAATATCCATTCACAAGTTTTCATTTTATTTTATATTTAATAAGTTTTAGGTTTATATTTAATATGTTTTTAGGTGAAATAGTGTTATAATGGTGAAAATTTGCAAATTTTAATTTATTTTATTTTAGATTCATTTTAATTTTTTTTACTTTTAATATAATTATTAATATATAAAACAATATATTTGGTGTAAAAGTTGTTAGATAATTTAATTTTAATTTATATTAATTTTTAGAGTTTGAATTTAAATTTAAATTTATTTATTCATCATATAAGTTCAAATATAAATTGTAGAATTGACTTAGGTTAGTTTTGTGAAAATAGTGCAATTTACTAATTTTAAATCTTAAATTTTGGATTCAAATATTCTCTCCATTTTATCATTATGAGTTAATTTGAAGGGTGAAACATTTCAATTGTATGTCAGGATGTTGTATTTAAAGAAAAACCCTAATTCATTTGAAACATCTAACATATTTAGCACTAGCAAGAAAGTGTCATTATTCACTACATCATAAGAGCATTGATACCTACAAAACATCCTATGCATGTTGTATAATTGATTAATGTCTTCAATCATTATACCTAGTCATTAAATCAATACCCAATGGCTTGACAAAGGGAGTAAATATTATTTCTTTAATAAACTCATTTATCCTCATTACCATTTTTATGCAAGTTACAAAATCAAAAAAGTAGATCTCATACCTATAATTCAGGAAAGTTTGTATCCATAGCACCTATTTAGATTTACACAAAAGAATCAAATTTATAAATAAACAATTAAATTTATAAATGTGTAGGGTAGTTTTGTAGTCATAGAAATGGCTCAAACAATTAAAAAAAAGTATTGATCCATAACTAGTTGTCTAACATGCCATAAATTTACAATGTAGGGGTAAATCAATTGGAAACATCTAGTAGAGTCAAATCACCATCCAACTAAGAATTGAGTACCATTTATTCATATATTTAAATGTTACAATTATTTCATTGCATTATTCTTGATAGTTAATAACTTAGTTCTAAATCCTAGGTTATTTAGTTATTAATATTTGTTAATTGATTTATGTTAAAGATTTGTATAATGTCGCATTTATTTTATTACATGTTTAGTGAACCCAACATTCTTACACCTCTTAGGTTTTGCCCTTGTACCTTAGGGTTTCAAATATGATAATTTTTCTAGTTTTTTAATCCTTATATTGAATTTGAACACAATCATGGATTTTTTTTATATTTCAATGGTTACTCTCTTTCCTCCTGCAAGATGTCATAGACAAATATTATATTTCTAGGTTGGCTGCTTATGTGATATTTTGCCTAGGGTTTCTTATTAAGGATGTGATTTTACTAATGCGTATATGTTTTCTAACCCCATTTAGGTTATGTTTTGTGTTTATGTATGTATGTGCTTTGATAGATATCTTTCATGTGCATGATACTAGATCACTTACTATCTATGTGCACTTCTTCACTTTATCATGCTATGATAAGTTGAAATACACTAATCTAAAAATGCAAAATGAAGTAGAATGCAAGATAAGCACATAACACCTAACACCTCAATGATTAGCCTAGTTGGATTCAAAACAAAGAAAGATGAAAATAAAAACCAATTATACCTTGTCTTGAATTGATCCTTTGGTTGGCCTTTGATATCGATTTGATGTGTGCTCCTTGGATGATAGACTTGCAATGATGGTGGTAGATGGATGATTAATGGAGGTGGGTGAATGCAATAATGGATTCTAAGATGAAAATGTAAATACTAAGAGATTGCAATAAATGGCTAAGATGGTTTAAATGGATTGAGAGCATAAGTTTGGTATGAATGCACTAACTCTCTCAATTAATGAGAAGAGGGGGGTATTCATAGAAAAAATTGAATTCTCTAGAGGATTCAACGGTCAAGATTGAGCCACCATGGCCAAAATGGAGGGCTATGGTGAGTTGAGGACTCACAAGCCCTCACATCTTTCCATGTGGCAGATGAAGTGTCCAAATGACAAGGTGAGATGGCAAGGGTACAAGTGATGTGGAAAAGGCCATGTGGTCCCAAAGTACTTGCAAGTACCTTGGGATGGGAGAGGATTTCCCTAAAAATGTATTATTTGGCCCCATATGGGGTTGAAAGTGACAAGTGAGGACTTTTAGAAAGTCCACTCTTGTCACCATGGGGATTGGAGATGGCCTTGGAAGAATAAAAATAATTCACTTTTTGAAAGAGACCAAAGGGTAAAACAAGATTCCCCTAAAAGGGGTTTTTGTCCTATGGGTACGATGTGACATATGAGATGTCATGGGGAAGACAAATGCATAGGGGGAATAAGTATGAATTTTTTATTCACATGGGGAAGAGGTCAGCCCAAAAATGGTAAGTACCAAGAAGGTTGACTTAAGGACATGCTGGAAAGGGTAAGTGATTAGGATTAGGATTGTACAAATAAATGATTAGGCTAATTAATGATAATTAGAGGCAAGTGGCTAGATATGGAGGATGTGACATTAATCCTAATTAAGGATATGCACATCTTAATGAAGGATTAATTAAATTAATCCAGATTAGTAAAAAGGTTATGGAGGATGGGACAATGGGAGAGAAAGAATGATTTTAAAATTAAAGAGGATAATTGACTAAACTAAATAAATTGATTGATTTATTTAATTTAGAGAGGAAATGGTAAAGGATAAAGTATTTAATTAAATACTTATGGGAACCTTAGAAAACAAGACAATATTAATTAAATATGTCATTTAATTAATATAGATGAATTAGATGGAAAGGGTAAATTTGACCTAATATAAGTGGTCAAATTTATATGTCTACATTTTGCCCCTCTTTGAGATAGTGTTACGAAGTAGCATCATTTCAAAGAAAAATAAAACATAGCACCTAGAAGAAGATGGTTAGATTAAGGAAGATGCCCCAGTCATTCGAGGAGTGACTAGGAGGAAAGATGATGGGAGTGAAGATGAAGATTAGGGATTAGGATGCCCCCTTGAGAGGACATGCGGGTTTAAGAGAACACGGGTGTGCTCTTGAAATGGATGAGATGATGCAAGAGTGGATGGGGAAGATGATGCAAAGTGATGGATGAGAAAGTCTGATGATATGAAAAGATAAAGGCAAGCACAAATGGATTCTAGGACAAATATGATGTTGCCCCAATCAAGCTACAAGCCATGATGGACTGATGTTCGATGGAGTGTTGTTGATAAGGGAAGGTGATCCGGAGGATTTTTCGTCAAATTTTGAAATTCTCCATTTTTCTCCAGTTTCAGTATCATTAAGAAGTGCTCGGGATCCTAACTCCAACGCAACTTGAATGGAGTCAATCGGAGTCCCAGAGCTCAAGATATTTATGGTCAAACTTCTGGTCAACTCCCAGACCCAAGCCGAAAAAAGGGCAAAATCAAAGTCATCAAAATCAGTCAAATTCAACACCATTGTGTAGTGCTCATCATCATGATTCTAGCAGAGTTCGTTTCACGAAAAACAGAGTCTGTATGGCGATGTTACAGAAGGTCAAAGTTTGGGTCAAAGTTGCCCTGATGACGTCAACGCTCAATCAGCTCTCAACCAATTAGCCCTGACACATGGCATCCCATGGCAATATTATTGTTGAAATAATATATATATATATATATATATATATATATATATATATATATATATATATATATATATATATATATATATATATATCATTATATGGGTTTCCCCCATCCTAGGGGGTGGCCCACATTATGTGGGCACCACCCATGGTATGGGGGGGCGACCCACATTAAGTGGAGCGCCACCCATACTATGGGGTGTACCCCACATAAAGTGGGACGCCATCCATGGTATGGGGGGCAGCCCACTTAAATAGGGATCCCCCTTATCATGTTTTATTTAAGCATTTAAAAAGAGAGGGTGGTGGGACCACCACCCACCATCTTCTCTAAAGGGGATTTGACTTGAATTTTCAAAGCCTTAAGATAACGCTATATCCTTATTTTTAGTGGCCTAATATATCCCATGGTTTAAGGAGCCTAATGTATTCTCTTTATATGGGAAATATTAGGAATATTATTCCTCAATAAGGGGCCAAATAAAACCTTACATAAAATATCTCCTAAATAATAGCGAATAAATCTATTTGTAACCATTCAAATGGAAATGAAATTATTTTGAGGGGATATTATCCTTCCGGAAATTATTAAAGGAGGATATTATTGAATTTTTTTCTATGTAAGGGAGATTGGGTAGTTAATTGGTTTTACACCAATTTTGGCATAAAATGTAATATAAAAAGGGGTAGAATGGGGGGTGTGAAGTAAGTGATTTTGGAAGAACTTTGCAAGTGTGAGAGTTGCTTTCCTTGGAGAAATTATTGTATTTCCGTGCTTTTGGAGAAGTTTGTTTCCACGCACTTTGGAAGTGCATTTGAGAATTTCTTTGTAAACCAAGAGGAGGTTTTGTCAACGAATGTAACCGAATTTCTGGAGGAATAATTGGATCGGTCCACTCATTGGAGAGGGGCCTGGAGACATAGTCATTTTAAACAATGAACTTCGTTATCAATTTCATTTGCATTCTCTTTCTCTCTCTCATTCCATTCTTCCTTTAATCTCTTTATAATTTCATCAATTTAATTTTGTTAAGAGTTAAATTGTAATTAAGCACTTTCAGATTATAATTGAGCGTTCAAAGCATTTGTCATAGATCCGTTAAATCATATCAAATTTGGTATCAGAGCCGTGTTTGGCTAAGATTGCAGGTTTGAATGCTAATGCACTCCAAGCTTCAAAAAGGAGAAGGAGAGCTTGAAGAATATAATCCTGAGATCGATAAAAGAAAAACCTTGCCCAAGATGGAAGGAACCGAAGCTGGGAAAAGTACTGAGCCTGAGCTTGATGATAAGTCTTTTCAGCAAGCCTTCCTTGAGATGAGAGCAATGGTTGGAGAACTTTATGCAGATAAGAAGAAGCGTGAGAAGAAAGGAGATTCTTTGAAGAAGGAAGATTGTAAAGATTGTAAAGACAAGAAGAAGCAGTCTAAAGATGGTGAAAAAATTCTAGTTTATTCTCCATCTACCTCGTCTTCTCCTTCTTCCTCTTCTTCCTCCTCTTCTTCTCCATCTTCTTCTTCTCCCACTAATAATCCATTTAAGAGCAAGTCGAAGCCTATTATTAAACTGGGTGTAAAATTTGAATTACCTAAGTATGGTGGTGAGTTAAATGCCGAAAAGTTAGATGATTGGATCCAGCAGGTAGAAGTGTATTGTAGGATTCAAGGCCTAACAAAAGATGCTTCTATGATCCAGTTAGCCACTCTCCAGTTGGGAGGTACAACTCTCACTTGGTGGGAGAGTAGAACTCGGGAGGAAATTGCTCGCCATGGTAAGGTTAATATGACTTGGATGGAATTTGTTGCTGCCCTTAAAAAACAATTTTATCCTTTAGGTTATATGCAACAATTAACATTGAATTGGAAAACCTTTAGGCAAGGTAAGGGTCAGTTTGTCCAAGATTACACCCATGAGTTTAGAAAATGAGTTATTTTTTTAAGTGTTCCTTTGTATACTCAGGATACACTACTAAAGTACATAGGTGGTTTGCATTCTTACCTAAGACATACCATTCTAATGTTGAGTCCTAATAATTTGGATGAAGTATCAGTCCAAGCCACTCATTTAGAGTCAAGGGGTAAGAGCACTTTCAGTGATAATTTCTCAAACAAACCATCTAAGTCTGAGGGGAAGTTTAAGGGTAAAGGTAAAGATAAAGGCAAAGGGAAAAAGATAGCTACAGTTAAGAAGGAGGGTGATAAGTGCACATGATCCCATTATAAGAAAGAGGGGCATGATGATTCGAAGTGTTGGAAGTTGCACTTGGAACTAAGGCCGAAAAGATACGGAGGAAATAAAGTCAAGCAAAAGACTGCTGCAATGATTCAACAGGATCTTGGATATGATTCCAGAGATGAGACAAAGATTGTTGCTACCGGGATCCAAGGTAAAGTTAAAAGTATAACTCTCTCTGCTGATACAAGTATTTCTAATACAAGTGCACGTAGTGCAAGTACAAGTACAGTATCCACTTCTCCTAAAGCTGATAAACAACGGAATGAACTGTTTCATATTCGAGATGTATCTAAGCACACTAAGATTAACACATTGTTTGATACGGGTTCTCAAGTCAACTTAATATTTGAAGAGGTGGTAAAGAAACTCCATTTGACTACAACACCTCATCCAAAGCCATATCCGCTTGGATGGGTTTGCAATGATGCTCAGCTGCAAGTAACGAAACAATGTAAACTGAAATTTTCTATCACTGCAAACTTTGTTGATGAAATAGAAGTAGATGTTGTCCCTTTGGATATTTGTGGGCTTGTGCTAGGGAGTCCTTATCTATATGACATAAAAGAAATCTTCTAAAGGGGGGAGAATAAATATCATCTTTTTAAGGATGGGATAGAATACATTATATGTGCACACAAAGTTAAGACTAATCTTGCACTAGTCAAAGCTGGTCAAATGAAAAGGTTGATCAATTCTAGTAAGAACTTTGTATGAATGCTTGTAAAATCTCAAGAGGATGAAAAAGTTGAAGCATTTAAGGGGTTTGATCCAAAGAGTAAAACTGAGATGGTCAAAATAGTTTCAACTTATGAAGACTTATTTCAAGAACCAAAGGGGTTGCCACCTAAGAGAGAGATACAACATGAAATCCATTTACAGCAGGATGTGCCTCTTCCAAACATCTTCATGTACCGTTTGTCAGTTTTGCAGAATGAGGAAATCAAAAAGAAAGTTTAGGAGTTGGTGGAAAAAGGAGTCATACGTCCTAGTACATCTCCTTGTGGTTCTCCAATTGTGTTGGTTCCAAAGAAGGATGGGTCTTGGAGAATGTGCATCGACTATTGAGCCCTGAACAAGATAACGGTAAGAACAGGTATCATCTTCCCTGTATTGATGATTTACTTGATCAGTTAAAACATGCAATTTATTTCTCTAAGTTAGACTTGCGTAGCGGATATCATCAGATAAGAATTGCAGAAGATGACATTTGGAAAACTACATTTAAGACAAAACAAGGACAATTCGAGTGGTTGGTCATGCCCATCGGGCTTTGCAATGCACCAGCTACATTTATGAGAGTCATGAATGATGTCTTTCATCCTTTTATTGATGATTTTGTCATAGTGTATTTAGATGATATTCTTGTATTTAGTCGAACTCGGGAAGATCATGTAAGTCATGTAAAAAACAAAATTAATGTATTGAGAAAAGAAAAACTCTTTGTAAAGATGTCTAAATGTGAATTCGCTAAGACATCCTTAGTGTATTTAGGCTATGTCGTAGGAGGTGGTCAATTGAAAGTAGACCCTACGAAGGTTAAAGTTATTGTAAAATTGCCTAAGCCAAGTACAGTTACTAAAGTCAGAAGTTTCCTAGGTGCAATCCAGTACTAGAGAAAGTTCATTGCAAACTTCTCTTTCATTGCATCACCATTGCACTCATTGACTAGTACGAAGACAAATTTTTAGTGGGGAGGTCCACAACAGAAGGCATTCAACACTTTGAAGGAGAAGTTGAGCACAACACCAGTTCTGGCTTTACCATTTTTACACCAACCGTTTGAAATCAAAACAAATGCAAGTGGATTTGCCATGGGAGCAATGCTAATGCAAGGAGGTAAGCCAATCTGCTCTCACTCTGAAACCTTTTCAGGTGCAGTCATTAACTATCCTACTTATGATAAGGAACTTTATGCATTAGTTCAGAGTTTTAAAAAATGGAAACACTACTTAATGGGGAAGGAAACAGTAATCCATACCGATCACCAACCATTGCAATATTTGCATTCACAAACTAAGCTGCAACAAAGTAGGCACTTCAGGTGGATGGGTTTTCTTCAACAATTTCACTTAGTAATTAAGTACAAGAAAGGTGCCCATAATAAAGTAACAGACATGCTCTCTAGACCTCCAATTTCTAAGGCTTTGATAATCCTTAAAAATAGTTCTATGATGCATGCAAGTTTTGAAGAACAATATGCTACTGATGAAAATTTTAAGGATATCTATGCAGCTCTAATCCAAGGAAAACAAGTAAAAGAAAAGGATTAATATGTGCATGATAAACTCTTGTATCACTTAGGGAAATTATGCATTCCAAAGAATGAACAAGCACACGTAATCAGATAGGCACACACATCGCTAATTGCAAGACATTTTGGGGTTAGTAAAGCTTTGGCACAGCTACAAAAATATTGCTACTGGCCTCGAATGCAGGAAATTGTAACAAAATATATTAAGGGATGTGTGATGTGTGCAACTAGCAAACCAAGTAATAGGAAATTGGGGTTGTACACACCTTTACATGTACAGTCTCGTCCATGGGAAAGTGTTCCTATGGATTTTGTCGGGGGTTACCTATGTCTAGGAAAGGGCATGACTATTTGTATGTAGTAGTTGATCGGTTCAACAAGATGTGTATTCTTATGCCATGTAAAAAGAAAGTCACTGTTGAACTGACAGCTCACATGTATTTTCAATTTGTATGGGTTCACTTTGGGTTACCCACTTCCATTGTATCGAATCGAGATTCTCAATTCCTTGGGGAGTTTTGGTCAGTCTTATGGGGACTTATGGATACTAAACTGAAAAAGAGTACAACCTTCCATCCGCAAACTGATGGATATACAGAGGTAGTCAACAGGAAAGTTGTGCATCTGCTCAGAGGATATTGCAGAAAACATCCTAAGTTGTGGGATGAAAGTCTTCATTATGTGCAGCATGCCTACAACCATGCAACTCATTCTTCTACAAAGAGATCTCCTTTTGAGACTTATTTCGGTTACGTACCCAAGACATCGATGGATTTTTCTTTTGGAAAGGACAATGTTGAAGATGGTCGCCATGATTCAAAGAAGGCTTTGAAGTTCATCCAGAAAGTTCAAGCAATTCATCAAGCAGTAGAAGCACAGTTGGAAAAGATCCAAGCCAAATACAAGGCTTGGCATGATAAACATCGCACTGATCACCATTTCCAATTTGGTGACCACATTTGGTTACATATAAGCAAGGAAAGAATGTAAGGTGAAGGAAGTAAGCTCAAGCCAATCAGATATGGTCCATTCGAGATTTTGGAAAATATTGGCACCAATGCCTTCTGCCTTAATCTTCCTCCATACATGCAGATTTACTCGATAGTCAATGCTGAGAACTTGAATTTGTATGAACCTCCGATGATACTAGACAAGGAGGCTGAAGTGCAAGTTCCATCCATTGATGACCTTTCACCAGAGTACATGTCAGAGTTGCTTGAAGACGTCATCCTCGACAGGAACACCGGGACTTCACAAAGAGGAGCAGTTGAATACCTCCGAGTGGGGCTAAAGGGGATGCATCCAAGCAAGGAAAAGTGGATGGAAATTGGTAAAGTGAGGGAACTTTACCCTCACTTACTTTTCGAGTAACCAACTTTCAGAGGTCCAAAAGCTCCCCAGTGGGGAGGACTGATCCGGAGGATTTTTCATCAAATTTTGAAATTCTCCATTTTTCTCCAATTTTGGTATCATTAAGAAGTGCTCAGAATCTTGACTCCAATGCAACTTGAATGGAGTCAATCAAAGCCCCGGAGCTCAAGATATTTATGGTCAAACTTCTGGTCAACTCCCAGACCCAGGCGGAAAAAAGGGCAAAAATAAAAGTCATCAAGATTATTCAAAGTCAACACCATTGCGTAGTGCTCATCGTCATGATTCCGACAGAGTTCGTTTCATAGAAAATGGAATCTGTATGGCGATGTTACGGAAGATCAAAGTTTGGGCAAAGTTGCCCCGATGATGTCAGTGCCCAATCAACTCTCAACCAATCAGCCCCTGACACATGGCATCCCATGACAATATTATTGTTGGAATAATATAAATATATATATATATATATATATATATATATATATATATCATTATATGGGTTTCCCCCATCCTAGGGGGGCGGCCCACATTATGTGGGCACCACCCATGGTATGGGGGGGTGACCCACATTAACTGGAGTGCCACCCATACTATGGGGGGTAACCCACATAAAGTGGGATGCCACCCATGGTATGGGGGGCAGCCCACTTAAATAGGGATCCCCCTTATCATGTTTTATTTAAGCATTTAAAAAAAGAGGGTGGTGGGACCACCACCCACCATCATCTCTAAAGGGGATTTGACTTGATTTTTTCTAAACCTTAAGATAAGGCTATATCCTTATTTTTAGTGGCCTAATATATCCCATGGGTTAAGGAGCCTAACGTATTCTCTTTATATGGGAAATATTAGGAATATTATTCCTAAATAAAGGGGCCAAATAAAACCTTACATAAAATATCTCTTAAATAATAGCAAATAAATCTATTCATAACCATTCAAATGGAAATGAAATTATTTTGAGGCGATATTATCCTTCCGGAAATTATTAAAGGAGATATTATTGAATTTTTTTCTATGTAAGGGAGATTGGGTAGTTAATTGGTTTTACACCAATTTTGGCATAAAATGTAATATAAAAAGGGGTAGAATGGGGGGTGTGAATTAAGTGATTTTGGAAGAACTTTGCAAGTGTGAGAGTTGCTTTCCTTGGAGAAATTATTGTATTTCCGTGCTTTTGGAGAAGTTTGTTTCCATGCACTTTGGAAGTGCATTTGAGAATTTCTTTGTAAACCAAGAGGAGGTTTTGCTATGAATGTAACCAAATTTCTGGAGGAATAATTGGATCGGTCCACTCATTGAAGAGGGGCCCAGAGACGCAGTCGTTTTAAACGACGAACTCCGTTATCAATTTCGTTTGCATTCTCTTTCTCTCTCTCATTTCATTCTTTCTTTAATCTCTTTATAATTTCATCAATTTAATTTTGTTAAGAGTTAAATTGTAATTAAGCACTTTCGGATTATAATTAAGCATTCAAAGCATCTGTCATAGATCCGTTAAATCAAATCAGAAGGATACAACCCAAAACAACACAAGGATAGGGAAGGATACATCTCGATGAGAGTGTTGTTGATGAGGGAAGGATGCATCCCAGAACAACACAAGGATAGGGAAGGATACATCTCGTTGATGATGATGATAGTGTTGTTGATGAGGGAAGGATATATCCCAAAATAACACAAAAGGATAGGGAAAGATACATCCTAATGATGTCGATGATGATGATGATTGGGTCAAGGCTTGTAGCAAGGATGGGAACAAGAGCAAGGGTGTGATTAGATTATTTGTGCTAGATTGGATGGAGTAGGATTGGATGGAGATGCGAGATGGTTAAAATGAATGAAGAGGATGGAGGTAAAGATGCAATGCAATGCAAGTTATCATTTGTGGAGCACTGATTTTTGCTATAGCATAAGACACCAGGTACCATGGTATGGAGAACCAAGATGGACTAGTGTCTAATGCATACACAAACACAACAAACAAGAAGGCTATCCCCACACCCCAAAGTTGTGATGACTTTGGTCGGGCTAGGTATTGGGATAACCACAAGCATAAGAGGACGCCCCAACATAACACAAGACCTCAAGGGTCTTGGTGGGTACTACGTGGGAGAACCAAGAAGACAACAAATAAAAGAAAAATCAAGATATGCCCCTATGTTAACCAGTCAAAACACACCATAATATGATAGATCATGGCGGCCTTGACAAGTGATGATAGGGAGCTCAAATGATAAATAGAATCCAAAAGTATCAAAAGATCACAATCAAATTTCAAAACATCCTTTGCCATAGGATCGAGATGATGGATGGGATTGATGCAGTATGTTAGGAAGGATACATCCCATGGAGACCAAAGATGGAGGATAGATTGGTTGATCGACATGACGTAGGATATCTAAAACCGATTGAACCTCATGATACTAATGACCATTATTTTGGAAGTACCAGTGATGATAGGGACATACTTGATGACATGACAAGACAACAAGACATAAGGACAAAAGACACTAGACCTACACACCCTAAAGACCTAGGGGCTTAGGGGTTGATCAAAGATTAGCCTTGCCTACGTGAAAGCACAGAGCCCTCATAGTTTGACAAAAGACCATGGATAAAAGAGGAAAGAGGACAATGGAGGCCTCGATGAATAGTGTAGATTAGATGGACAAATTCCCAAGGGGTGAATGAAACGGTTTAGCCTTGCCTACATGAGAGCGCATGGGCGATGTAGTTCGATACAAGGCCAAAGACATACGATGGAAGATGACAAGACAAATAAAAGACAGAACCCCGAGGGCAGATAAAATGATCAACCTTGCCTACGTGAAAGCGTAGGGGCAACGTAGTTCGACAAGGACAGACATATGACAGAGAAGGGATGATGAGATGACCATGATAAGGAGATACGATGATGGAACTGATATGATGAGCCAGGATAGGCCATGCAGATGGGATGGTTGATATGTTGGATGCGGATTATGTGAAGCTCAGGGATGGGATAGTTATCCAAATCATCAAAAGATGGAGTGGGAGGAGGAAACGATGGATAGATGAATGATGAAGAGTGATAGGATATTAGAAAGATGGGATATATAGATAGGAAAGGTGATAGTGAGATGTATGGAAATGGATTGCATGAGGGTTAGCCTATAGCTAGATACCAATGACAAGGGATTAGGAGATGGAAGAATAGATAGAGGGAAATGGATGGATGGATAAGGATGGGGAAAATAAAAAGATGTTAGGATGGATGGACAGAAGGATAAGTATTTGGAAAGATGGATAGGAAGATAAGGATAGGAATATGGACGGTATGTTTAGATAGATGGAGAGATAAGGATGAAAGGATGGAAAAGGACTAGTGGGTGAGAGTATAGGAAGATAAGGAGGGGGAGATGGAAAGGAGTACTAGATGGATAAATGGATGGGAGGGATGGGGAGATGGAAAGGATTACTTGGAGGGATGGATGGACGATGTATCCAAGGACTCTATTGTAAATAAGGAGATGCACCCACTCTAAATATGTCATGCGTGATGAGGCAACATGGATAGCAGGATGGGTGGATAAGGGAGTGAGATGGACATAGATAGGAGATATGGGTGTTGGCATGATGGATGGATGAGGAAGGTAGATGGATGTAGATAATGTACATGAATTGAAAAAGAAGATGGGGAGGATAAGGAATGTATGGATGAGGGGAAGATATGCCAAGAGGTGTCCAAAGCATGTATATATATTTGCCCCTATCTAGGTCAAGATCACAAGGAAGTTGGAAGGACTAGATACAAATGGGATATGATGGGTACGATGTGGAAGATAGGTAGATGTTGGAGATGGAGGAAAGGAATGTGTAGGTGGAAGTTGCCCCCAATTATGGAAGTAGACTGGATGGGGGATTTATGCATGACGCCTGTTTGCCAGGTTTTTATCATGGTACTTATCCAAAGCGCTTGTTTGCCAAGTTTTCACCATTGCATGAATTATTTTCTCTTTACTATTTTATTTTTTTCTTTGTTTTTTCACTTTTTCTCGTTTTTTATTTTTTTTATTTTTTGACTTTTTGGACTAGAATGTGGATGGAGTTGGATAAGGATAAGGATGAATTAGATAAATGGATTCGGAAGACATATGATAAAGCGGATGGACGAAGGACTCAAGCATCAAGTTCCATATGAGGTAAAAAGAGCCCATGTGTAAAGCGACTATTGGATGTTGGTACAACCTTATTAGAATGGATGGGTTATGCGAGAGGATGAATTAAAGGGATTTGATGGGGGAGATATGGGGGGTAGTGGATGGGGTGTTGAAAAGTGTATGGATGGAATTATGGAGTGGATGTGTGATGGGGGAAGGTGTTCAGGACTAACATTGGCACATGTGGTGGATGTGAAATGATAGGAGGGTTGATGGATGGAGAATGTGATGATAATGGAGGCATTGGGATAGTGAATTTTGGGACATAAGGGCCCAAAATAGATTTAGGAGATGAAGGATGCAAATGATTAGCTTTGGGATTAGAAACTTTGGATGTCATTACAGATTTTTCATTCAAAGGTATGAAATCTTTCTTCGTGGGAATCCACATGGTTTTGATTTTTGCTTTGGTGGGCCTTTGTGGCCTTTTGGATTGAGTTGGATTTTGGATTTGATTTTTCTTTTTATCAACATGTCTTTTGAAGGGGAAATGAGGAGTTTTAGATTCATGTGGACATCTGGATATATACATTTTTGCTTTGGAATCCAAAGTGCTTGTAGTAGCAATGGCAGGAGGTGATGGATGATGCAGAGAGGACGTGGATGGAGTGATAGAGGTAGCATTTTGACGATGATGTGTGGATGGAGCATGTGAGATAGAATTCATGGTGGGGTGCCTTTGTTGATCCTGATTAGGATTTATGAAGTTAGAATTTCTATGTTGTGCATTAGGGATAGGTGATTTTGGGATATAAGGACCCAAAATAGACTATGTATATGGAGGACGTGTGAAGTTTGGTGGAGGGATATAAGGACCCAAAGTAGATGCAGTGGATGGCAGATGAATGATGGTGGATGGTGGGACATAAGGACCCAAAATGGACATAAAGGATGAAGGAGGAAGATGGACAGTTGTTTTGTGGTAATAAGATGGAGGAGGAGGGATGGCGACAAAGGATTTAGTGGAACAGTGGGAAGTGCCTCTCATTCCTTTGGAAGAGGATCACTTAGGGTGTATGGAGGTTGTACCAACATTTTTGGATTGTGATTCTTGGGAGATATATCCAAGATAGTGTGTACTTGTATGTTCTTTGACCTGGATGGGCTCTAAAATACCTTGCTCATGAAGGCCTAAACCTTTTCCTTGATAGTTCATGTTCTCAAGCATGTCATCTATGGTAGGATGCTCATTCTTTTGTAAGCATGATATGAGTCCATTAACAGGTGGAGGAGGAAGAGTGGTGCATATACTTTTTTTTTCTTCCACAAGGAGACCACCATGGATGAGTGTAATGTTACCAAGGTAATACAAAAGTGGTGTTGGGATGATAAGGCTAGGCAACGATGGAGGATCATGCGATGGAGACGAGGGGATAGCAGCATCCTGATTAGGAGGAATGAGTGATAAGGGATCGAGAGAGGGATTAGGTGGTATGGAAAGATCTAGATTTATGGAAGTGGATGATAAGGGCTCATGAGACGGGGTGATTGGATCTTGAGTGCGAAGGGGATCATGGGATGGAGTAGACAAGCTAGTGTGATCTTGAGATGGAGTAGATAGGATGGTAGGATCTGGATTTGGAGGAGGGGATATGCTTGTATTCTTTGGATGAAGCTCTTGGCATGACTCATCTTGTATGGAGGAGTGTTGGGGGGACTCCTCAAGTGGGGAAGATGGAAGAACATTGGATTCATGTAGTTCGGTAATATTAGGACTAGGAGGAGGGGATTGGATGTCTCCATTGGATTGGGTGGATCTAGCAGTAGAAGATGGGGATTCAATGGATTTGATGGGTTTGATAGGCTCAACCTTTGGATGGTGTTAGGAATGGTAATGGGAGTGATAGGTGTAGGATGGAGGAGGGCCTCATCACTAGTGACTATACATGATAGAGTGGGAGAGCATGGCTCCACAACATCAAGATACGGATTCAGGGATCTCTTATGTCATGTGTCCTTGGACGACATCTAGATTGAGGTCTTTTGAAGTGATGGGAATGGATAGAGGATTATGGATGGGTGGAGGACTAGGGTTAGGGATTGGTGGATTAAGATTAGATGAGTGGATGGGATTGGACGGGGGACTAAGAGGAGATGATGGATTAATATTAGAGACTAGTGGATTAGGATTGGGTGGAGGAAGGAGATGGAGAATTAGGATTAGAGATTGGCGGATTAGGATTAGGTGGAGGACTGGGAGGAGATGGAGGATGAGGATTAGAGACTGGTGGAGTAGGATTGGATGAGTGAATGGGACTAGAGGGCTGAGGATTAAGATATAATGTAGTGAAAGGGAGAGTGGAGTAAGAGGATGTGGGTGATGACTTAAGATAGGAGGAGGTGGATGTTGGATTAGGTTGGGGAGATTGGGATGATGGGTAATAGTAGGAAGATGTGGATGATGGACTAGGATGGGAAGATTGGGATGATGGATAATAGTAGGAGGACATGGACAAAGGATTAGGATGGAAAGATGTGGAATTAAGGTAAGGATATTGGGATGGGGGATTGTGATAGGAGGGTGTGGATGTTGGATTAGAACAGGAAGATTGAGGTGGTGGACTGCCATAGGAAGACATGTATGATGGGTTGGCATAGAAGGATATGGATGATGGATTAGGATAAGAAGATTGAGATGGTGGATTAGGATAAGAGGAATATTGGGATGGTGGATTATTATAGGAATGCATGAGTGTTGGATTAGGATGGGAAGATTGGGATGTGGGATTAAGGTAGAGGTATTGGGATTGTTGATGGTGGTAAGGATCGGAGTATGGGGATGGTGGATTACTATAGGAGGATGTGGATGTTGGATAGGATAGAGGTGGAGAGGAAGGACATGATGAATATGTAGATGGTGAGGATTTTGGATATCCCTTGTCAAGGGTAGCATAAGGACCGTTATTAGATGCATATGAAGGCATGGTGGGATAGTTTGGAGAAGTAGTTGGATTTTGGGGGCCAATTGGAGAAAGCTTGCTAGCAATGATAGCATCAAGGGGATCTATATTACACTCTTCATGATCAAATCGACTTTCATTATCATCATCAACGTAGTTAGGATTCCCTTTGACTACTATTATTGGTCATGCGAGAGGGGGATAAGGATTCATGATGGAGATATATTAGAAGGAAATAATAGATGGTGGAAAGATGAATAGGATGGATTGAAAGCTCAGATGGGGATTGGATGAAAGCTCATATTCAGGAGATGGGATCAGATGATATGATAGTATTGATTCTAAACCAATTTCAGGGGTTTTGACTAGAGGACGTAAGGTGTTGACAATCGGATTTTTGCCAGATTTGGCAGTTTTCAAAAATTGTCAAATTTTGCCATTTTAGGAAACTTCATAGGCATACCTTTTAGAGTTCAATTTTTTCCCAAAAAATACCCAAAACTAAGGTAGGATGAATTGCCAACTAACATCCCAAATCTGAGGCATGCATTTCGAGTTATTAACGAAAATGATTTTTCAAAAACTTGAACAAAAACACTAAATTGCGATTTTGAGGGTCAAGATGAAAGTTTGAGGCTCTAAAAATGTGTCGAAATGGGGTTAAACAAGTCAATTGGGAATTCACATGCCACCACTTAACACAACTAGCTGTAAAATTTTAGCCTAATCAGAAACTCGAGTCAAAAGTTATGGCCTCTGAAAGTTTTTGCATAAAAATCAAAACCCTCAAAATGAAGTCTAGATGATTGGGATGGATGATTTGATGATGGACACACGATCTATGGGGGTTCCAGGATACTTCCGGATGATTCAACTAATGAAACAATAAGAATTTTAGATGAGAAGGATGATGACAAGATCTTTCATTTGTGATGAACGACTCGGAGAATGAGAAGGTTTTCAGTTACCTGTTTGAGGGCAAGGACACCTGTTCAAAGGGGTAGGGTTGCTTCTCCAAGTTAGGGCTGCCTGTCCAGGGGGGCAGGGTCGCCTGTCCAGGTCAGGGTTGCCTGTCCAAGGGGGCAGGGTCACTTGTCCAGGTCAGATCCGCTTGTTTAGGTCAGGGTCTCCTGTCTAAGGGGGCAAGGCCGCCTGTCCAAGTTAGGGCTACCTGTCTAGGGTAGGGACGCCTAAACAGCCTCCAGACAACTAAACGATGTTAAAAAATGGACAAACAAACTATCAGGATGGGAAAACAATCACATGAAACGGATACTTGAAACGAATAGACGGATGGTCAGGAGAGGTAAATGGGTACCTCGGATGAGGGAACATCACTCGGAATGGGTAAACGGGTGAACGACTTCCTGAAATAGGTGAACAGCTGGTCGAAAAGGGGAAACGATGCTCGAAACGAGCAAACGGATGTCTAGAATGGAAGGAGAGATGGTCAAAATAGGTAAACGGGTACCCCAGATGAGGGAACAACACTCGAAACGGGGAAACGAGTTGTCAGAACAGGTGAACAGCTTCCCAGAATGGGTGAACAACTGGTCGAAGAGGGGAAACGATGCTCGAGCAAATAGATATCTGAAATGGATAGATGAATGGTTGAAATAGGTAAACAGGTACTTCAGACGAGGGAACAACACTCAGAATGGGCAAACAGGTTGTTGGAACGGGTGAACGGCTTCCCGGAACAGATGAATAGCTAGTCGAAAAGAGGAAATGATGCTCAAAATGAGCAAATGGATATCTGGAATGGATAGACGAATGGTCAGAATAGGTAAACGGGTACCCCGAACGAGGGAACAACACTCAGAATAGAAAAACAAGTTCTCGAAATAGGGTAACGACAAGAAAACAAAGGTCAAAAAAAGGTTGTTTGGAAGGGCAAGGCCACCCCTTTTGGACAAGGTCACCCAAACTTAGGGTAGGGCCACCCCTTTTGGACAAGGCCGCCCAAAACTCGGGTAGGGCCGCCCCTTTTGGACAAGGCCGCCCAAAACTAGGGCAGGGCTGCCCCTTTTGGATAGGGTCACCCAAACTTAGGGCAGGGCCGCCCCTTTTGGACAAGGCCGCCTAAAATTAGGGCAGGGCCACCCAAATAGTGGGCAAGGTCACCCAAAAAGGGGGCAAGGTCGCCTCTATGGACTGATCTAAACCTAACTTAGTAAAAAATAGTGATGGCAAAGGATGAAAACAATAAGTAAAAGGCCAAAATTGACTGACAAGTACTGGTTTTTTACAAGAAAACACTTCAAACAACACAAGCCTAGTTCTAGTGTTAAGGGTATGGTCAACATAGTTCTCTATCTAGGCTAAACAAGGTTGCTAAGGGCGTCCTCAATATACACACGGTACGTGGGGCCCAAATCGTGAACACCAATCCGTCACAATCGTGAGTCGAGAGCAACCAACGAGAGACTAGGAGCTCAGACCATCTCTTCATGTTTATCTAGGTATCGCCCTAGCTTCGATGCTCTACCAATTACGACGTGATTGGATTGAGGTATAGCTTTCACCTCCCCCTTTATATACCCTTCTAGTACGCATGGTTGGGATCGTCCGTTGGAGTGATGAAATCCCCAAGCAAGTCCCGCTAATAAAATGAAAAAGGGGTAAAAAAAAGACTAAGTGAGCTACAATTTCTCTTCACCCAAGATCGTCAAACGGTGCAAGGGGATTGGATACGTCAATAGTCCACTTTCAGACATGGAAAATAGATTCTTTGACCCTTTAATTAGTCTTATGTTCCTAGTTTAAAGAAAATGAAAGCACAAGACTAGTTGAACACAGTTTCTCCACCTGCAACACACTTGTCAGTAGTTTTGTTTTTTGTCTTTGACAAGTGGATTCTATTTTTGGGCGTGGTTTCCTCTATGTTTTGGTCTTGGCCACCCCTTCATGATCTTGTAGACAAATAGGGGTCAAAAAATAGTGAAAATGATAGCAAAATAGTTTGTTGTTTGGGCAAGGTCGCCCCTCCTGGGCAAGGTCACCCTTTTGTGAACCTCCAGATAAATAGTGATTAGAAATAGTGAAAAAAACAATAAAAATAGTCTGTTGTTTGGGCAAGGCCACCCCTCTAGGCAAGGTTTCCCTTCTGTGAACCTACAAACAAACATTGATCAAAAACAATGAAAACAACAATAAAAACAATCTTCTATTTGGGCAAGGCCGCCCCTCCTGGGCAAGGTCACCCTTATGTGAACTTGCAGACAAATAGTGATAAAAAAAAATGATAAAAACAACAAAAATAGTCTATTGTTTGGGCAAGGCCACCCCTCCTAGGCAAGGTCACCCTTTTGTAAACCTACAGACAAACAATGATTAGAAATAGTGAAAACAACATAAAAAATAGTCTGTTATTTGGGCAAGGTCGCCCTTCTGTGAACTTGTAGACAAACAATGATAAAAAATGGTGAAAACAACAACAAAAATAGTTTGTTGTTTGGGCAAGGTCACCCCTCCTGGGTAAGGTCACCCTTTTGTGAACCTACAGACAAACAGTGATCAAAATAGTGAAAATAATAGCAAAAATAGTTTGTTGTTTATGCAAGGTCACCTGAAAGGTCACCCTTCTGTAAACTTTCAGACAAACAGTGATCAAAAACAGCGAAAAAATAGCAAAAACAATTTGTTGTTTGGGCAAGGCCGCCCCTCCTGGGCAAGGTCACCCTTCTATGAACCTACAAATAAATAGTGATAAAAACAATGAAAAAAACAACAAAAATAGTATGTTGTTTGGGCAAGGCCACCCCTCCTGGGAAAGGTCGCCCTTCTATGAACCTGCAGACAAATAGTGATCAGAAACAGTGAAAACAACAACAAAAATAATCTGTTGTTTTGGCAAGGTCGCTATTCTATTACTTCAAAAAATAGCAAATGTTAATGCAATGGACCCGTGACGTGGGTCCCATTAGGCATGCTAGAAATGTGATCAAGAGAAATACACTAATCTAAAAATGAAAACGAAGTAGAATACAAGATAAACACATAACACCTAACACCTCAATGATTAGCCTAGTTGGATTCAAAACAAAGAAAGATGAAAATAAAAACCGACTATACCTTGTCTTGAATCAATTCTTTGGTTGGCCTTTGATATCTTTTTGATGTGTGCTCCTTGGATGATAGACTTGCAATGATGGTGGTAGATGGATGATTGATGGAGGTGGGTGAATGCAATAATGGATTCTAAGATGAAAATGCAAATACTAAGAGATTGTAATAAATGACTAAGATGGCTTAAATGGATCGAGAACATAAGTTTTGTATGAATGCACTAACTCTCCCAATTAATGAGAAGAGGGGGGTATTTATAGAAGAAATTGAATTTTCTAGAGGATTCAACGGTCAATATTGAGCCACCATGGCCAAGATGGAGGGCTATGGTGAGTTGAGGACTCACAGGCCCTCACATCTTTCCATGTGGCGGATGAAGTGTCCAAAAGAAAAGGTGAGATGGCAAGGGTACAAGTGATGTGGAAAAGGCCACATGGTCCCAAGGTACTTGCAAGTACCTTGGGATGGGAGAGGATTTCCCTAAAAAGGTATTACTTGGCCCCATATGGGGCTGAAAGTGACAAGTGAGGACTTTTATAAAGTCCACTCTTGTCACCATGGGAATTGGAGATGGCCTTGGAGGAATAAAAGTGAAATTTTAATTCACTTTTTGGAAGAGACCAAAGGGTAAAACAAGATTCCCCTAAAAGGGGTCTTTGTCTTATGGGTACGATGTGACATATGAGATGTCATGGGGAAGACAAATGCATTGGGGGAATAAGTGTGAATTTTTTATTCACATGGGGAAGAGGTCAACCCAAAAAAGGTAAGTACCAAGAAGGTTGACTTAAGGACATGTTGAAAAGGGTAAGTGATTAGGATTAGGATTGTGCAAACAGATGATTAGGCTAATTAATTATGATTAGAGGCAAGTGGCTAGATATGGAGGATGTGACATTAATCCTAATTAAGGATATGCACATCTTAATGAAGGATTAATTAAATTAACCTAGATTAGTAGAAAGGTTATGGAGGATGGGACAATGAGAGAGGAAGAATGATTTTAAAATTGAAGAGGGTAATTGACTAAATTAAATAAATTGATTGATTTATTTAATTTATAGAGGAAATGGTAAAGGATAAAGTATTTAATTAAATACTTTTGGGAACCTTAGAAAACAGGACAATATTAATTAAATATGTCATTTAATTAATATAGATGAATCAGATGAAAAGGGTAAATTTGACCGAATATAAGTGGTCAAATTTAGATGTCTACACATGCTATGTTATGTTAATATATTGATATTATTTCCTATGGCCTACGATGATGCCTATTTGTGCTTTATTATTTCATTATTCTCCTAGCCTTACTTTAGAGGTCCTTATGCCATTGCAAGTGAAAATAAAATAAATATATACACTAAGTGCTAAACTAAATGAAAATACTTTAATCTTTTGGTGTATTTAACCTATATGATTTGTTTCTAATAAAAAATACATAACAAGTTTTATATATATGCTAAGTATATTCAAACATTAGAGATGAGAATTAAAATAATAACTACAAACATAAAGAGGTGAGAGAGAGAGTTCTTATTTTGATGTATGATGTATTTTTTGGGTTGAAAGGTTGAATGGTGTTGGGAGATGGTATTTGTGACTTGTAGAAGGTTCTAGGAAGTTTTCAAACACTTGTGTCTAATTTGATGCTCATATCTAAGGTCCAGGTGTTCATGTCTAGTGGGAAAGTTCTATTTTCCTATATATATGTTTGAATGTTCAAGCCTCTAAATGTTCTAAATATTCAAGGGATCACCCACCTAATTATTTGAAGCCTATGATGCATGTAAAATTTTGAAAACACCTTACAATTACCTACTACACTTGCCTAAAGTTGAGAGAGGAAAGAAAAATGTATGAGTTATTGGGAGACTACCTCAATCAATCATTTGGGTGGCATATTTTTGTCTCAACACATAGTAGGTAAATTTGGGAGCATATGATCCTTAAGGGTAGTTGTTTTGTGATTAGTGTAATGGTTTCCACTGAAAAAACTATAAGGTTTTTATAAACTCTAGTGAGTGTATGTAGTGCAACAAGGAAGAGTTTAGGAGGTAGAATTAATACACTATTCATAAAAAAGGGGTTGGTAATAGAAGGCTAGGTTTTTGGGAAGAAATGGATAAAATCCTAGCTATAGAATGAGGGAAGGGGAAATGGAGGTGAGGAGGAAGATAAAGGCTATAATTCTAACAAATGGTGAGGTTTTCTAGGTGATTATAGTTATGGAGGATGTGTGAGAAGTCAAGGAGAAATTTTAAACTATAATAATATAAAATGGTATCCTAATGTGAGAGCAATAACCTTGAGATGAGGGAAAGAGAAAGAATATAGATGAAAAAACCATCAAAATGGGAGAGTTCAATAGAATGTTCTTAGCTAGGTATATATTAGGAAATATAGTAAGGGATTATTAAGGTTAGGGCTTTATCCATTGGCTTAGTCATGCTTAATTCTACACAACTCATGCTCCTACATATTGGCTCAATATAAGCTAATCTCATGCCATAATTTTCCCTTTTGTGTACAAGATAGTCCCAAGATGATTTTCCCCACATAGATGAGACTCTAATTACAACAACCTTGTGTGACTTAGTGCAAGATGGTTGTGCATGCATTCTTCATTCATGCCACGTAACTTTAAGAGTTTGTATCTACACTAGTACATTCAATTTGGCACTATACACATTTGACACATGGATACATCTACTCTACATGATTGTGTCAATCAACTAGCACCATATATCTAATCCAACATTTGGCACAATCCTAGCCAGATAAGAAGCACATTATACAGACATGACACTTGTTATCATATTATGGAAGGTTTAGCTAACATCTGATTGTATAAATACATATCACCATACATTTTATAAACTAGCTTACTAACTAGTAAGCCTTGTCACGTTAGTTGACCGAGTCTAGTTGTACTCCATGGTATTTTGGTAAAATAAGTGAATGTTTTCTCCCTATTTGAATCAATTGTAAGAACATGTTTTCTTTCCATATATTTAGTAATTGTTTTTTATTTATTTATGATGTTTGAATTATAATGTTCTTCTTCCAATAAATTTGTTTATGTGGACCAAAGGCCTAATCCCCATTTATAGTGTATGCCTTGCTCAAATTTTGCATATGTATTCTCCTTCTTCTTCCCCCATGTGTCCACTATGTTGAACAAAAATTAAGTTTATGGATTGTTAGAGTGTTAGAGTTTTCAATTTAGGCATGATTTTCCTCCCAACTCTAACTCGTTCCCTTGTTATTTTCAAGCTATCAAAAATTTCCATCCTAACATACCTCTCACCATTCCCCACCTTTATCATTTTTTCCTTGTCAATATTTTAGAGTTCTCCTTATTGGAATCCCTTCCTTTTGACCTCTAATTTCCCCATCCTCACCTTCATTTTTATTTTTATGTTGGAGTTTCGACCTTCCCAATACTTGGGTACCTCATAAGGATCATCCTTGATTCTTGAATACTGACTCAATATTTTCACTTACTTTACCCAAGTTAGAGTTGTAGCCTTACAATTGTTTGGGTACCTATTCCTTTTCATTCTCAAACCTTAAACTCCATTTTTTTGGTATACATCTTTTTGGAGTCATAATTTCACTCATCCCCTTACCCAAGTACTTCTTCCTAAGAATCCTTGAACCCTAATGGTTAATAAGCTCTCCCTCCATACATTCCATTAGAGTTGGAGGTGCAAGCATACCCTTCATCTAGTATAAGGTATGAGTCATCCCCAAACTTCAATCCACAGTAATGGAATTAGTCTTGAGGTATCCCAAACCTTGAGACTCTAATACTACTGCCTTTGGAAACACTCTCTCCCACCTACCTCCTTTCATGACCCAAAGAATCCACAATTGGCCAATTTTGACTAATTCCAAAAGGTGATTCCGCACCTAGAAATAACATTTAAATATTACATGGGGTACAATTTTATATGTACTTGTCACGCTAGAGATGGAAAACTGTCATGCTCTCATTAATATAGTGGTTGCATAAACTCTACAGTTGTTGGTTCTCACATTTATCTAAGCCATTTTTTTCACAAGAACCGATACCATTTGTTGATTGAATGATATAAAGAGGGAATGCATTCATTCAAGGATAATTACCCATTATTCTACACAAAAAGAAACCCTTGCCAATATTTCTATAAGCACTTGTACTCACGTAATAGAATATAAGGATGAAAACCCTCAAGTTGCTATGGATTAGATAATGAAAACCCTTTAATTTCATGAATTGGAGGATGAAACCCCTTTGGTCCTATAGGAAAATCTCATCCATAGATCATGAATGAGCTTCATAGTGGTGGATCAAAACTTCATCTAGTTTGCATGATTTCTAGTTAGTTGCATACTTTAGCTTTATCACATTTATATGATTTGTAGCTCATTGCGGGTGTACGAATTATATTTTCTAGTTTATAATTATTGTTACATAATATATTTATGTAACCTAAGACACCATTATAATAAGAAAATATTTGAAGTTATATTTCTTGTATTGGTTTCAATATAATCTGGGTTGTTCAAGATAATGATAAAATCCTAAGGAAATTTGAGTTTTTATGAGATATTAGTAAATATGAACACTATTAGCATAGGGTTTGAGTAATAATTGAATTAATATAAATTTTTGGGGACATTACAATGGTATCAAAGCTAGTTTTTCTTCCAGCTTGTGAATCATGGGGTTGTGAGATATTTATACTATAGACTTGTGCCTTTTCCCTTGTATCTCTGACCTTGAACCTTGATCCTTTTACCTTTCAAGGTATTTCATTTAATTTTTGTTAGGCCTTCAGGCTTTCCCATCCCCAATTACTTGTTCCCTCTAAACCCCACCATCATGATCCTTCGCTAGTTAAAAATTACCTAAGTCTTTTGGATTTTTCACTTGGTATTATGTATGCCTTTTTGTCCAACTCTAATTATTTGATGTTAATGTTAGCTTTCGATCAAAGTTGCAAGTTACTTCTAATGTCGTTCTCATCTTATATATGTATAGTGTTAATGTCATGTTTTTTGACATGCATTGTTGAGTCATACCCATTGACATCATCATGACACTGGGTTGGTGTCATTTTTTCATTCTCCAAATATTTCAAGTCTCTAAGAGTCGGATTTTCATGTAACCCTTAATTTATTACTTATTTCATACCCCCAAAAACCCAAAAAATTGTCATTCCATTATAAAAACCTATCAGAGTTAGAATTTTTTCTATTCCTTATCTTGATACCTATCTTAAGGCCCCAAACATCTCAATTCTAATATCCCAAAGTGTTCCTTATTGAGGTTCCCATTTTATATTTTCTCCATCTTGCATCCCTTCATAGCATGACTTTCATAAAAAATCCAAAGTCTGAGTCTATGATCATATGCAAAGGTATTAGTCCACCCCGACCTCCAAAGTTTGATATTCCTACTATTTTCCATTTCAACTTCCACCTACCCTCTTGGATGACTTGGAATAAATTTAATGAGCCATAAAATATTGATCTTTTAGAAAATGTCTTTTCTTTCCTAAGAGCCATTATTCATTATTTAGGGAAAAACTTGTAAGAAATTTTCTAGTGTTGGGAGGAAAACCACATAGGACATCATTAATGAACCAAAAGGGCCTAGAACCAACTATATTAGATCTAATGGCACCTAAAATTATTCTTTATGCATGTTGACATGGATTCAGAAGGGAAAAGAAACATTGTGTCTATAACCTAATTTATTATAGTGGTTAAGATCATAGAACCTAATTTATTATAGTGGTTAAGATCATAGAACTTGAATATTCATGCCATCTCTAGGCTAATATTTCAATAAATTTCATGAGTAATTCTCTTGTCCCACTACTTAAATCTCATCCTCATAATTAAATAGTTTTTAATTATTTAATTAAAATCATGCAATATTCTCATCCACATAATTAAATAATTCTTCCAAAATTAAATAAATTATTTAATTTATTTAGTTTGATTTTGCACATCCCTCTAGAAATAAATAAAATATCAATTCTAAATTTATTCCTCTAAAGCTAAATTTAGTGAGTTGACTGGAATTCAACCTCAATTCACTCTCACTTTGTGTCTTCATGTAGTCAGTCCCTTGGATCATGCAGTCACTTAAATCCTCATCACAACCCCTCATACTACCACATGTTAGGTGCACATTCATCACGATTTCTCAAATATTTTCATCCATTGATCTCATCTCATATCCTACATCATTGATATGATATCTCTGAAAGCTATAAATCACCCACCATTTAGCCTTTCAATCTCCTCCTCAAATTTGTAGCCAAATTATACTCATTTTCTACAATGCTTTTGCTCACAAGGTTATGCTAAGTATTTGAGCAATTCACATACTATCCAAATAACATAATTGTATACTTTACAATGGAGTACAACTAAGAATTTTTGGAGGTAAAGTAAATTAGTTAGTTTCATTTAGATTATTATGCTTTCATATTGATGTGCACATGCTTCATTGAGATTGGGTATTTTTTATCATTTGAATTGGTTTATTTATTATTTATATCATTTCCTATTATTTGAATTCATTTGATCATTGATTTATTTACCTACTCACAATATTATTTATGCTTCAGTGAAAAATTAGGAAAACTTTAAAGAAAATCTAATTATTATATTCTTAGAGAACCATGTTCAATATAACTATACTTTACCAATGTTTATAAAATTATAAATAAAATCATCACAAGAAAGTGTTACGTTGTTATCATCTATTTATACATGTGCAAAATGTTTTTCAACTATATAGAGTTTATTGCAGTTGGTCACTTCTAACCTAGTGATAGTTATAGGGGGTCAAGGATGCAATTTGGGTATAGCTGTTTGTTATTTTTTAATCCATTTTATTTGATTTGAATGCATGTTAAGGAATCTCTTTAGGAACACCATCCTAAGTTTAAGCTGATATCCAAGAGTAGGATAGATTATCCGCTCTCATAGTTAGCCTTTAACCATTTTTATTTTGTTGATGAGCCTATATTTACCTTCTTGAAGATAAACTCCCAACCTTGAAGGTGGAAAAAATATCTAGGACTTGGGTAAGTAGTTTTGGGACTTAATATCCAAAATGTAACTTTCCCAAGTTTCTACATTCGCACCTCTAGGTTCTATTATGTTCCTTTGTAATCATGACAATGCTCTACAATAAGGGTGTCATAACTTATTTTTAGTGACTAAAATAAAATCAAAGAATAATGATAATTATTACTCAAGTTTACCTTATGTTTTTTTTAATATTGTGTCTATTGTGTTATAACTCATTGAGTAGGACAAGATCATCCTATAGAGAAGGTGTCTCATACATTTTGATATGAAATATGTCTTTTTTATTTTAATTTTATAATTCACACCATGAAATTAATTGATTATATATTTCCTCACCTTTCATTAAGTTTGGATGTTGTTAATTTTTTGATCTCCTTGTTTATTGTATCACTGTGATATTAACACCTATAAGTGTGGGAATGCATTATGGCTATTTTGACATGATAATTTTAATTGGAAGGTAGAGAATTAGTTTTATGAGATAAAATACCTAGATTCATGTGCTATACAATTATTTTTGTAGTTGTCTTTATTTATGTTTTCTCTTTCATCATGGTTTTAACATCAATTTTATTAGAAGATAGAAGAAAGTTCATTTCCATTGATATTGTCCTATGGTTAGTGTAAATGTTAGTATCCTTGTCATAACTTCTGAATTTTGGAGGGGTATTTATTTTATTGTTTCTCCTTTTTATTTCCTAAGTCCTAAACTTGTGATATTAAACGTAAAATAGACATGTAAGTTCTCCTTAAGTTTTTAAATTATTTTTTTGGTGTTTATTTTGAAGGGAAATGACCCCATACCATGGTAATGGAGGACTTGGGATAAACAATGTATCCATAACATAAACATTAAATGGAGTTATTATGAAGGCTCTCATATAAGAGAAAGTTTAGGGGAGATTTTGGTAAAGAATTTAAAAATTTCAGAATAGAAATTCTAGATAAATTATAATCATGGGGATTGTTAGGTCTCAAAATCACTGCTCCACTTCCTAGAACAAATTATACTCAAAAGGCCAAGGTTTCCATCATGTGGGTAAAATAATCCATCAAAAAAACCATGGAGGATTCCAAGCTAACTCGATAAGAGTGGGTTTTATCTTTTTCACTTTGAGCTCAACTTAAAATGAAGAGGGTATTACTGGGGGTATACCTAAATAGGTATTGCAATCACTTAAAATAATAATAAAGTAAATGATAGCTAAACACAACCTATATAATTAACCCAAAATATTATCACTAAAATAAAATAAAATTGCTATCAATAACCCCTATATAGTTGATAATATACCTTGGAGATAAATGGAAGGTGGGATAAGTTTCACGATTCATAAATAATGGTTTATTCTATTCCCTGCAAACCATGATATCACGAACTTACAAAATACAGTTGAAAACAAATGATTTTATGAAATTTATTTATATTTAGACAATTGGAAAAAATAAATGAGACTAATGCCTACTCTTGGGAAACAAAGTCACAATCAACAAGGAGGAAACACAAGGGGAAAGAAAAACTAAAGTGATATAATTATTTGAAACATCAATGAATATCATTCATGGAATTATCTACTTAATTATCCATTATGAAACTACCCAAACTCATATTCAATCACATAAAAGAGCTATTGTAACGCGTGCAACAAAATTAGAATTTTGTCAAATTCATCTAATATTGATTACATTCACAACAATAAATGTGTTGAAGAAAATATGTCAGATTTGATATATTTTGGAGACATAAAATAGTAAATGATATTATAAAAAACTTATAATAGTATGTCAGAACCAATGCATCCCTACAACTATTCTTTGATTTTCTACTATTTTTTTCTTTTTTGGTTATTCCTCCACTCTCCTATATTGTCCAATGATGAAAATGATAGAGAAAATGCCAATAAGGCTAAGCAATAGGGGAAAAACCTAGAATGGATCACTATAGCAGCATCAAATTGATTCTTGATGAAGATTCCCCCCAAAATGGACACATCAAATTGATAGTTGGCCTTTGCAATAATTTTTGGTGGTTGTAAGAGTGATGCCATCAATTGAGGCAGATGACACAAAAGTGAAATGAGTAGTAATGACAATTTGAAAACTACAAATAAATACCTTAAGCACTAAGATGCATCATGAAATCATACCATAAATTATTGATTGATGGTAGAAGTGTCAGCGATATTTTGATTTACCTTGAAAATCATCTAGAAAACAATCGTAGACCAAAATTACAAAAAATAGGACAATCAAATTGCTTAGCAACTTGAAATGATGCATTCCAAGATCTAGAGGGTCATCTAGATCAATGTGAAACTTTTATGATCAACTGGATATGATATGGTTCAATGGAAAATCCCCACAAGGCTCCTTGTGTGGGATATCGGTCTCAATCTAGCATTGGTGGAAAATACATCCCTATTAGGTTCATGCAAAAGTTCAAATGCAAGTGAACATTAACCTTTGGGAGATATATTTGGTTCACATAAAATCACCCACAAACTATATTCTTATCCATAGAGGTCTTTATTAGATTCATGTGGGTCAGAAGGCTCCATCAATTTGTTGTAGATAATGAACCTCTAAGTGGAACATGTGGAGGACCAAGTGCATCTACACTTATCAACATGTTTGATTGAAATGGAAAGCCCCAATGGTGATGTCAATAAGGGGTGATGTTAGCAAAGATGATGTAAGAAAAGAGGAATGAGATGGATTGGGAAGCTTCAAAGAAGTTGTTGTTAGTATGACATAAGCAGGATGGGATGACATCATCATGATCTCATTTTGGTACGAATGCAAGAAAATGGGGTAGAACTGGTTTATGAAAAAAATCATCTAAACTAGATGAAATAATCTAGAAAAGTGAAATTTAGATGAAAGAGGAGATTCTACAAGAGGAATGGTGTGGAGAAAATAAAGAAAATCGAACAATTGCACATGAAATGAGAAGTTCATATGAAAATGCTCGTATAAGAGAATATGATGTTAGCAAGCGAGTGCAAGAAGATGGGATTCATTGTCCCATATCTACTTAGCCAATTTCAAAATAAGTGCAATTGTGGGAGAAAGGTTTGTAAGTGGAAAATGTAGGAAATTTGTTGGGATGTGGAATGAGCCAGTTCACATCAAATAGCCCAAAAAAATAGATGGGGTAAAATTTCTCGTAAAGGAAAAATTCCAAGTGAACTAGACAAGAAAAGAGAAAAGTGGTGAAGTTCGAATGGAAGATGGATTTTTGTAGAGCTAACAGTTAGTGAATTATTTTTTCTTAAAACCTTTGTGGGAAAATCAAGTGGAACTACACATTTGTAGGGAAAAACATTAGGACAAGACATTGCAAGGAAGATGGGATGAACCAAATGGAAGGTAAAAACCCAAATTAACATAAATTTTAATCCCTAGTTAATTTTACAAAACTTCAAAAACATATAGGCTTTATTTTTCATGCTCTACCCAACTATGCTAAGAAATTTTGTGAAAACCCAACCATGGTTGAATATCTGAGATCGACTATGATCTTAGGAAAAATGGGTAAGGTACAAAAGGGGAAGGGACTCAAGCAACAAGGACAACTAAAGATTTGAGTCCCAATAGTGGCTTTAGTTGGGGGTGTGTTCCTCTTGCAAGCACAACAAGAACCTATATTTTTTGGTTAGACCACCAAAATTTACCAAGGTGAATCCAAAAGGAAACAAGACTACTCGAAAGAAAAAAATGGAAGATGAATTATCTTATCGATTTAAACTTTAAAGCACCATTACTCATTTAAATTAATGCTCCAAATACCATCTATGAATAGACAACTTCATCAATTCTCCCTGAAGATTCATGAGATGGTATACATGAAAGTCATACCTCTCAATAATTTCATATGGTCCAAGCCATAAAGGTTCAAATTTTCCATGTTTCCCCTTATCCTCAAACTTGGAATTTCATTGCAAAACCATATCACCAACCTATAACTCCCTTGGAAATGTCTTCTTATCATGCAAATTATTCATAATTTACTTTTGTTGATTACATCTTTCATGAACTTCTCTTTTTGCTCATCCAATTTTGCCAATGCCATGACCCAAAAGGAAATAACATCACATTGATCATCATATAAATCTTGCAACAAATAGTACACAAGTAACTTCATACTGATAGACATCCTAGCCTTTGCACCATAAACTAGCTCAAATGGGTTGCATCCAATGACCTCTTTGACAATGAGTCTATCATCCCATAAAGCATACTTGATTTTATCATCCCATATCTTCTTGTTCTAATCTAGAGTTTTTTTTATGATCTTCGTTAAAAAAAATTATTGGATTCAAATTATCCATTACTTTGGGGGTGGTAAGGATAAGAATGCTCCAAGTCAATGCCAAAAATTAGAATGCATATTTTGCATTTCTATTGACATGAAGCACATAACATTATCAACAATAATTCTTTTTGGAACACCAAGCTTAGTTATAATTTTTCCGATTAGGAAGTCAATTACCACCTTAGAAGTTGCATTATGGGTTGGGATAGCCTCAACCCACTTAGTAAAATAATACGTGGCTACCAAAATTTCACTTAAATCTATTGCTATATTTTTCTTGTGTCTGTCTAATGAAATATATTTTGAAGGTACTGAAAAGGGACCTCAAATGATGATTGCAATAAAATAAGCACAACAACAAACTTGAATTTTCCAAAAAACTTATGGCAAGCATCATATTTTCAAATCATCTAGAAAATATCATTAAACAATGAAGACCACCAAAATCCTACTCTCAAAATATTATGCGCAATGGTCCTGAACTTATCATATCCCCTGCAAACACCATGGTGACACTCATTGATCACTTCCTTAGCTTGTGCATTGTCTAAGAATTTGAGAAAAACTCCTTTATGGTTTCTCCGCATCATCTCACCCTAGATTAGGATGTATCTTTGTGATTGCAAATTGAGTATTATCCTTTGGACATGTCATCCATGAAGGTTGGTCCATTCATGCTCTCCAAATAAAAGATAATGTTTTGTACCATGGATCCTTAAACAAAATACACACATTAGCAACAAGGATATTAGTATTTATCTCATGTATTTCTATCGCTTCTAGATTGGAATTTTGCTTTAACTTTGTCATTCCTTGAACTTTAATAAGCTTAATAGTTTGAATTTTTATTTCATACTTCTAGATCTCATTTATCCAATCACCTCTTTTCCCTGAAGCCTCTTGTTGTGTGATGTCCTTCATGACTAGGTGTGGCACATATGCAATTATTTTTCCACCCACTAGGTATGATCTAATTTTTTTACAACTCATACAAAAGTATATGCATGCTTTTTCATGGTGGAGTATTTTAGTTTAGTTGCTTGCAATGATTATATAAAGAAGGATATGAGCTGCTCATATCCATCCTTGTTATTTTATAACAATATTACAATAATGATATAAAATGCAAAATAGAAAAATCCATGACCATTACTCTTTGAAATGTTGAACCTCCATTATTCAATCCAAATGACACTCTTACAAACACGTATATACCCCAAGGATTAGTGAATTCCATCTTTTGTTTCTTTTATTCCTTTACAACCACTTGATTGTAACCTAAAAGACCAGACATTATGGACATTAGTTCTAATCTAGTGACTTGTTTTAGGAAATGGTTTGTGCTTGGAAGAGGGTAATTATCCTTAAGAGGTTTAAGGTTGAGGTTTTTGAAGTTGACACACAACCTTATCTCTCCATTCTTTTATCTTATCTGGAACAAGATTAGATACTCATTCAGGATGTCTAATGACTTTTATGATTATGGTCTCTTTCATCTTCATCGACTCCTATATCTAGGGATCAAGGGTAGGGTTAATAGGTATATGCTTGTGCCTAAATAGTTTAACATTAGAATCAAGAGGAGTGACATGTTGAAACAAATCCTCCCTATAAGATTTCAGCTCATCATCAGACCATGCAAATAATTTTTTGAACTTATACAACAAATAAATGAGAATTTTATTCTCATTAGGTTTGAGCCTCTTACCAATATAAACCATGTTAGGGCTTTCAGATGTTCCTTAATTTATTCCATCAATGTCATATTCAAGATTTGATCTTATCTTATTTCTACAATGGTCTTCATTGTCAAACATCTTTTCTACGAAAACCAACCCTTTGGGATAATATATATTTTTAGCAGTATTAGTTCATTCCAAAATAATGTTTCCTTTCTATCCTTTGTCTCCACCATTGGTTACCATTCTATGACCTAATCATCAAATTTATCCACATGATTTAAGAATTTGTATATGTGTCAGTTGTTGTCAAATGCCTACCAACTATATATGTTATCTAGTATGGTTGGCGTCGCCAGGTCTTCAACACTCTATTGCAAAAAAGGAAGATCTACATTTAGGTTGTAACTCGATGCTATAACAACAAGAGAATTGGCCTCTAGGTTTTCACTTTTGTCTAGGCATTCAATCCCAAGGACATCAAACAATTTCATGATGTCCCAAATAGCCTTCTTATATGTTATGAGCTTGTTTTCTTTAGATGCATACACACCATTTACCTACTACACTATCAACTCAGAATCTCTATGAATCTTTATGCACCTAACACCATGCTTATGAGAAACATTCAACCCCAGTAATATGTATTTATATTCAATAATATTATTCATGCATGAAAACATTAGTCTAAAAGAAAAACTATGGTTCTCACCCTTGGTAGACATCAACATAAAAATTGCACCATTACCTTCCCTTGAAAAACCCCATAAAAGAACATGGTCCAAAGACCATCTTTGAAATCTTCATCAACATTAGTAAGAATAAGAGAATTCACTTCATCACAAGTCCCAAACATGTGATCAATAATTGTGTCAAAAAGGTTCACCTGATTAGGGGACTTGTACCTATCCTCTATTGCAAGTATGATTAGTTGGTGTTGTCATTGATGTTAATAGGCTTATTTTTGTGTTGTCATTGATGTCAATTGGTGGTGGTCGAGAAGTTATGATGATTCTTTGATTAGTTTCAGTATGTTGTCATTATTAAATGTTACTGGTGTCAACCTCTAGTGTTGCTTTAATAAGCTTTTGTTTATGGATGTATAGTTGATTTGTAGTGTTACAATTGGTTTAGTGGTGATGAGGAAGTGTTGAAGATTATGAGTATGTGTCTTTAGTGCTTGGTTTCCAAGTGCTTTTGAGAAAATATGAATAAAAGAGGAAACAGTGTGTTGTAGAGGTATTTTGGTGTATAGTGTGGTGTTCTAGTTTTGCTCCACATTTCTTTTGTGTTGAAGATCTACTTATGTAGTTCAAATATGTTGATTAGAGGTGTTCATAGATATTATATCCAAAAATTCTTTTTTTGGATTGTTGTGTAGAAGTTGTGTTCACCAGTGTGTGAACTATGTTGCAATGTTGTTTGGGAGAAATAGTTTTGCTTCACATTTCTCCACAGTTTGGTTTATGGTCTTGCGGCTTTGGAAGTGTGTTGATACGGTTCGTATCTACCTTTATTTGAAGTTGTTCATGCTTTGGTGCTTTGCAAGTTGATTTGTCAAATTAAAATGTGTGGAAGATTATCTGGGTGAACAGGATGAGTTTGTTCTTCAAGTGGAAGTTGTTGTGAAGGAATTTGCTAGATTTTCAGGGTGTTTTTGGAATATTCTAGATTGTGTTCAAGTGATGTATGTTGTCTGTGAGTCATCTTTAGATTTGAGGAAGCATATACTTAAATTTTAATGGTGTTTATATAGGTTCGGTTGACCATGGGTGTTTACACTAATTGTGGATTTGTTTTGGTGATTGTGGAAGCATGGTGTGGCATGTATGAATGGATTTATGTCCGATTTAAGGTGTGATGTGGGCTGCCTTCATTCCTTTCCATCGTGGGAATTTTTTGGTGCTGACCTAATTTGAATTTACATGATTGAGGTGTATAGTTGACCTTGGAGATTGTTTTCAAGGTTGAAGAAGATATAAATAAGTGTTGTTTTGATGGAGGATTTGGGTGTAGTGTATATGATGTGAATTGTAGAGTTTTGAAGTGTAGTGAGATCTTTAATAAGTTAGACTATTGGAAGCAGTGAGCAGAAGGTGTCTACAATATTTAGAAAGGCTATGAATGTGTTTTTGATGTTGTGGTGGAATCTATGTTGCATTGACATGGATTTCTCACTGTAACATTCTTCGTTTCTATACTTTGGTAGTGAGCCATTGATAGTGAGCCCTTCTTTCTTTTGGGTAGTGATCCTATTGTATTCGGTATTATAATAACCTTGTATTGTGATCTAATCCTCACCGTGGTTTTTCCCTTCTTGTATTTTCTATGTAAATCCGGTGTTCTATTGTGCATGGCGTTGATGCATTTTGGTTTCTATTATTTTCTTTCATGCTAAATAATTATAATAGATTAAGGGTTAATTAAGTTAATGTGGATCTAAATGTTAATGAGGGTTTTGATATTTAAATAGAAAACTGATTCACCCCCCTCTCAATTGTATTATGCATTCAACATCTTCAATGTTATCTTGGATTCTCGACTCCCTATCTAACCTCATATTTTCATCATGCAATAAAAATAGTGCAATATGATTGATCCATTTGCACATTGCCACCAATAGGAGCTACCCACTTGTGTGATAACAACATTCTAAACTTGAGAGGGTAGTCAAACACCATAACATCCATTTTGAAAACTTTATCTAGTTAATCAACCAAACTAACTTCAACATCACTTACTATTCCAATGATGTTGACTTCTCTAGAGTCCATGGAAAAATACTTTCCATAAGGATTTTTTACTTGCAAGATCATTCATTATCTCCAATGACATGAAATTAGTGGATACGCTTGAGTCAAGCATACATTTATGGAGAATCCAAACATTAATGATTAATTTGGAATAGAATGGTTCAATAGTCAACTGACTATTCACTATTGAAGCACTATGATATAATTCTATTGAATCCTCTATTTTCTTCTTCTTCTTCAATTGGAATGTTGGGTGGTGGATCTTGCACAACCTTATAAATAAAATATAGAGCCCAATTTCTATGCTTAAGGATTCAAAGAGATTCAAAAAAATGTAGTGAAACCCTTACCTGACTTAGAAATAGTCCCGTATCAATCAAGGTGTAGTGTAGAAGAGGTACATTTGTCGTTATGGTAACCACGTTGGCTTGGGATGCATTATATTATCCAAATATAAGAAGAAATAGCTGGTTAATTTCTTACCTCACCTTCCTTTTGGGTGATAGTAGGTACTTGGTTCATTGATACTTGATCTTTCCCAAAATATTTTGTATTCACATCCTTTCTTCTAAAAATAGTTGTATCTTTCACTTGTACCAACAAACATTGAGCCTTGAGGATACATTTATTTTTATTTTGCTATTTTTTGGAATTTTTATTTATTAGAAGCCATATTTTCTAGAACTTTTTATTTATTATCAACAATCCCTTTTTGTTTACCACTATCAACCTTCTGTGTCACTATATTTGACTGGTTGGTCTTTTGTGTTTGCACTTGGACAATTATGTTCCTCAACTAGATACCATTTTGAGCTTGCAATACAACAACATCAATAAGAGATTTGATATATTCTTTTGAAGGTTATTTCCTTTTATATCTTGTATCAAAGACCTTAGGTGCTCAAAATCATGAGCTAACAATTGATATGGCTACAAACCCAACTAGCCATCAACCTAGAAAATTTGATCATGCCTACTAGAACTATTTTGATATGATGTATCAATTATATAATCATGAACCAATTCATCAAAGATGCAAAAATGAAAACAAAGCTAGATAAAAGAAGTGACGTTATATCGGAAGAAAAATTGGAAGCAAAATTGGAAGTAAAATTGGAAGCAAAATTGGAAGCAAAACTGGAAGAAAAACTGGAAGCAAAACTAGAAGCAAAATTGGAAGCAAAATCGAAAGCAAACCTGGAAGCAAACCTGGAAGCAAAAATGGAAGCAAAACTGGAAGCGAACTTGGAAGCAAAATCGGAAGCAAAACTGGAAGCAAACGTGGTAGCAACACAAGAAGCAAAACTAGAAGCAAAATTGGAAGCCAAATTGGAAGCGACAAAAGTCGATGCTAAACCTGGCACTAAATCCGACACTAAATCTGGTGCCGAAGTGAGCATGCCAGTTTGCACTGAGTTTTTCGCCAACAAAAGTGCCCAATTCATGAAATAAAATGCACTAAAATCTAACACTATTTTAGGTGCTAATTGCCTATTTTGTTGTAGTGAAAGAATAGTTACAAGGACACATTAGTTCCAACATACTGTTATAGAAATGTTGTAATATCATTTACTATTTTATGTCTCCATTTTTGTGTATGTAATAACAAAGAATATATCAACTCTGACTTATTTTCTTCGCACATTTTCTATTGCAAATGTAATTCGTATTAGAGGAATTTGACATAATTTTAATTTTGTTGCATGAGTTAAAAAAATTCTTCATGTGATTGCATATGAGTTTGAGTAGGTTGATAATAGATAACTAAGTAGATAACTTCATGAATGATTGATGCTTCAGATAAGTAGAATACTTTAGTTTTTCTTTCCCCTTATGTTTCCTCCTTGTTGATTATGACTTTGTGTCCTAGGAGTAGGCACCAATCTTGTGTGTGTGTTCCAATCATCCATATATATATATATATTTCATAAAATACTTTGTTTTTAGTTATATTTCATAAGTTCATGATATCATGATTTGCAGGTAATAAGAAACCATTATCTATGAATCATGGAACTTACCCCACCTTGCATTTATCTCTAAGGTGTATTATCATCTATATAGGGGTTATTGATAGCTAACATTTTTAGTCCAATGACAATCTTTGGGGGTAATTAGATAGGTTGGGTTTAGCTATCATTTAAATTATTATTGTTTACCTTGAGTGATTTCAATACCTATTTAGGTATACCCCTATGAATACCCTCCTAAGTTTAAGCTAATCTCAAGGTGCAGAAACTAGCATGGAATTCTCCATGGTTCTATTGATGAACTTTTTTACCCACATGATGACAACCCTACTCTTGGGAGTTTAATTTGTTCTAGGAAGTGGAGTAGTGATTTTGAGACCTAATAGAATGGTGTTGTTGTGAGGGATACATTGACTATTAAAATTGCTTAACTTCATTTGCAAAAGTCAAAATCTAATAAGTGTTTTACAACTGTTGTTTTAGGTTATCTTAGTGAGATTAACTTCAAAGGAATTTTTATCTCCCTCAGGGAGTGGAGACTCTACTGAGAACCAAATTTTCAAAAGGTTCATATGCCATAAATAAAAGAAGATAGAGAGATGAGTTTCCTACACAAGGAAATATTTCAAGAAATGCAAGAAATCAATGTCGTAAATGGAAGACAAAAGATGGAGGTAACTCATCTAGACAAAATTATACATAAGTACTTAGCACCTTAGGTAGAGGTGATAATTTTGTCAACTTGAGAGAGCAATACCAATACACTTTCGATGACTCTATAAATTGATTTCTCAAAAAAAAAAAATTGATGAGTATGATGTGAGAAGGAGCCAAATATTGGGTCGAACTGGTAGAGGTATTCATAAGATTAATCATCAACATAATTATCCCATTGGTTCTCAAGGTTCCCAGTTTGATGAGAATTTTCATGACATTGATCACCATATTCGAGTCAATATTGGTGAAAGGAAAAGACCCTTGGATGAAGAGTTAGATTTGCTAGATGAAGTTAGGATAAGGAGACAAGAATTATAAACATAGATATATAAACTAACTTAGGCTTTGGATGCCCAACAACAAGGTCAACAAGTACCACATCAATAAAATATAGGAAAAAATTCTTGTGGAAAACCTCAAAGGTAGACTCAATGATATACTCTAGCCTAGCATCCATTAGGGGCTTAATGATATCAACGACTAGAATTCTTTGGGATTCCAAATTATCCAAATCCTATCTCTAGTGATATCAAAGGTAAAGTGTCACACCCCGTCTTGTTGTTACTGATTTACTTTTACCTTCATGAGTAAAATGGATGATAAATGCAATCATCATATGCTTGCTAAAAGAATGGAATACTGAAATAGGTATTATGTTTATATCAAGTGAAAGTGTCGATAAATGCTAAATGTGGCTTTGAAAGAGTAATTATGTTTACATTGATGAAGAACATGCATTGCTATATGAATATGCTAAATTCTTATGATGCATATGGATTTATTATGAGTGTCTAACTACCTTGGTTTTTTACTAAGCTAGTTGCAAAGACATATTCAATCCTTCGGAAGGGAGGGGAAGTATCACTTAGGAGAAGTGATTGGTCGAGTAACCCCTAATAAAACCCAATTAAGCTTACACACACACTCACAATAGAATGGTTGAGTCAAGTCATAGTGTTGGGAATTGGTAAGTCATCCTTTAGAGATGTGTTTGCATTTGATTAGATCATGATTTATGTTAGGATTATTCATGGTTTGTGATAAATTCTTTAGAATTTTTTTTTATACTTTGATTGATTAAGTTGTTGTGATTAAATCTTTGAATTCATGGGGTTTGTGAATAAGTTGTCTACATTGATTCATATGAACGTTAAATGTATACATGTATATGGGTATATAGACATTGATCTGTGCATGGGAGCATGATCATATGCATATGTATGTAAGTAGAAATAATTACGAGTGTGCTCACATGAGGAATCGATTATATATGTGTGTGTGTGTATGTGTATACCTGTCAACGAGGATATGAATAGTGTTGAATTAAGGGTATCAAAATAATTACGTGTATATACATATACATTAATGTAACATGTATATAATTACATTAAATAAAACATGTATATATATACATTAATGTATGTATATGTGTATAAATGTATATGTGTGTTTGACTATCAAAGCGATGGTCTATATTTGATATATGCGTAAATAATAAATGCACGTATGTTTATATATATGTACACCATTGCATTATTCTTATTATTGTGTGTAAATATATATATGTGTATATGTGTATGTATATACACATACATAATGTTTGTGAAAAGGATAACATGGATATATTCATTCGAGTATTGAATAATATATTTAAATAAATTTATTTGTCAAAAGAGTGTATATATAATATATAATATAATGTATATATTGTGGCCAAATTAAATGAATATATATTTATGGCACCACTTATATACACATTTAATGTGATATAATGCTTAGTTGTGCGGCCTTAGTCAATAGAATAGACCACACATGAGAATAGCATGAAGAAGAGAATACTAAGCTAGTAAAGGCAGCGCCTAAGCCACACAATGTATGGAGGGATATTAAATGCATATTATCACTTATTGAACAAGTCTTGTTGTACATATATAGTGCTTTAATAAGTTAAAGACAACGTACAACATGAGTTATGGATGGTTTGACACGTGGATTAGAATGCCAAAGGAAATGAGTAAGCATTCTTATGTGTTGAGTAAGAATTGACAACCCTGTGAATAAAGGCTAAGTCGACTTAAAATATGCAACGTATAAGCTACTGTGTAAAGTGATTTAAATGCATGATAAAGGGAAATAAACCATATCAATATACAGTCTTGGTCAAAGTATAGTTTGAACGCTATTTTAGTGGATTCGATTCATCTTTTCTCTGACAAATGAATAGACTATGACTAAGTTGACAAGGGATATGTGTTGCATGTTAAATGTGGACTATTTCTTTGGATAAACCATGCCAAAGGAATAGGAGAATGGTTGAAATTTGGTACCATTTTATGAATTCTTTGTTCTTGTAGAAGTCTATCATGTCTGCAATTTGATTCACATCTTTTGAGCATGTGCTTATTTAAAATAGTCTTATGTTGTTGTCAAGCAAAGGAGGTCGATCGTAGAATACCAAGTTGAGTATGTACTTAGAATTCTACCACCTTTTTGATGTGAGATGAGTCAACATGCATGCTTGAGTGGTGTCCAATAGCATACCTTGTCTTTATGCATCAAAGTCTCAATATTTTTATATAAATAGATGAGACAACTCTCTCATTTGGGACACATAATTTTGTAGTTCCATTCTGCTACAAATATTCTAAGAGTTAAATTTTGTGAGAGAATAGAGTTATATTATGAGATCATAGAGTTACTTTATGATCTGAGAGGAAGAGGATATTGCGAATTAAGAGGAAGAGGATATTGTGAATTATTTCTTTGAGTAGTTGAATCGAAGTCTAGCAAGTTGTCATTGGAAGGTTGAGAATCAAGTTAGTCGTTTGGATCAAGCGTATTACAGGCATGAGGATCTAATCTTCTTTTATGTCTTTTATTATGAAGAATTAAAGTCTTGATTGTTTGATTGGAATTGCTTGTGAATGGTTTCATTAGTGAATCATAGTATTTTCTTATGGAAAGGAAAAGAATCTGTTATGAATTCCTATGAAGTGTTTATATATACTCCATAATAGGAGTGTATGTATATCATTAGTATTACATACTAAGAATGATGAAACATGATTAGCCTAAAGAAGTGTCTTAATACTCCCATATTCCCTATACAAGGATTTAGATAATGATGTTTCTATGCATAGATAGTCTATACTACATGTATAAGGTGAAAAGTATCAATGTCATGAAGTGACTTGATACAGTAGCTTATAATGCTAGGAACCCTTGGGAATGTTCTAGGGTTAGCATTGCAACAAAAGTGAAGGCATGGAAAATATGATGTGATGATATGAAAATGACATCAACTATCTTTACTTGAATGATCACTTGATCATACTTTACACTCGAATGAAACCCTGGGTTTAGAATAACCTATTTGGGTCAAGAAGTTAATTTGATTAAAGAATGAAACCTTAGGTTAAGATTTACCTACTAGGTTGGGATATATACTTGACTACTCATTGAAACCTATAGGTTGTGATCAACCTACTTGGTTGGGTTGTTCAATTGGTCTTGAGTGGAACATATAGGGTTAGATTAACCTATATGATCAGACTAGACATTGGTTGATGTCTTTATCCTAGGATTAGGATATACCAGGATTATAACTTATCTATATGAATTAGTTGATCACTTGAGATTATGGAATACTATTTGTTAGGATTCATAGGTGGGATTACCTATTAAGTTAGAGTTGATACCTAATGGGTTGTTTTATACTCTTGATATGAAGTCATATTGTTGAAAAGATTCTACTCTTTGATTAACCCTTTTTTTAAGGAGGTTACACTCTCGAATGGAATCATCTATTGATATGATTATTCTTTGATTTAGGTCATAATTGATGAGATTACTCTCTTGATGAGAATCACTTATTATTGTGATATAATACTGAATGGATTCAGTTATTTATGAATATTTAATCTATGATTAGGTGAAGCTTATGTAGTTATACTTTAGATTATAAAGTTATGCTTGGGACTAGGTTGTATTTGAAGAGAATAGCTTGTTATGGAAAGTTAGTTTGTAGACTAGAAAAGCTCATATGATATACCTGAGATTGGAATATCCATTGAAGGGGGTAACTTATGCTTAGGATTTATTTGTAGAGATACCATTGTGTTTTGAGAAAAAGGGGAATACGTTATATTTGAGGTTAGGGATTACCTATGGAAGGAAATTACCTAGGCATAGTAAATGAATGATCATAATCCAAACCGAGCTCTAGAAGTGTATGTGAATAGGAAGAGTGTCACTCAAAGTACTGGGTGAGAATACTTTGGCCAAAGTAGTGTAAGTTGACACTGGTTACACTATCAGTTCACTGTGTTCCTTTATGCATTCTAGTTCTGGATTTTCATACTTGTAGGGGTAACAACCGTATGAATAGTTTCTGGTTTATAGGACACAACACTAAGCTCAGATAGGCTATTATTATGGGGCTTACCAGCCAATCTCTTCATCGAAGGGTAGGGCCATCTTACCATATGTGGTAGATGTGTGGGGGACCGCATTTGAGTTCGTGATTGGCAAAAAATTTCTTGAGTGATGCTTCTCCTCATCAATTGGTGGCTGAGGTTTGCGAATGTTTGCACTAATATTAGGGACAACTGGGGTGCATGCACTAGGGAGCGGGGACATTTAGAATGTATGCACCATTGTGGTGACATCAAGACCAGTTTATATATCTATTTCCAGATGAAGCTCAAAAGAGCTATGTATGTATCTTGTACCCATTTATATGGAAGGATGTAATCTTGAATGATAAATTTGAGTTTATTCAACATGAAATCTATGTTATGGAATATTTGTGAAAATAAAATGAAATGCAATGGAAGTTGGAATAAGGGTTTATTTCAAATGTGCAAATAATTTACATTATGAAAAGAAAAAAATTTATTGTTATGTTATGACATCATGGATCATTCACTTAGCATGAAAACTTTATAATTTTACTGAGTAGAACAATGGGGTTGCTATGTAAAGCTTCAAAATTTTAAGGGAACAATGCATTAACTGGTGAAGAACACTTGAGGTACTTCATCAACATCACAGATGAGTGCAAAATTGAAGATGGAGATGTGATGGTAAATTTATTAAAGTATTCTTTGGAAGAAAGTGTCAAGGAGTGGTTCAAAAATATTTCTAATAGTAGTATTTCTTCATGGGAAGAACTTTTTACCACCTTTTAAATGCAGTATGGTGATAAAATCAACCCAAAGCTCATCATCCATGAGCTCACCACCATGAAGAAGATCCTGCATGAAACTATTATGGATTTAAACAACAAATTCATCCTCACATTATGAAAGGTACCTCAACATATATAGCCAAATGAGTCAATGTGTCATGTATTGTATTGTGATAAATTTGATTCAAATAGGATATTTCTTAAGGTATAAGAATCCTCAAAACCTTGGGGAGGCATATTATACTAATGTAGATATTGAAAGCAACATGAGAGCATCTAACAAACAATTGAAAAGAGATGATGTAAAGTTGGCACAACTAGATCTAGGGTAGTTGCAAATAAACCCCTCTCAGCAAAAGATAAATTAGATAAATTGATGGGTGAAATGAAAGGATTATCTCACAAAATAGTAAGAAATGAGAAAGGGCTTCCACCTCGGGGAGAATCCACACACTTTGATAAAGAGAAAAGACTACACAATAGACTGTATAATATTGATTGGTCTAAAAGGCCACAACTGTTCAATTGAAATCCTTCTTAGAAACATGTGAATTTCAACTAACGTGACATGAACATACTTGATTCATTAACCAAATAAAATGTGGATTATCGAGATGATAATGTGGTGTGATTTTTTTCTTCTGCATGATCCTCTAAATTATGTTGTTGCACTCTCTATGGAAAAGAATGAGGTATTTATGGATGATCTATAATGGCTTCTATTATTGCATCTTTGGTTGCTTCTAAAATTGCTTCCATTATTACTTCTTTGTTTGCTACCTGAATTGATTTTGTTTTTGCTTCCTAGATAACTTCAAGTTTTGCTTCCAAGATTGCTTCTAGTTTGCTTCTAGTTTGGCTTCCATTGTTGCTTTCTTTTTTGCTTCTAAAAATGCTTCTTGTTTTGATTCCATTTATTAATTTAATATGTTTTATTTCAATTTAATTAGTTAAATATATCATGCCTCTTAAATAACTCATATGATTAAATAGAAAGATAATTATTGTAACATGATCATCATTTATAATTAAAAAAGTGATTCAAATATCTATATAAGTAGATCAAAACAAGTGATTAAAACAAGTGAGTCAAATATCTATATAAGTGATTAAAACAAGTGAGTCAAATATGCCACTAGATTAATAACATGTCAAAATGATACATGTCCAATAGTCGACATAAGTCAAAATGATACATTTACAAATGATATAAGTAAAAATGATAAATTATATAGCTCAAAATGATACAAGTCAAAATGATACATGTCCAAATGATATAAGTCAAAATGATACATGTCAAAATGATACAACTCAATAATATGGTACTGCAAGCCATGAAAATGATACATATCATAGTAACCATGAAAAGAGGCATCATAACGATATATCAACAATGATCCATGATGTAGTCTATATGATCATGAATGTCATTGGCTACTACTATCAACTGCCTCATCATCATCATCACCATCGTGATCATCATCATCATCAGCCTCGGTGTCTTTTGTATCTACATCATCATCATCCTCTACCATGTGATCTATACCATAACCAACATATTCTGGATCTATATCACGAGGATCATCTTGATCTTCTAGAAGACCCATTTTCTGCAAAAAAAATCATTTAAAATGAAAAGTTATTATTTATTTCATGCAATAATTTATTTTTTTGTTATATATCTAATATTACAACATGTGAAATGAAACCATAATCATATTACATCATATCAAAGTGCACATACCATAATAAAATTTCAAAAATGTTATAGCTAATATGTCATTCCAATGATGTAAAACATGCAACAATTCTAATAAACGTTAGTAAAATATGCCAGCATTTGGTGGAAGAGGAAGAAAGATGACTAGAACTCTGGAGGCCCACCATAATGGATTTTGATATTCAACCATGAGAGTAGAAGAGAGAGCTGATATCATGTATCAAAACATTAATCATGCATTCTTCCAGCCAGTGGAGAAGGAGATGATTACTTTGCTTCATTTTCATTTGCATAATCATATCATGGTGTGAACCAAGAAGACCAAGGATGTGCAGTTTTATGTGGAGGTAATGGATGTGGTCCAAACTTTAGGAGGGACAAGAAGTTCAATGTATGATCTTGATGAAATTGAGGAAGAACAACAAGAGAGGGACAAGAAAAATAAAATCAATGCAGAGTTTCAAGGATTTGTCAAGCGAGTAACAGAGCTATGGGAGTAGCCTCATCTAAAATATTTTGAACTAGAGTTTGATATACTATTTAGAGAGCTTGGTTTTCATGGAGTTCCTTTCAAAGTGTCTGCTTTTATTGTTCCTACGGTAAACTATTTGGTAGAGTTGGTGGAATTACCTTTCTTAGTAATCACTATTAGTGAGATTGAGATTGTTAACCTTGAGAGAGTAGGACTTGGGAAAAAGCCATTTGATATGGCTATTGTTTTCATCCTATAAAACCATTGCAAGAAAAGTTAAGCTAGCATCAAATAACCAACAATTTTGAAAATAATATGAATTTTTTTAGTTGCTGCTATGTTAGGAATAAAATAAAAGGAAACAATAATCCTTCCAATGGCTTGATGATTGCAAATCAGGATTTACTAAATTTCAATGGAGTAAAATGAAAATTAAAAGTAGTTGATTCATATAATATATGTACATTAAACAGTTTATGGTGCACAATTATTTATAATGCCTTCTATAACTAAATGCTACACTCATTTCAGGCATTAAGAAAATGCATCCCACCTAGAGTTTGTGTGACATTGTTTTTTCCCTAGAATCCTTTTCAAAGTCATCACCCTCAACCTGATTTAGGATAAAACATCAATAATGAGCAAATTAACAAAAAATCAAAAGTGAATAATACATAATCTATGTTGTAAAATTAAAAAGTCTTATAAAAATACATATAAAACTCCAAAACATTTTCCATTTATTCTCTAAAGTTTAGTCCAATCAACCAAAGCAAGAAACATATATCTTATTACTATTTAAATCAAAAGAAGATATCTGATATACAATTCAAAACATCAACATATGAGATAATTTGTTAAAGTACCTGTTCTCCTTCAAGTACCGATTCCTTGATAAACTCAATTTGGTCCTCAAATACATACCTGTCACAAGTTTCAAAGGAATCTATCATGGGAATCTTACCATGACTATATGTAACAATCTAAAACATTCATAATCAGAGACAAGTGCTTTACAAATTCTACTACACATTGATGCATTCTTCATGCTGAAATGAGTGTTTAGAGCTATGATAACCACATTAATGTCTTGAGGGAATCTCACTATCTAAGGAAGAAGTCAAAGTGCCTTGGAGCAACAATAGCATTCAGCATCGACCATATGGTGTCTACATTTAGATGATTCAGAATGGTCAAGTTCACTGAAATGCACCTTGTGATTGGAAATAAACAAACCATAACTCCTTATAAAATAGGAAATTGGAAAAGAAAGAGAAAACAATCCCTTGCAAACTAATTACAAATTAGTAGCCTGGGAAGCTTCTTAGAGGCTTACACAAGTGATCTTGTAAAATATGTGTTTGTGTCTTTGAAGACCTTTGAAGTCCACCATGCTCTGCATCAATCATCTCCATTTTTGTCTTGTTCAAAGAAAAATGAACATACAAAAAAACAATGCAATTGTCTTGTGAAGCAGGTTCTAAAAAATGAAAATGTAAAATACTTGCAAGAAAGGAGAAGGATATGTAGAATATTACAAACCCATGGTTTAGGGTTTTTGGGCCGAGCCCCAAATGTGGAAGGATTTATTTTTCTTTCTAAGAAGTGAAAGATCGTGCCAAAAGGCTTGCACTCATTTTTTTGAGAGCTCGTATCTACAATAGGAGTCACAGGTTTTCAAAAAACCCCAGATCAAAGACAAACTCATAATGCCATTGAATAGAGCCTGTAGCCATAATCATGGAGCCATGAAGGAGGCTCAAAAATATAATAAAGAAAATTTTACACTCTGTTCTTTTTGGAAATAGAAAAAATATTCTAGAGAGGTCACGACCAAGCTATCACCAGGAAAGAGAAAAAATGTAGAAATAAAAAAATATTTCATCGTTTGATCAAACCAAATATGGAGAGTATGATTTGTTTCATTTATTTTTCTAGTGAGCTAAGTACAGAGAAGTTGAGCCAAGATAGAAGGGTTACAAAATAAGGATGCATGGTAGAAATAAAACACCCATTCATTTGTATCTATTGAGTCCAAATCAGCTTGTTTTGACAGAAAACAGAGGTAAGATACAAAGAAATGGTGCATAGAAACTTACTCAACTTCTTGTTGTTCAAAGAAATGTGAGCTCTAGAAGTGCTTTGATGTCAGCCTCAAGACAAGCAAGGCATCCACAGAGTAAAGCAAGAGAAAAATGCATGAGAATCTGAGAAGGAATGTCTTTGAAAACGCATTCAGATAAGTGGAAACAAATGATGAACCATGAAAGCTTTACCTGATTCAGCCTCAACAAAAATTTCTGTGAAGAAAACTCTCAAAATTAGTGAGAAAATTGATAGATACTCCTTCAGAAAGCTCGAGGTTTCAAACTCTAATGATGGCAGCATGTGCAGGGCAAGGGAGCTCGAAAAAACCAAGTGAAAATGAGAGTTAAAAATTAGGGCTTGGGTATTTTGTTCTAACTCATCATGGCGGAAAAAATATTGATGTGAAAAAACTCAAATATGTTTAATCATTAAATATTTTAATATTCAAACAAATTTAGAAAACAAAATACATATATTTTATAATAAAAAATTACTATTATCTATTAAATTCATAAGTGTTAAGTTCATGCTTTTACCTCTATATCGTTGGATGATTGTGAGAGAGGTGTGGTAGCACGGTATATCACCATATCGTGAGATATTTCTTATTGCCTGGTGGTAGTGCGGTGTATACCGCCATACCACGAGAGGCTTCTGACTGTCTAGTGGTAGTGTGGTGTATATTGCCATACCGTGTGAGGCTTTTGACTTTCTGGTGATAGCGTGGTATTCCGCCACCTCGCGAAATCCTTCTAGTAGCAGGGTTATGGTGTATACCACTCTACTCCATATGTTTCTCACCTTCGTGACAGTATGTCAGTGTATGCTTTTGATCATTACTTGAAGAGTGTCGATGAGATAATCTTATTTGTCTTACCGATATCCCAATGTCTCATCGACATTAGATCTTATGTTTCTCTAATGTTGGTTGTTGGTGTCGATGAGACAAGTTAATATCTCTTGTTGATATGCCACTGTCTAAATTTGATGCTAAATCTAATGCTAAACCCGGTGCTAAATCCGACATCGCTAAATCCGACACTAAATCTGGTGCTAAATTCGACGCTAAATCCGACGCTAATTAGCACCTACTTGTCTTGATCAACACAAAAAATGCCAAAAAGGGCACCAACCTGATAAATAGCGTCGACTTTAAAAAAAAAGAAGAGAAAAATACATTAAAATAGTGGGTGGAAGCAAAACATGGAGCAAAAAAGGGAGCTAATCACAAGGATTTGTTGTAGTGTTTGATTTTTTACAATTTTCTATTTCTTTTGGTTATTTTCCCACTCTCCTATACTATCTAATGATGAAAATGATAAAAAAATTCCAATAAGACCAAAGGATAGGGGAAAACCCTATAACAAATCACCATAGCAACATCAAATTGATGCATGAGGAAGATTCCCTAAAAACACATGCAATAGATTGATAGTTGTTCTCTGCAATAAATTCTAGTGGTTGTATGAGTGACACCATCAACTGAGGCAAATGAAACAAAAGTTTTGTAAGTAGTAATGAGAGTAGTTGAATTTGAAAACTACAAATAGACACCTTAGGCACCAAGATGCATCTCAAAATGTAGCATAACTTCTCGGTTAGTGGAAGAAGTGCCAACGATAGTTTGATTTACTGTAAAAATCATCTAGGAAGCAATCACAAACCAAAATTATAAAAAATAGGACAATTGGATCACTCAACAACTCAAAATGATACATTATGAGATTTTGAGGGTCATCTGGATCAATGTGAAACTTCCATGGTCATCTAGATATGATTTGGTTCAGGGGAAAATCATCATAAGGCTCCTTGTATGGGATATTGGGTTCAATTTGATACTAATGGGAAATACACCCTATTAGGTTCATGCAAAAAGTTTAAATGCAAGTGAACATTAACCTTTGGGAGATATATCTAATTCACACCAGAGATCACTCATAAACTATCTTCTTAGCCATATCAATCTCTATTAACTTCATGTGGGTTATAATGCTCCACTATGTCATTGCATACAATTAGTCTCCAAGTGGAATAGGTGGAAAGACCAAGTGCATCTGTACTTATCAACATGTATTATTTTTGAGATCACATTGTTCTATTTCAATTCCAATGCATAGAGGATGAAAAATTAAGCGTATAGGTCGCTTGTTGATAGTTCAGATGTTTCTGGGAGGTCCTAATTTTAACCTAAGAAGGTTTTCTAAGTAAAATTAGGGTTTTTTGGGGGTTAAAATAGGTAATTAGGGTTCAAATTACCTCATTTTCACTTTGATCCTGTAGAGAATTCTTGCCTCTGGATTTTGTGATTTGTTGATTGTCGAGGAGCTATGGTGAGGATTCAGGGAGCCCTGCATCGCGCGAATGTGGTTTGTGAGTTCGAACGACCTGCAGGCGTCAGTGACCCGGTATGTACCTTTACATTTTTCCTTTTTTCCTTTTCATGTTTTTGTAATTAATGCATGAAGTTCAAGTAGGCAAATGCGTGATTTTCATGAATTTTTCGCTATTGAGTCATTTTTCTCGGTTTTGGATTTTTTGCTCGCACTTGCCCAAAACTTCCACAATTGACCTAAATTTTCACTTTTGATTTTCGCCCTCGCATGAATTTTTCACTTCTGACTTTTATATTCATTTGGTTCGCTCTTGTGGTAAAAGTTCACTTCTGAAAAAAATTTACGCTTTTGAATATTTTTCTATTGCATTTATTTTTCGCTTTTGACAAAAACTTGTCCACTTTCGCCTGAATTTAACACTTTTGTCAAAAAAATTACTACTTTTGATTGGTTTGGATTTTTAAGTATATTTGTTCATCATCATAGGTTTGTTTTGCATTTTCATAGCAAATCCCTAACATCGTGGGTTGCATGGTTGTAGGTGGTTCTTAATCTGCTCCAATCGAGGGAGTGACGACCACGTGATCCGTTTGACTTGATCATTGGTTTCTAGGTGCTAGAACGAGATGTGCTAGATGCTATCGGGTTATGAGATATCTGCTACATGCCTACCATCAGATGCCACATAGGAATGATGAACAATCTTGTGGAGAGGTGGCACTCAGAGACCTCTTCATTTCATTTACCTACTAGGGAGGCCACCATCACCCTTGAGGATGTGTGGAGGCAATTGATGTGAAATGCAGTGATATTAAGTGATAATGATGAGAAAATATTATTTAAGGTGTGTGATAAGTGTTAGGTCAATTTTACATGTCTACATTTTTCCCCTCTTTGAGACAAGGTATTGGTTGCTTTGTTTCAAATATTTCGATGTTAAGATCAAAATTTTGAAAAAAAATTATGCTCTACTCTACCCTGGTGGTCAACGGAATAATGGTAGGACTCTAGGTCGCCCCCTCGAGAGGTTGGCTGAAAAAGTTTATTTTGAGGTCAGGCTCATGACACTGTTCTATTTCAGTTCCAATACATAGAGGATGAAAAATTAAGCCTATAGGTCGCTTGCTGATATAGTTCAGATGTTCTTTGGAGGTCCTAATTTTAACCTAGGAAGGTTTTCTAAGTAAAATTAGAGTTTTTTGAGGGTTGAAATAGGTAATTAGGGTTCAAATTACCTCATTTGCACTTTGAGCCTATAGAGAATTCTCGCCTTTGGATTTCATGATTTTTCAATTGTCGAGGAGCTATGGCGAGGATTCAAGGAGCATTACATTGTGTGGATGCAGTTCATGAGTTCAGATGGCCTGCAAACGTCGATGCCCCGGTATGTACCTTTTATTTTTTAATTTTTGACTTTTCATGTTTGTGTAATTAATGCATGAAGTTCAAGTAGGCGAATGCATAATTTTCATGATTTTTTCACTTTTGAGTCATTTTTCTTGCTTTTGCTCTTTATCAAAAGTTTGCTTTTGAATTTTTTGCTCACACCTGCTCAAAACTTGCACAGTTGACATAAATTTTCATTTTTTATCTTCGCCCTCGCATGAATTTTATGCTTTTGACTTTTTTTCTTCATTTGGTTCGCTCTTGTGGTAAATGTCTATTTTTGAAAAACATTTGCGCTTTTGAGCATTTCTCTATTGCATTTATTTTTTCATTTTTGACAATAATTTGTTGGCGTTTGCCTGAATTTAACACTTTTGTCAAAAAAATTTACCACTTTTGAAACAAAATTTTTGCTTTTGATTGGTTTGGATTTTTAAGTCTATTTGTTCATTGTCATAGATTTGTTTTGTGTTTTCGTAGAAAATCCCTAACATTGTGGGTTGAATGGTTGTAGGTGGTTCTTAATCTGCTCCAGTCGAGGGAGTGATGACTACGCAATCTATTTGACTTGATCACTGGTTTCTAGGTGCTAGAGTGAGATGTGCTTCATGCTGTTAGGTTGTGACATATCTGCTACATGCTTGCCATCAAATGGCACAGAGGGATGATGACCGCTCTTGTGGAGAGGTGGCACTCAGAGACCTCTTCATTTCATTTACCTACTGGGGCGACTACCATCACCCTTGAGGACATGTGGAGGATCCTCCACATACCTATTCATGGAGAGCTTTTTACAATTCTATTTGACGGGGTACTTGTGCCATGTGTCGCAAAGACATCTTCAGGTTTGGGAGTCGAAGATAGACTTGTCTAATTTTGTGGGAAGTGCCAATCTTATTTCACTTATTCTATGTGGTTTGATCATGGGACTCGTTGTTCTTGATAGGAGAGGTAGATAGTTTCTTGTTGGTTGGGGTGTGTGTATCGAGAAGATGTTCGAGCACGGGACTAAATACACATAGGGTCCATGTCTCCTTACCCACTTGTATAGAGATATGCACAAGGTTGCATATCATGGAGGGAAATCTATTTATGTTGGTCTCTCTTCTGCATGTATGGGCCTGGGAGCACATCCTAGTTGCTCGTCTTGATGGTATATTGGATCATACTACTAGGGATCCATATTCTTATCATTATGGAGATTTTATAAGCTATACCCTACTCGGACAACTTCCCTATTGGTGTCGTTTTTTTGATGATATGTCAGGTTTTGTATGGAGACCATATATGGATTGTGAGGTATGGCTTGATGATCAGGAGCAGTTGTTATATTGTAAGAAAAATAGATGGCTCATCAGTCGCGTTCATTCTCTACTAGAGAGATATCTACTTGATAGGGTTTGTAGGTAGTTTGGACAGAGATAGGGCCAATTTCCAGATGCCTATGAGGCTCATTTTGCTCAGACTAGTAGAGATGTTCATGTATAGGGTCTATAGGTCGATCGAGATACAACTATTGTATATTTTAGAGCTCTTTCCCCATTTGCATGGGGTTTGCTAGTTGGTTTAGCAAATCTTAGGACTACCCCATATTTTGATTAGTGGTGGGCGCAATGCATTCCATTGAGATTTACAGATCCTACTAGTGTTCTTGTAGTAGATAGGGAAGGCATTATCAATGGTCATGGGGAGAGGCAGTGTGTTGAGACCATTTTTGAGTAGCTTGCTAGGGCCAGTCAGGATGGCGAACAGGGCATACAGGATGATTTGATGCAACAATATTAGGGACAAGCTCCAAGTTCTCCTCCACCACTTGGAGATGGAGGTGTATAATTAGCACAGATGATAGCCATGAGGCATGCAGAGGTAGTGCGGCGATAGGCTGTGGAGGCTCAGGTTGCCATTGTGACCATATAGAGGGACAACCTAAGGGCAAAGTGACACAACAAGAGTGGGCGACGACATGCTACATAGGCCTAGTTATAGGTGATTACGGCAGAGAGAGATTCTTAGACTAGAGCGTTATGTCCTTCGTGTAGAGTGGGATTAGTTGTTACAATGGGATACCTACTACCAGACTCTCTATGATTTCTTCATTCCTAGATCCCAACGATGACCATGGTTCAGAGAGCCGAGTACTACTATAGGTATTGCGTCAGGTAGTCACTCAGTTAGACAACCTGATCTAGAGGCTTCTCCTCACCCTAGCTAGGATCCTTAGAGTTCCCCTCCTCTAGACATGTAGTGGCATATTTGTACTTTATCTTTATGATGTTTTTACTATTTTAGTGACATTGTTGTAGATCGTTGAGGCCTCGTATATATGTATTTTTTTTATTATCCTATCACACATGTTTCATTGATGATGTACTTGACATTCTCAGTTTTGATGATGATATATATGAGATATACATGCTTTGATTTAGATTCATTATGTGTTATTTGATGATCATGGATGATGATATATGATTATACATATTTTTTTACTTTTCTGATGTATGCATATGATGTAGATGGATGATCGATATATCGTTATGATATATGATGTTTTATTATGTATATGATGGATGCATACCCTATAAATGGTACATGATGTTTTCATTTATTTATTATCATCATGATATGCATTAATGACATTGTGGATGCAAGATGGATATGGTACTAATGATATTGTGATGTAGGATGGATGTTAGAAGAAATATTTGATGATGGATAGAAATTTGATGTTTGTTAGTTATTGGTGAGTTTCTTTTTCTTTGCTTGGAGACTTCACATTTTTAACAATCCTTATTGGTGTAGCAAATGAATACGATGCACCCAGGTATTAATAACCAAGGTGACTTTGTATCCATTGTGTGGGATTTGAATCGACATACAAAGAATATTCTTGCTCATACCAAACATATGGAAAATTTGTTTACAATGTATGGTTGGGTTGTATTAAAACTTTTTAGACCAGTTACACAAAGAGGTATGAAATACCTAACGTACAATTGCGACACAAATTTTCTTAAACAACTTCCATATGCTCAATAAAGCAAGTATTCGACATGGTAGTATCACAATTTTTTTTTACAAATATCAAACCGAAATGACACTCAATTGCCCCCATTCCTTCTTCTCTAAATCCTTATGGACATCCTCAAGAGATCTTGGGCATGAGTCAATAAAATAAATAATAAAGATAAGTCGATAAAAATATAGAACAAAGTTGCAGTATCACTTGCCATATCTATTTTGAGGTTTCAGGCTATTATCCATTATTGATCATGTCTATCATAGGAACGAATCTGTTAAGGCATATCTTAGGATGTTGTTGGTGAATTGTCAAAAGATAGGTAGTTAACACTTTGTCACCATTTTTGTCTATTTTTAATCAAAGCTTTTTGATTGTTTTCTTGAAAGTTCTAGATTTTGATGTTTGCTTAGTTAGTTAGTTTGTTTTGTCAAAGGGTGAAGATGACGATTTGTTTATTATGGATGACAATTTTATTGTGGATTGTGATGATGGAGTTAGGACCTTTTTTATTTTATAAGTTTTATGATGTTTTTTTATTTTCAAGGGACTAATATAGGGCCTCGAGGGATCATCAAAGATAAGCCTTGCCTACGTTGTACACGCAGAGGCTCGTAGTTCGCTTGGTTTGGTAAGAACATGTTTTTGATCTTTTCTATTTTTTTCTAATGTTTTTTATTTTTTGTTTTTGTGAATGTTTTTGGATTTATTTATTTATTTTTGACTAAGTTGAAAAAAAGAATGATAAACAACTAAATGGATTGACCTAAGCCCTCGGGGGTTGATAAGCCTTGCCTATGTTATACACACAGAGACCACGTAGTCCAACTGGTGTTGACTCAAAGAATAACATGTTTTTTTTTAATTCAAACAACGTTGATAACTTGTATTGATATTTCACTTTTGTTTTCTAGAGGATATGTTGCGGGAAATATACTTGAACTAGCCGTGAGGTTTAAGGAAATGTTGATATCTTAGAATTTTGATTGAAGGAATAACCCAAAGTTGTTTTGATTTTTGTTATTTTCTAGATGTTTTTAAATTTTCATAGTTTCTAACCATGATGGGATGCACAAGGATCTACTCCACTACCTGTTTCAAGAAGTTTCCCCAATTTGATACAAGATTACCTTCTATAGGAGATTGACATTGATGGTGCAGCAAGGTTCAATACGTAATTAGTCATCAAGCCATGGTTGGACACATGTTTTATTGTGGGATGAATGGGTGGATACTTTAGATAGTACCGATAGATAACAATGCAAGTCTTATTCAAACATAGTTCCTATTTTCAAGTTTTTCACTACGGTACCTATTTTGGAAGCGTCACAAAGTGGTTTTCACTTAAATAACATTATATTTCTCTTTACTATTTTCTTTCTTTTTGATTTTTTTTAGATTTTTACCCTTTTTCCTAGGGTATTCTGACGTGCTTCAAGTATAAAACTTCTTGAGGTGGTTGTTGTTTAGCGGTTCGATAAAGGGTTCTCCTTCAAGAGTAGCCAATTGGTAAGCTCCAGAGTTGTAGCTTATTGCGATGATGAATGGGCCTAACCAGTTGGGTTGAATCTTACCTTTTCCATCTTGATTGAGTTGTACCTTTTGATTCTCTTTAAGTACCAAGTCACCAACCTGAAAGTTTCTGTCTTTGATCTTTTTATCATAGCTTCATTTGAGCCGATTTTGATAAACTTGAAGATGGTTTAATGCGCTCAAACTCCTTTCATCTAGGAGTTTCAACTCATTTAATCTGGATACCCGATACTCTTCATTGTTGACCATGTATTTTAGTGAGATTCGCAATGAGGGGATTTCAACTTAGATAGGTAAGACTCACGACTAACATTATTAACAGTCTTCTTTAGTATTTTTAGGATGGTTTTATTAGTGCTTCATCCTGACCGTTACCTTGGGGGTAGTAGGGCATTGAGAATCTATGCTGGATAGAGAACTTGGAACAAAGTTATTGGATGTCTTGATTTTTGAATGGGGTTCTATTATCCGTTATGATGGTTTGGGGAATTCCATATCTACAAATCAGATAATTCAAAATGAACTTTGATATCTATTTTTTGGTGATGTAGGTCAATGGAATTGCTTCTATCCATTTAGTGAAGTATTCAGTTGTGGTAATGATAAATTTATGCCCATTAGAGGAAGTAGGAGAAATCTTACCTACCAAGTCTAATCCCCATTGCAAAACAAGAAATGGTGTGGTGATAGGTCTGAACTCCTGTGCTAGTGCGTGAACAAGGTCACTATGTTGTTGGCATTGATGATTTTTTCAGGAATACTGAATACACTCTTGTTCCATGGAGGGCCAATAGTACCCTGTTATGAGCAACTTTTGGATTAGGTTAGGTCTACTAGAGTGGGACCCACAAACACCTTCGTGTACCTCTTATAAGGCAGTTTGCGCTTCTTCTACGTTAAGACATCAGAGTAACATACCATCTAAACTGTGATGATATAAGGTATCTCCAAGGATCATAAATCGGGAAGTCCTACGGGTGAAGGTCTTCTTTTGGGATGTAGTCAAGTCAAGTGGTATGATACCATGTTGGATGTAATCAAATGTGTCTTGGTATCATGGTGATTGAGGACCAAAAACAACACACACTAGTTCTAATTCTGGGATATCAAACGCTGGTACGAGTAATTGCTCCATCGAGAATTCATACTTAGGAATGTTCTATGGAATATCAAGAAGCAAACCTATTGTTGCAATGGAATCGATTGCTCTATTATTGATTCTAGGAGTCTGTTCAAATGTTATGGTGACAAAATATTCCTTGAAGCTATCCACCATCCTTTTATACGACATCAACTTGTCATCTTTTGTTTGATACTCATCATTCACTTGTTTAATTACTAGTTGAGAGTCTTTGTAGACCTGCAGTTCTTTTATCCTCCATTCAATAGCCATCTTGAGTCTCGTGATGAGGGATTCATACTCTGACATATTGTTTGTACATGGAAATTATTTTCTGTATGCCTTGGGTATACTATCTCCCTATGGTGTGAGAAATAGGATACCTGCTCTAGAGTTGTGTTGAGTGTGGGACCCTTCAAAATACAATATCTAACGACTTGTCTATTATGTTAGCAATAAAATTTCATTTGGGAAGTCTACTGTGAAAGGTTGGTGATCTTCCATTGGTGCCTTTGCTAGCTGGTCTACTATGATATGTCCCTTGGTGGCTCTCCTATCTACATACTCTATATCAAATTCACTCAGAATCATTACCCATTTGGTAATTCTACCTATTAGAGTTGATTTTACTAATAGGATTTTAGTGCGTCTACCTTTGTAATCAACTTTACTTTTCTGTTGAAAATAAAGTGTCTCAACTTTTGTGTCACAAATAAAAAAGAGAGACACACTCTTTCTATGGGTGAGTAGTTCAACTCATAGCCCACCAATGTTTAGCTAATGTAGTAGACCACTTATTTTGTGTTATTATCATATTGATATGCTAGGATAGCTCCCAACATTGTTTGTGTCCTAGACACATAACATATCATTTATTTTTCTGGAATAGGTGGCGTCAAGATCAAAGGAGTAAGTAGGTATTCTTTGACTTGCTGGAGTGCTTGGCCACATCTCCCATCCCACTTGAATGTGATGTCTTTATGTACGAGATGGGTAAAAGGGTGACACTTGTCTACCAGTTGTGTGATGAATCACCAAATATAATGTAGCTTCCCTTGTAGAATTCTCAGTTGCTTCAATGTCTTTGGTGGAGGCATTTCTAGTATGGCCTTTACTTTCGCAGGATCTACTTCAATGCCCCTTCTTGACACTATGTACTATAGTATCTTTTTGGGTGTTACTATGAACACACTTTTTTTCAGGTTGAGTCTCAAGTTATACTCTTCTAGCCTATCAAACACCTTTTCAAGATTGGTCAAATGATCTTCCCTTTTGACTAACTTCACTAGAATGTCATCCACGTAGTCTTCCATGATTGTGTGTAGCATATCATGGAAGCTTGCTGTCATCGCTCACTAATAGGTCACTCCTACGTTCTTTAGACCAAATGGCATGACATTCCAGCAGAAGATCCCCAAAGCACAAGTGAATTTTGTTGTATGCTGATCATCAAGGGATATTTTTCTTTGATTATACCCAGAGAAACCATCCATTAATGATAGCATCTCATGTCCTGTTGTTAGATCCACTATCATATCAATACTTGGAAGAGGGAATTTGTCTTTTGGAAAAGATTTGTCTAGGTCTCAGAAGTCCGCATAGATCCTTATGCACCCAATGGGCTTTTACATTGGTACTAGATTTGATATCCATTTCGGATAATCGACCAGTCTGATAAAACCTACATCTTGTAACTTATTAAGTTCCACCTTTACCAACAATGCTATTTGAGGATGCATTTTCCTTAGTTTATGCTTGATAGGTTTAGCTCCAGGAATACAACCAAATGATGTATAAATAGTGTTGGTCTAGTTCGAGCATATCTGCATAGGTCTGTGCAAAGTTTATTTTTATGTTGTTGATGAACATTGTGAAGTTAAGTTTCTCTTTAGGATCAAGTGACGCCACATGATATGCGATCTTCGGGCTCTCTATTGTGCCAACATTTATGGATTCTACTTCTTCTTCTACAAGGAGTGTTGACTTCTCTTGATATTCAGATATAGGGAGATTGAATCCTTCATCCTCAAGTGCCTTTGGGAGGTTTTCATATTTAGATTCATCCTTTATTTTCTTCTTTTAAGGATCCGATCCTTTATTTTCTTCTTTTAAGGATCCAATAGAGCCACATTGTGGTTTTCCCTAGGGGATCTCATTTTGATCTTTATATTATCCTTTTCACTTTTGCAACTAGAGGACACAATCTCCCCACCGAAGTACGCTTCATGTTCAAGTTCCATGATGAACCCTACTTTGTGATCTCTTGCTGGTATGTTAGTTTGAAGTCCCATAAACTCTGTGATTGCTTCATCATTCTTGAATTGGTCCAAAATAGGTGAATGTTGTTGTTGGTCCCAATCTATCAATTGTGGGTAGCAAAGGGGTAAGCTATCATTGGTATCGAAAAAGCTTACCGAAGTTGTTGAGATGGTCATTATGGATCTAGTATTGTTTTCCCATTGGGTGTCTAGGTCATCATCACTTGAGGTGACAAAAGGAAGGAGAATCCCATTCATAC